>JAHWFO010077364.1:507102-573728 GCA_023313115.1 Rhysida immarginata | reverse complement strand
CCCCCCTGAACCTATCCAGGTACTGTGGGGTGGTATTTCTCGATGTCAGTAAAGCTTTTGACCAAGTGTGGCATGAGGGCCTTGTCTACAAAATGATCAGAGACGGGTTCCCTGCCGATTTGATCTTGATGGTGAAATCCTTTCTTGACGGCAGATCCTATCAAGCCAAGGTTGGAGAAAATCTTTCCACACCCCGTGTTGTAAAGGCCGGTGTCCCTCAGGGTTCTGTCCTCGGGCCTATGCTATTTAATTACTTTGTACATGATTTCCCAAAACCCGATAATTGTAATCTGTATTTTTATGCGGATGACACTGCCATTATGACATGGGCACACCAGCCGGCTCACGTTATCACTCGGCTGCAGTGCGCCTTGAAGCAGTTCGAAGACTGGTTTAACTGCTGGAAGTTGAACCTTAACGTCGGAAAGTGCAAGGCTTTGTACCTCAATAGGAAGCTCAAGCATCCCCCAGATTCTCTTGTTCTGTTTAATAAGAAACTGGACTGGGTGGACAACTACAAGTACCTGGGAGTTATCATTGACTCAAGACTCTCATGGAACCAACATATGTCCTATGCTCTGAACAAAGCGAAGAGGGCTAAGTTCAGTATCATAGCTCTTATGGGTCGCAACAGCGCCCTCAGCATTGACAACAAGCTACTTCTGTACAAATCGATTATCCGGACCATACTCCTCTATGGCATGCCTGCGTGGGCGACTATCTGTAAAAGCAGATGGAGTGAACTACAGTCATTCCAGAATGTTACCCTGAGGACCATTGCCCAGCTGGACAGAAGGACGGTGAAAAACCAATCCATCCACCTCGATTTAAACATGGCCCATATCGGTAAGTTTATACAGGATCACCTTTTGATTAAGATACAGAAGATGAAGACTCACGACAATAAGCTTGTGAAAGGGATACTAGAGAACTCAATGAATATGAGCTGGCATACGAAGTATCGTAAACCGAGGCATGTTCTTGACATCAATTTTGAAGATATTAGCAACGTCTCTTTCCCAGACTACTGGAAGATGTGATAATCTTCTTTCTCCTCGTGTTTTTTTAATTTCGTTTGTATTTTGTTTTTGACAATCGTCAATCTTATTTTCTTTTTTGTATAATATGGAAGACCGCTTGGGTTGGTTAGGCTTCTTGACTACCTCAGTGTATTTCATTTGGAGTTTATTCTGGTTAGATGAGCTTTGTGAAAGCGCTGCTTTCGTCCCATCCTAACGAATGTACACTTCACTGTTCGATTGGGCCTTAGACGACTATATAAGTTTTAGTGTATAAGAGCTAAAATTTTAAATAACACACAATATATATGCAAGAATTCAGATTTCTGGACTTCCGGTTCAAAAGTTAAGCTTGATTTGTGACTGAGGGTTCAGGGCACATGTCGAGACGCAAGAGCCTTATACCAGTTTTTAAAAAAGAACCTCAAGGTATTGGCATTGAATAATGAACTCAAGGAGTTCGAAATACGCATATGCCTAATAAAATTCTTTTGTGGACAACAGGTTGTTTTCAGTTGGTCATGATTTTTTATAAGTAAACAAAATTTCAGATTTCTAGACGTTTCCCTCTAAAAATTGTTACTTATGTTTGGGGCTCTGCTGGGGCCTATGTTTGGTACTTTTTTTGTATATTTGCAATATTTTTCTAGTACCACACCCGGAAATAGGGAGAATAATTCTCCCTATTCCCTGACCACACTATGAATATACAAAATTTCAGGTTCCTAGACATTTCCGTTCACACGTTATAGCTTTATTTGTATTTGGTGCCTCGAAGCCCCTGGCGGAGTTCTTGAGGCTTATATTAACTTCCTTCTATATTGGCTAGATTTTTTAGTACCAAACTAAAAATTTACAAATTAGTTATAACTTAATTTGTATTTGAGGCCTCGGGGTCTTCTGGCGGGTCGCATAGGCCTACATTACATTTCTTGTATATTTGCTATTTTTTTTAATACAACACTATAAATATACAAAATTTCAGGTTCCAAAGTTGTTCCGTTCAAATGTTATCGCTTCAATTGTATTTGGAGCCTCGGGACCTCCGGCGGGGCCCTAGAGGCTTATATCACTTTCCTTGTATATTGGTTTTATTTTTCTAGAACCGCACTAAAAATTTACGAAATATCAAGATTTTTACCCTCTCTGTTCTAAAAATAAAAAAAGAACCATGAAATTCATACAAGTGGCCCCTGAGGGGCCCCGAGCCACCCTAGATGATATTTTTCTCACCATCCACTGTATAGGGCCTACGTGTGTAGAAAGTTTCAAGCCTCTAGGTTAATCCTTTCAAAAGTTATGGCGTCAAAATGTTATGAGTGGTAGCGTGAGGATTCGCTATTTTTCAAATAGAGTTCTTTAAATTCTGACGTCAACAGTCAAGCTCTGACGTCATAAATTGCTCAAACGCAATCAAAACTCCATAGACATGTAAGGAAGTCAGTTGGGGAAACCACAAAAACACATGGTTTTGTCCACCCTAGAGGATTCGCTATATTTTTCTCTTCGTCCTCTGTATAGGGCCTACGTGTGAAGAAAATTTCAAGCCTCTAGATTAGTCCTTTCAAAAGTTATGGCGTGTGACATACACGCTACATACATCTGTACCGTCGTTAATAAGCTTTTAGATGATGCTAAAACCTTAAAAAGAGACATCTAAAAAAAATTTCAAATAATTGATGAAAATTGAGTATGGAAGTTTAGAAGAAAATTTTTGAAGAAAAAATACGTACAAAGACTAAAAATGCAGAAAAATATCAGGTCACAAGGAAAACTTAAAAAAATTGTCAAAAAGGAAAACAAAATATGCCATTGGTACCGGGATTTGAACTGGCGATCTCAAATCTATCGCGGACATACTGAAAATTTTCTTTTAATATATGAATGTATTGTTGGCATGTATATATCCAAAAATTGTATCATGTATATCAATAGAAAAGAAAGAAGTAAAAAAAAAATATAAAATAAAAATTTTAAAGCACAGACTTTCACCTTAAAAAAATGCAGTAAAAAGTATAAAATCTAATTTAAAAAAAAACAAAAACGGTAATAGTGTGGTGGCGCATTTTATTTTATTACGAAGTATTTTCTTTTTAAAATTTAATATTAAACCGCCAGCACATTTTCACCTTTTTTAAAAAGCAAGAGTTTTTACATTTTACTGTACTTTTTAAGGTGAAAGTGTGTGCTTTAAAATTTTTATTTTATATATTTTATTGTACTTTTTTAGTCTTTATTTAAGCTTTTACAGTGCATTTTTAGTCTTTATTTAATCTTTTACATTACATTTTTAGTGTTTTTTTTAAGCTTTTACAATACACTAGGATCCCCCAATGATCGAAATTCGACCACATTTCTGAGAAAAAAAAATATTTGTAATTGCTTCAGCCTTAATCTTGCATATTAATAAACTTTGAAGAATGAAAAATAGATAACACAATAAATATTCAAAA
The DNA here is from genome assembly GCA_023313115.1 of Rhysida immarginata. NCBI lineage: Eukaryota > Metazoa > Arthropoda > Chilopoda > Scolopendromorpha > Scolopendridae > Rhysida > Rhysida immarginata. Next base: position 570,256 of record JAHWFO010077364.1, on the reverse strand, counting down.
TGCTTTGCAAGACATTTCTGATAATCCTGATTCGTTTCATCGCAATGATAACTTTGAAAATTTCTCAGAATAATATTCAAAATAATCTAAAGGTATCTTTTAATATATCTATCTAATAATAATATCTATATTTGAGGTAAATTGTCCCTCTTTATACCTGCATCTCTCCCCCCCCCCTCCGTCCCACTGTGGAAAATTAAGGTCTGTTTCGGACCAAACATCGATAACTTTTATGTTACTATAGAAAGAGTGTTAACAAAATTTTTAAAAATAAATAAATAACAAAAACTTCAAAATTGGTATTTATTTTATTTTTAACTAAAAATATTACTTTTAAAATGTATAAAAAACCTTAAAATAGCTTAGAAAACGATGAAAAATACATAAAATGCTTAACTACTAATTATATAAATATTTTGAATAGTTGGTTAATAATAATTTTTAAGCAGTTGTGTCTATGGAATAATATATGGGTACATTAATGGTACTATATCATACTTGGGGAACTTCAGGTTCTGAAATCAGTTGGTAAACTTTCAAAAGCTGCAGAGTATTTGTTATACGGTTTTCTAATGCTTTCAAATTAATATCAACAAAACAACAATTAAAATTCATTCAAATGAACATCAACAATGTATTGAGTTAATTTGATATTTCTTATTAAAAAAAATTAGTTAAGGCATCGTTATCCAAAGATAAATGGGTTTTAGCACCAAAATGTTACGAGCAGTAGCGGCTCGTGAGTTTAATAAGTGGAGAGGCACAAATACAAAATTTCGGGTTTTTAGGCCTATTCGTACAAAAGTTATAGCTTGATTTGTATTTGGAGCCTCGCGGCCTCTGCCGAGGCTCAGAGGACTATATCAATTGTAGTGTGTTATAGCTAAAATTTTAAGCAACACATTATAAATATAAAACATTTCAGGTTTCTGGACTTCTGGTCTTAAATTTATAGCTTGATTTGAGATTGAGATCGCAAAGCCCCTGCCAAGAGACTTATATAATTTTTAATATAGATTAGCTAAATTCTTAAATACCATACTAGCGGGCTCGGTGGCCGAGAGCGTTGAGGCGCAGGTCTTGCCGTTCTCGAAACCAGTGAGTCGCGGGGGTCGAATCCCGCCGAGGGCATATATGTTTGTGTTTGTCTAATTTCATCATCATTCTCTCATTCCAAACAGCTAGTCTCCTGGATAAAAGGAGAGATGCAGGATGACTATCCATCCATCCAAATACCATACTATGATTAAACAAGATTTCAGGACCGTATGCCTTTCCGTTCAAATTTTATAGTTTCAATTGTATTTGAGGCCGCCAAGTGTCCCGAGGCGTATACCAATCTATAAGTTTTAAGTAACGCACTGTAAAAGTATAAAACTTCAAGTTCTTAGGACTTTGTATTATTCAACTGTTAGAACTTCAGAGCCCCTGTGGAGACCTGAGAGCCTTATACCAGTTTTTCGTGTATATTAGCTAAATTTTTTAGTAATCTACTATAATTATACAAATTTTCAGATTTCTAAGCCTTTTCGTTCAAACAATATAGCTCTCTTTGTGCTAAGGGCCTCTGCTAGGGCCCCAGAGGAATATATAAGTTTTAGTGTATTAGATCTAAAATTTCAAGTAATCATTGTTATTGATAAAGGGGCTAGCCAGCCTTTCATATGTTCCCTTGATTATGCCTAGATAAATGGTGAAACCGGTTGGGAAACCATGTGTTTTCTTCCATTATGTACTCCAAGACCTCCATAAACTTCATTAGGAATGGCAGTATTGTGAATCATATTTTTATAGGGCTATAGATAACATTCCAAAACGAGCGAAGTCGAGTAGAACTACTAAAGGGCTGGTAGTTGGAGAGGCCATCCACTGGGAGCATTTTAAAAGAATTCTTATTGATTTTTCAATATAAATTTTTATTATAATAATTCAAACTCTTTTTCATGTGTTTACTTTTTCTATATATTTTCATTCAGATATTGAAATATTTCTTCAAAAAAGAGCTCTAGCAAAACCGGGTATATTAGCTAATATTTTATACTATGAGGTACCCGGCGTTGCCCGGGTTAATTACACTTGTGGGTAAAGAGATAGATCTCAAAAAATTAAATTATAACTCCCAATTGGTTAAATAATAACTCAGTCAATACAACACAGAGCAAAGGGACTATCCATTCTATGAAAAATACGAAAAACAGGAAGTCCAGCTGATATACCACAGATCAAAGGCGAGACGCGTGTCTCCTTTGCCTCGTCGACAATCGACAATCGAGCAGTGGAGTGAAGAATCAATTGCGAGTGGTACTGAAGCAGAGCTCACAAACTCGTCACATGTATAAGACCAGGGAAATTACACTGAGGTAGGTGAGAAGCCTGCAAAAACCCCGAAGGTCCTCCTCAAGATGATTTAAGAATATTCCCCTCATTCTGGGGATAAAAAGGTTGATTGTAGATTGTCATAGTAAGAGAGGGGGAGCCAGAGGCGAACTCGGCTATCCAAAAATCGGGGAAGATGACATTCCTGACATCGTCAAAGTTAACTTCCAGGACTTGGCTGGGCAAGCGATGTTTTAAGCGTTTCCTGTAATCAGAAGGGTTGTGAATTTTAGACACCAACTGATTCCTGTGGTTAAGCATCTTCGGGAGCATAGTCGTTATCGTATCCTATACAAACTTGCCGATATGCGTCATCCCTAGATCCTCGTGGACGACATTATTGTTGGCTACTCTACGATCACGTTTCACAATTGCTCTAAGAGAAATAGTTTGGAATGTCTGCAGCTCCTTCCACCTTGTTTTGCACACAAAAGCCCAAGCTGGCATACCATGAAGCAAGATCGTGCGGATGATCATTTTGTAGAAGAGCAGCTTGTTATCAATGTCAAGAGCACTGTTGCGACCAAGCAACGCGATCAGACTGAATTTGGCCCTCTTTCCCTTATTTGGAAACCTAGAATCGATCACCTAGAATCGATCAGCAAACCAAGGTATTTATATTCTTTGACCCAGTCGAGCTTTTTTCTGTACAGGGTAAGCAAATCTAGGGGGTTTCTGCGTTTGTTTGTGAAGAAGATAGCCTTGCACTTGCCAACATTAAACTTCAGCCTCCATCTGTTGAACCATTTTTTCGTAGACATGCAGCGCTTTCTGCAAGCGAGAGATGACATGGGCAGCAACACGGGCAAACGTTAAGATGGCCGCATCATCAGCGTAGAAGTACAGCTTACACTTGTCGGTTTTAGGAAAGTCCTGGATAAAAAAAATTGAACAAGGCTGGTCCCAGATCTGACCCCTGTGGGACACCGGCATGAATGGAAGACGGAGTCACCAATTTTAGCTCGAAAAGATCAGTCTGAGAAGAATGATCGGACCAGCATGATAAAGTCATCTGGAAATCCAAAATTTTATCATTTTATAAATGACACCATCATGCCAAACTTGATCGAAGGCCTTGCAAATATCTAGGAAGATAATGGCACCATATAGAGACTTGTTAAGAGAGACTTGTTAAGAGAGTTTTTTTTGCGTCGACAGCAAGCCGCCATATTTGCATTTGGCAAGAGAGGTCCATACGGAAACCAAACTGCTCATCACGAAGAAGATAATTGGCAGAGCAGAATTCCTTGAACCTTTTAAGAATTGTCTGTTCTAGAACCTTAGACATATTTGGTAAAAGGCTGATGGGCCTGTAAATTGCAGGCAATGAAACGTTAAGACGTGGTTTAGGTATACTTAGGATAATTGATTCTTTCCAGCCAGTAGGGAAATATCCGTGTTTCCAGCAGTCATTAATTAATGTAACGATGTCAAGAATCAGGTTGGAAGGTAGATTTTTAAGTGCATTATTTGTGATGGCATCCATTCCAGGGGCTTTCTTATTCTTGAGTTTCTTGATGGTCTCGACAATTTCCATCGGATAGATTGGTTTCTCTATAGGAGCACGCCGACCCTCATAAAAATTGCAGCACATATCGCGAACCTCGCTGATTGCATGCTCTCCGTCAGGGGTGTCTGGAATTGGGATGATAAATTGATTGCTAAGTGATTTAGCACTCAATTGAGCATTATCTTGGTCTGTAGTAGCAAGAGTAGTACCATCTGGAGAAAACAGGGGTGGGAATTTCGTTTTCTTACACTTGAGAGCTCTAATCATAGTCCAGAGAGTGTTGGCATGAGTTGAGAGATTCTTCAATTTGTTCGTCCATTTTTGCACTCGTAGCTCTCTTACTTTTTGGTGGACCCTCCTAGAAAGCCTATTATATTTTTTCTTAAAGATGGGATCACGTGTACGCTGCCAAAGTCTTCGTAAGGCATTCCTCTCTGCAATAATTTGCCTTTTACTTGGAGGAAGATCGAGATGGTCAAAATATTCAGGATTTATAGGGCAAGCACTAGCAGATATCGCATTGTTGATGTTATTGGAAATGTCTTTGACTCTATCATTGATTTCATTGGTGCTGGAGGCATTCGCTGTAAAACCTTTGCTAGTTTTAAGGAGGTCACGAAAGAGTTTCCAATCCCGCCTTATAGGAAGCCGATTCAGAATGTCCATATTTAAGCCATCGAAGTTAAGGGCAACTGGACGAATGTCTGATGTTAAAACGTCCACCGTGTATATATTGAACCGTTTGAAGAGACCCCTGAGAATAGCAATATCCATGACATCGTTCGTGGGCGAATGATCACAATAATATGTATGTTAGATTGGACCGATAGCGAGAGTGTCCAGCTGGTTCTGTTTGTTACCATATAAAATAGCACCATTGTGATTAATGCATCTGGAATTCCAGTGAGGGCGTATCGCGTTTATATCACCTGTCAAAACAACAGGAAAATTACCAGAGAGCAACTCGTCGAGCTCGTAGGGGTCAATCGCATACGCTGGGAAATTTTAAAGCGTAACAAGCTTCACCCAGCCAATCGTGAGGTCCTTGATCAGAATAGACGCCGCCTCCATTCCTGAATAGTTCGGGGTAATGACTTCAACATGTTCAATGCCTTTTTTAACTACAATAGCCGCTCCGCCAGAGACATTTTGAGCAGGATATTTTGGGAGTCTGTTCTTACGATAGACTATGTATCCAGGCAGCCTGAATAACCGCTCCGTCTTGAGGTGCGTTTCACAGACAAAGGCGATATCGATTTTGTCTCTCGATAGAAAGTCGAAAAACTCCTCTCTCCTACGTGAGATGCCTCTGGCATTCCAGATTGAATATCTAAGTTTACCTTGATTAACTACTTTGAAGCTGTTATTAGCATAATGAAGCTTTAGGGAATGATCTGACAATTTGTGGAATAGACTTTCCGATTTCTTCATATAATTTTAGCATCGCACTTATTTTCTTGTTCATATCTTGTAAATCCGAAGGGTTGAAGCCTTTATCAACAGTTTTTGAAACCGCCGATGCATAGGATCTCTCTACAATAATCTTAGCACTAGCCATTCTGTTTATTTTGGGATATTTAGGATATCCTGAGAAACTTGAGGTATGCTGTCCTTCACAGCGAATACATTTAGGTGGATCCTAGCCTTTTACATTCTTGCATTTCCTTCACTGATGGTTTTCTTACAACGAAGTAGCTCAGTACAGCCCATGGAAACGTGTCTAAATCTGAGGCAATTATAACATTGTAGAGGTTTCTTATTACCCCTAAACAGCTCAACCAGCACTGCCAGATAACCAATCCGAGTTACTTCTTTAAAAGTTCTATTGTGCTCCGTGTTTTGAAATATTGCCAGGATCAACGGCATTTCAACCGAGCCATTTGCCTTTTTAAGTCTTATTACTTTTTCAGAGAAGTAATTTGTCCCTTTGAGAAAATCATCTAAATTATATGTTACATCAACATTACTTATTACATATTTTAACGGTTTTTCCGATTTCATCTGGTGATGTTGGATTTTCAAGATATTATCACTCTTAATTCCTGACACTAATTTTTATGGATCTATCTTCATTTTGACACTTAATTTTGATTGTGTCAGTCCTGCCAGTTTGGGCTGTGATGCTTTCTAAGGGCACATGCTTCTTGATTTCTTCAAGTGTATCCCTAATTGGTTTACCGTGAGTACGGATTATAATCGGAGGGATATACAGGTTTCCTTCTCTATAACTAGGTTGAACAGATCTCTTGACTTTGTCACCGAAGGCAACAGCAGCTACGTCACTGAAGGCCGCTTTATTAGATATGTTGTCAATACGCATGCCTTTCTTAGATTTCTTGTTTGAGACAGGTATCTAGTTATTAACTTCGTATTTAGATCCTCATTTAATTTACGCTTACTCCCAGCTTTATCTATTGAGAGAGACTCTGCATAGTTAAGTAAGGGTTCATTAACGTCTTGTAACAGTTCACTGGCATCCACTAGTATGGGCGAATTTGAATTTGAAGTATTCAGGGAGCTCATCATTTCCCTAATTGTATGTTCGAGACTGGTAAGCCCGCTTGCAGCTTCATTACAGGCACTCAAAATCTCCGACTTTAGCCTTTGCCTCATCAATAGACGCTGCCTTATTATATGCTGAAAAGCATATATTGGTTTCGCTCTGTTTGTGTCTGTTTTTCTGTCTATATGTCCGACGATTACTCGAGAACGCTTTAACTTATTCAAATTCTGCTTTCGCTCTTCGATAGAGACATTTTCTGAGTTCACCTGATTAGCTTGTGATTAAAATCGGTTTAATAGTCACGTGACAATTGAGACCCCAACCCCCCCCCCCCATTAAATTTTTTTATTGGAAATATAAGGTTAGGCATAAATAAGGTTTTTTAAGGCATGTAATATGTCATTCGAACGTGAATGACGAGCACAAGACGAATATGATATTCTTTTCGATTTTCGAAATGCTACGCCCGAGAAAATGGCCCCCAAAACGTACTTTCGTAACCCCTTATTACGAGCTTTAGCTAAAGCTATATGGGTCATTCCACGTCAGTTCAGGCAGGCGTTGGCACTGACCTCTCGGATGTTAATGAAATTTAGGATATACAATTGCCCTAGGGAGTTGGTAATGAATGCCAAATATTATTATTTTTTTTCATTTTTATGGAATTTGAGAAATTTGAATGGGAGCCTTATCTATGAAGTACTGTAACTTCGGTTGTATTTTACTCAGAAAGATGCGATTGGTGACATATGAAAGCTCTTTAACTGTAGATTCTGCATGAAGGTTTAAAAATTATATTATGCATGCGCAAATATTTGAATTTAATAAAATTATTATATTTTTGCAAATTTCTCAAAAGGTGGGTATTTTTTTCGTTAAAAAATATTAATATCTTACCAATACTTTCATAAAAACAATACAAAAAATTCAGAACTGTGTTTTGCTCCGTGTTGAAGATATTAATTTTTAAAGCTTGAGCTCCAAGCAGCGGGAGTCAGGTAGTAGGGACTTGACTACTCGTACAGAGAAGAGAAAGCGTGTAACCTTGGGACCATTTATTTATTTACGTTTTATTATTTATATAAATAGTATTATTAATTAATTTAAAAATAAAATCAATAATAGAATTACAATAATAATTATATCAGTAGGAAAAATCTTTCTTAGAACTTCAGTTTGTTTTTTCAGGAGTCAGAAAAGTATTGAGCAGCCGTTAAATAAGAAGATTATTTAGTAAGAAAATATAAATTTACATTATGATGTCGAATTGTAAGTAATAATGACAGTTTATTTACATTACACTTCCTCAGAGTCAATCACTTCTGAGTTACCCTGAAGGATGAGATGAATTGCAGAGGCAGCTGAAGTTAATACAGGATTCATTATATAGGGCGATTCAAAAGTTAGTGTGCAGTAATGCATGGAAACGTGTACAGCACACACACCAATGCACTTTCTGCAGGACGTCTTTGCTGATCGAATCATCTCGCGTGGCATCTGGCCTGCAAGCTCGCCGGACCACACACCTCTCGATTTCTTCCTTTGGGATGCCTTGAACAATAAAGGCAAACAATCCGCACATTTTGCCTAAGCTGAAGGAGGAAACCACAACTGAAGTTCAGCAAATCTCACCAGCCATGTTGAGCAGTGTGTTTCACAACGTGCAACTTCTCTTTAATCTCGTCATCAGGAATTGAATGTCTCTTAAGGTGCTTTTTCTTATTTGGGAAGTGGTGAAAGTCGCAAAGTGCAAGATCTTTCATCTTTGAACTGTAGGCGCTGCAACACCTCTAGTGTATGGCGACTGTTTGTGGGTCAGCGTTATCGTGCTGCAGATGGTACAAAGCTGCAATTCAATCCTGGTATCGACAACAATCCCGGACTTCCTCTCCGACGGGTTCACCCGAGTGGTCACACGTTGATGCAGTGCATGGTAAGGGATGGGGATAGTGTCGAAAAGTGAAGAGTGCATTACATAGAGGACAAATGTAAGTATAAACAAAGAATTTTGAAAATCGGTTAAAAAATAAAACAGTTACAGCTATGGAGGCATTACTTTTCGACCAACCCTAATATCTTCTTTACATTTATTGAATTTTCTTTTAAAAACTTAATGAGTTCACATTGAAAGAAATAAAAACAGCTGTAGAATGCTTAAGACAATCAGATATTACCAAAAAAATTATATTTCTTAGGATGCCTTGTCCATCTGAAGAACTGCAACATCCAAACGGATGTATTGTGGCTTGAAACTCGAGCTTTAAAAATTAATATCTTCAAAACAGAGCAAAACACAGTTCTGAATTTTTTGTATTGTTTTTATGAAAGTAGGTGTAAGATATTAATAATTTTATAACGAAAAAAAAATTACCCACCTTTTGAGAAATTTGCATAAATAAAATAATTTTATTAAATTCAAATATTTGCGCATGCGTAATATAATTTTATAAATTTCACGCATAATCCACAGTTAAAGAGCTTTCATATGTCACCAATTGCATCTTTCTAAGTAAAATACAACCGAAGTTACAGTACTTCATAGATAAGGCCCCCACTCAAATTTCTCAAATTTTACATGTCCGAACTTCCATAGAAACGAAAAGAAATTAAAAATATTTGGCATTCATTACCAACTCCCTGGGGCAATTGTATATATCAAATTTCATTAAAATTCGAGAGGTCAGTGCCAAAACTGCAAAATTTCTGCCTGAATTGACGTGAAATGACCCATATATAAGAATACAAGCTTAATGAGTACCTTTATGTGCCCAGCCGGCCATCGTTTGCACGAAAACGTTGAAATGGAAGAACTGCGATATATAAACTTTTGATGAGCTCTCGTGGACCTCTTCAAGCACGTTGCACTAATGTTAACAAAATGAACTTAGGGCATGTAATATTTCAATCGATACTGACGAGTCATAAGTGAATACAGTGTTACTTTTTGTTTATCAGTTAAGCTTTGTTGATAGCACCTTGGAGCACGTGCCTGTTATGAAGCTTTGTCGATGCACCTGCTCATTTCGTTTTAAAATTCAGTGCTGTGAGCCCTATTGTTAAATGTGTAAATTAATGTTAAGGCGATTGTTAAAATTGGCTAAATAATGTTAGGCCTATTGTTAAAAATGGCTAAACAATGTTAAGCCTATTGTTAAAATGGCTAATTAATGTTAGGCCTATTGTTAAAAATGGCTGAATAATGTTAGGCCTACAGTTAAAATGACTACATAATGTTGGGCCTAAGGACCTTTTTCAGTAAGAAGATGGGCGGGGCACGCGCTTGAGCGGCAGCTGCTTCCGGCGGGCAAAAAACTTCTGTTCGTCCAATTTTCCCATTGCTAGAGTACGTTTCGGCGGAAAATGTATCGCCTGCAATATTTAAAAAGGCTGAAAAAAGATGATGCTATAACAATTTATAATGAAGTAACCTCGTTGACCTCTTCATGTAAATTACGAAAGTCTGAAGCGATTGCAGAAATAATAAGCCACCAAATTCAGCAGGTTAAATGTAATCGCGTGGAGGTTGATGCCAGCAACATTGCGCTTACTGTTTGGCAGCATCTTGTAAGTATTGATTTGTATAATATTCTTTATAATACATTTCCGAACACATCATGAATTTGCTACCAGACGTAACATTTCGAAAAATATATGACTATTTTCAGGATGATGGTAATACATTCAGGTGTTTCGACCGAGCAGTCAAACATATGAATGCTAGAGATATTTTTACAATCTTTTATTTTGAAAATATTTTCTAATATACATTGGTGGCCAAAAGTTTGGACCACCCAGCAAAATCAAGAAAAAATGAATTTATACTAAAAATATTTTACACCTACAACTCTAAGTAAATATGAAACAATATTCAGAAAAGAAACAAATTTATTTCTACGTCGTTGCTTTTTTATTGCCTGAAATCAAAATAAGACTGGCCAAAAGTTTGGACCAACATCACAAACATGCAAATAATTTGCATATTACAAGTCATCATGTTGTGTGGTGAGCACTAAAACTATTATTATGTATTGTACAATATTAACTGATGGCCAACGAGAACGAATTAGAAATTTTAACAAGCAATTTACAAACTTCTAAAAAGTTACTGAAATCTTCAGTGTGAGCTACAAATCTTTATCAGAATTGTTAAAAATATTAATTGGAAAATACGACAGAAATAGGACGACCCTCTGCACTGACACGAAGAGACAACTCAAGAATTAAGAGACATGTTAGATATGATATTACATCTGGGCATGTAGTCAACACCACACAAGTCATACTTAATCTGCGACTTGCTGCCTCAAGAAGACCAATTCGCAGCGAATTACGTGCTCAGAACTTTGCCTATGAAATTATACCCAAAAAGTTGCCAATAACACAGAAACACATGCAGAAGAGACTGGAGTTTGCTAAGACACATCTGCGTGAAAACACAGGCTTCAAATTGGCTGTGTTTTCTAATGAAAAACGAATCTGTTTGGATGGTCCAGATAATATAGCTTCTTATGAACAGCATCGTGATAAAGAAACACTTTTTCCACTGCGAATTAAGCGGCAAATGGGTGGTAGTGGAGTGATGATTCTGGGTGCCATTGGAAGCAACGGAAAGTTGAAGATTCAAAAATATACGTGCTACACCATATAATTAAACCTCATATCTCATACAAATAAACACCAATAAATTAAAGAAGCTTCTTAATCACATGCTACATTTACAACGCTTTTCAAGCATTATTTTTTACAGGGTGAAACCAGACATTATTTTTTTGTTCTTTTTGTTGCTGGTCCCCTATTTGCCTTCGGGACAAAACATTCCCTGAAATATATAAGGGGTTACATGCTCTTTACAGCCCTGAAGTTTCAGGATAATTCGTCAAATATTTTTCTAGATATTCGACAAAACTTCTAAAATCAAAGGTGTTCATATTATTTTGTTTAACCCCAGTATATGGCTGCATTTTCCTCCTTTCTAACGAATTGAAATTCAAAATTCAGTTATTTCTTAACCGAATATTGTTCTAAAATAATCAATTCGAATATAGTTGCACTAATAAATAATTACCTACTTAAAGTGACTAACTTATTAATTGCCATTTACCGTTTAAGGCATTCACAATTACCCCCAAACATCTTTCCACTGAGTTCTAATTCTGATGGGCACAGATATTGCTTTTTCTTTTGAGAAGATAAACATTTAGCTATCATTATAACATTTTTTTAAAACTTAAAACATGAACACATGTATTAGAAAATGTTTTCAAAATAAAAGATAGTAAAAATATCTCCAGCTTTCATATGTTTGACTGCTCGGACGAAACACCTGAATTTATTACCATCATCCTGAAATAGTCATATATTTTTCAAAATTTCACATCCGGTAGCAAATTCATGTTGTGTTCGGAAATGTATTATAACAAGAATGATTTTACCGCCAAAGCGGTAAAGCGAGCACATTTTCGTGTTATAGCATCATACAAGGATATATAGAATTAACCAACATTTTAAACCACTTTAGAGAAAAGAAATAAATATGAAAACTAAATTGTAAGTTACTATTTAAGTAAGCTAATATATAGAGAATTTAAACAAATAAACTTCAAGAGCTGAAAGGTAAATGGAGAGTGAAGTTATTCCTCATATATTTAATAAAATAAAAGTTCTTTAATTTCTAAGAATTCCCACATAATGTTAAACGAAGTGAGCCTCAATTGCTGAAGCATTATGTGTAAGCATCTATTATTTTTTCATATTAAACTACTAAAGTGTTTCTACGTTATCATCTAATATTGAATCAAACAATTAACTACTAATTAGCAATATGTATAATAGTAATGAGTTTTAGATACCATTAAGCCTAACAGCATTATGCTCTTGATACAAATAAGCTATGGATAACAATAGATCTAACAACTCGTAAGGAGTTGTTGATACATTACACGCCATATCTTAGCATTGAAAATTCTAACAATATTATATTGTACCATTAGGGCACGTGCTACTTAACTAATAACCATTATCATTATTTTCTCGTGATATTCACTCATGGCACGTTGTTACGAGTTGTTTGATATCTTACATGCATTTTATTAGCATTGAAAGTTCCAAAGGTACCATATGGTATCATAGGTCACAATTAAGGCACGTGCTACTAAACCAATAACGATTATCATTATTTTCTCGTGATATTCACTCATGGCACGTTGTTACGAGTCGATTGATATATTACAGGCCATATCTTAGAATTGAAAGTTCCACTGGTACCATATGGTGTCATATGGCACCATTAGGGCACGTGCTGCTAAACTAATAACCATTATCTTTATTTTCTCGTGATATTCGCTCGTGGCACGATGTTACAAGTCGTTTGTTATATTACATGCCATATCATAGCATCGAAAGTTCTAATTCATTAAACACGTACTACTAAACAATTCACCCCTAACATTATTTACGCCTTATATTCATTCATGAGACTTCCTTGCACGTACACGTGTCTTTAGACCAATACCTCCCATCACTAGTTACTTATATATTCGTTCATTATATGTTTTGACGATTTGTTTGATTTGTCTGGTTATAGGAAATTTTTAAATTTATAAAGGTACCATTAAAGCACGTGCCGTTAGAGCACGTACTTATTCCAGTTATATCTCGTTCGTAGTTGTTCGTGCTCTGTCCTATATTAAAGGCTTGGTGAAAACAGACTGTGAAAAAGTTAATTCGTTTTCAAGTTATCGTAATAAATGCTAACCTCCCTAAGAGTAAAAAAATAATTTTGATTTATAGACCGATCTGCCCTTTCAATAATCGTCAAACACGTGCATCCTGCGCAGAGCCTAACCAATGTTCTCAACACGCGTTTTTCCGAATGGAGGATAATATCGTGTCTTCCAGCAATTCAATACACGCACTCATTCTATTGCAACGCAATGAATTGTGGAATTGTCTACAGACGGACGGACGGACAGCTGGACAAACCGATCACATAAGCACTTTTCTAAGAAAATGTGCTAAAAAATATTATATAAATCAAATAAGATATTATACAAATCAATACTTACAAGATGCTACCAAACAGTAAGCGGAATGTTGCTGGCATCAACTTACACGCGATTACAGTTAACCTGCTGATTTTGGTGGCTTATTATTTCTGCGTTCGCTTAGACTTTCGTAATTCCCAAGAAGAGGGCAACAAAGTTACTTCATTATAAATTTTTATTCCATCATCTTTTTTTCAGCCTTTTTAAATCTTGTAGGCGATGCATTTTCCGCCGAAACGTATGCTAGCGATGGAAAAAACGGACGTTAGTTTGAAGTTTCAATTTACACTGTTGCTTGCGATTTGCGACCCCAAGTGTCTTATATCACTTTAATCGCCTGAATTTCGTCTACATCGTAGTGTAGTTTTTTTGAAGGAGATAATTTAACCCTATGTAATAAATGTGGTTGTTGTTCACTTGAATCTTCTATACAAACAACTTGGGAAAAAGAACTCGATAGCTGCTAGTCACGGCGGATAAAAAAATAATTTTTTTCATGTCCCAATATAAATAAAGCTGTCCATTTGGACTCGGCTTTGTTGTTTTTAAGTAAATTAGTTGAGTATTCGTAAAGAGTGAACACCATTCATGTTCTTTAACATTAATTTCCTCATCCTTCGTATCAATTCAAATAAAGCAAATTCAGAAAAAAATCCTAAATCTAGCAGCCTGAAAATATACCAGATTGCCATGCAATGTAAGGCATTTGATTGTCATGATTGGAAGGCACAGCTTTCTAAAGCAGCTTGTAAGGAATAAGCAAGTCTATGAATATATATTAAAATAATTGATATGTCCGTGAATCAAATTGCCTCAGCACAAAATCTTTTTAAAAACTTTCCACTCATAATCTCCACCAAGGTGTCCAGAGAACAAACTTTTCCCAAGAAGAGATTTTTTATAGTTACAATGGGTGTTCCTGATTATAATGGATAAATAATAGTTATGAAATAAAAAAATAAATTAATAAAAAATAGAATATAATTAATAAATAAAAAATAAGAATAAATGACTTTGTGTCACCTCCTTCTCTCATATATATTCATTGATATAAGACCAAATTTCAACCTAAAGATTTGGTTACCATAAAATAGGCATTTTGCTTAGCATTTTAACATGTCATTTACATTTGTACTCCATATGATGCAAGCAACGAGCACTTGCTCAAACATTAATAGACCTAGTCGCCTTGCTGACCCATTATGGGTATAACTAGCAGCTTGGTCGCAGGCTAATACATTATAACAACTATAGCAAAACCTCATTTTAATGTACCTAACTTTAACTTACATTGTAGAATAACATACAAATTTAAAATCCCCCGCCCAGATGTAGGTATATTAATGCTAAAAGTTTTCAGAAGAACGTACTTTACATTAACGTACACTTCACATTAACGGATAAACTTTACGTTCCCTTGGTTAAGTTTCACTTCTTTACAACGTACATCGTTTGAATGTCTTGCTCTGAAAGAGTTCAAGAGGAGATAAAAGAGCTTCGCGACGCTAGATGGAATGAAACACTCAAAAGCTTGTCGGCTCGCGACAATTCCATTTGGAGTATGGTTAGAGCTTTACAGAAGAAGAAGAATGTTACGCTTCCTACACTCCGTAACCACAAGGTGACTATGTGCAAACTGATCAGGAGAAGGCCCAAGTCATTGCAGATTCACTGGAAATGCGGTTTGTTACTCCTACCAACGATAAGCCCGAGAGCCAAATCATGTCACAGCGTGTGGAAGAAGGTATTGTCAACTTTGACGAAGTCCCACAGCATTTAACGAAGAACAGCAACGAGGCTGGAGAGGTCGCCACCATCATAAGTAAATTGAAAAAGAAGAAGGCTCCAGGAAGAGACAAGGTGAGTAATAAGGCCCTTATAAATCTCCCGAAGAACTTTATTGACTATCTCACTAATATCACTGGCGATTGCTGGAAATTTTTTTACGTCCCTGTGGCTTGGAAGCAATCTATTGTGTTGAGTATCCCCAAGCAGGGGCAAAATCCTGCCATTCCGGAGAGTTACCGACCTATTAGCCTGCTACCCACCATGTCCAAAGTGTTGGAGAAAACGATTCTCGTCAGATTCCAAGACCACTGTCTAGCAAATGACCTTTTTCGGGAAGAGCAGTTTGGCTTTCGTGCTGCCCACTCTTGTACGATGCAGATTTGGAGGCTCGTTGAACACCTGAGCACCCCCCTGAACCTCTCCAGGTACTGTGGGATAGTATTTCTCGATGTCAGTAACTAAGGACCTAACTAAGGACATTTTTTCACATCATCTATTATTACTCATTAGTGGTTCCCTGGCGTAGAAGTAATTGTCTCACAAACCTGACTTGTTCTTTTTTTCTTAAAGCTAGGTGCGTCCTTCTTAGGTCGGCTTCTTTAGCACACACCTAGCTGCGAGGTGTTTCCCCCCGCAACGGTTTTATACAATTATATATGATGACTTCGTCCAAATTAACACCACGTTGAATTCGGCTAAAGAGCATTTGCTAGTGGCGGATGGAAAACTGTGTCCTGCGAAAAGGCCTACCGGGATGCCTGCTTGGATGCTAGGTTTGCTGCATTTGACCTAGTATTCAACGAAATGTTAGAAGCACTCCGGGCTGAAATAAACGCTAAGTATAGTGCACTAGAAGAAAAAGTCGAATCTCTACACAAACGTTTTGAGGAGAAGTTTGAAGGTATCAACAAGGAAATTGAAGATTCTCGTAGAGATGTTATTAACAAGATAGGTGAACTTATGGAAGCCTTTGGGAAATGCTCCGCTATTCCGAAGGCAGGAAACTCCAAGTAAGATATGCCAGTTGATAACACCAAGTTAAGTAATGTTTTTAAATCTATTTCCTGTACTGAAACTATGCAGTCTATGGATATAATTGAAAATAGTGACTGCTCGACAAATGGTGGCTATAAGAGAAGTCACTCTGATGGAACCGATGAAGAATTTGATTGCAATCCCTGGATTGGTGTTGCTATTAAAAAATTCAGAAAAGGCACGACGATCGATGATCTAAAAACCGTCTCCAGATTAAAGGAAAAAGTAGTGAGCGCGTCTAGAATGAGGAATCTTAAGAATGGACAAGGTCGCTCGACTAATGAAGACAACAGGATCACGAAGAGGTATGTACCGACGATTATCGTGCAGACACATAATGTCCCGTTTAAGACGATTTTAACTGAGCTCTAGAAGCATGTTCCAGTTGAAAAGATCACCATTCATATGGGCAGAGCTGAAACCATGAAAGTTAAATGTGAAGACAAAAAAACTCACAACAGGTTAGTCTCTGGAATTAAGTCTGCTAATATTTTAAAAATTCAGCGTCATCAACTGAAGTCGGAGAATGTTTTGAAGTTCGTCATTTACCTATAATCTGGATGACTTCCAAAAAGACCTAAAAAGAGCCAACTACTTCCCGAAAAAGGTAATTCGATTGAGGAAAGCCAAAAGATCCATTGATATGCTGATGGTTTTGGTTCTGCTCCCGCACACCGAACACAACCAGTCATTGAAGAACCGCACACGTATTGGGCTGCTAGCAGTGCTAGTAGAGGCCTTTCGAGGGAACAAGTGTGCAGAGGGGCACCAGTCAAGAGACTGCCCCCAGATTAAAGAACAAGACCCCCCAAAGTGCTGTGGTGGACAGCACACTTCTAGCTACACGAAATGTCCAAAATACCCCCAGGTTCAAAGGATGCCTAGTTCCAAAGTGACAGCAGACAAATCCTATGCTGCGACTGTGTCTAAACCAGAAGATAAAGGCCTCAACATCAACAACCTACCAGGTATGTATAAAAAATTAGGACGTATCTTTCATCTAATCTAGGCAAAAGTTACCCACAGCTGAGTGGGCTCCTTACGACCAACTAATATTTAGTATGGCTGCACAGCGTTATACTATAATCAACAAAGGTGAACTTCGGTGCGTGATATGGAATGCTAGGGGGATATCCAATAAGCGTATCATGTTTCACAATTTTCTGATACAGCAAGAAATCGTTCCTTTCCTCTGTGAAACGACCCTCAAACCAAGCCAAGACTTTAAGCTACCTGGCTATTGTGTGTACTATAAGGATCGAATGGCTTCAAGTGCTGCAAGATGTGCTTCTGGGGGCGCTGCGATCATCATTAAGAAGGGAATTCAACACCAAGAATTAGTCTCCAAGTCTTATGCAGGTATGGAATTGGACTCCATCATTATCAACGATGTCTCCTGTGGTGAAGTGAACTTCGTGTCGCTCTACAATTCACTTAAACATTATCTTGACGTTGGCAAGCTTGATGAAATCTTCAGTGGTGACACTCCAGTCGTCTTGGCTGGTGACCTAAATGCCAAATATCCAAGCTGGAACTCAAGAGCATAGAATTACAATGGCATGATTCTCTATAGGTACATACAAGGAAAAGATGCTATCATCGCTGCTGGAGCTGTGGAGGACACCTACTACTGCGACCATTCCCCTATCAAGTTGCTTTGGACATCTCGCTCTTGAAGGATTTCTTTAAACCACAAAATATCTTGACAATTCATGACCTTTCTTCTGATCACAAGCCTGTGGTGTTGAACTTTGAAAGTGTTGACATAGATTTCCGAAAGCCACTCATACATCATCAAGACTGGAAGCTCTACAAAGATATTCTTAAGGACTGTGGCTGCCATCCCGACATTGCATACTGTATAGAGGACATTGATCAAATTTTTGAAGACATCACCAGTTGTATCAACAGTGCCTTAGAAACTAGTAAGTATCCATCAGAGAATAAACCTCCTCATCGAATCCAACTCTCTCCTGGAATCCAACGACTAATTGCTGAAAGAAACAGGACCCATAGACTATGGTAACGCTATCATGAACCTTGGCTCAAAACCAAGTACAACAGGCTAGTATGAAGAGTCCAAGAGGATATAAAAGAGATTCGCGACGCTGGATGGAATGAAAAACTAAAGGTCCAAGTCATTGCAGATTTACTTGAAATGCAATTTGTTACTCCTATCAACAACAGTCCCGAGAGTCAAATCATGTCTCAGCGTGTGGAAGATGGTCTTGTCAACTTTGATGAAGTCCCGCAGCATTTAATGAAGTACAACATTGAGGCTGGAGAGATTGCCACTATCATAAGTAAACTGAAAAAGAAGAAGGCTCCAGGAAGAGACCAGGTGAATAATATTGCCCTTGTAAATCTCCCGAAGAACTTTTTTGACTATCTCACTAATATCACTAGCGATTGCTGGAAATTTTCTTACTTCCCTGTGGCTTGGAAGCAATCTATTGTGTTGAGTATCCCCGAGCAGGGGCAAAATCCTGCAATTCCGGCAAGCTACCGACCCATTAGCGTGCTACTCTCAATGTCCAAAGTGTTGGAGAAAACGATCTTCGTCAGATTCCAAGGTCACTGTCTAGCAAATGACTTTTTTCGGGCAGAACAGTTTGGCTTTCGTTCTGCCCACTCTTGTCCGATGCCGATATGGAGGCTCATTGAAGACCTCTGCACCCCTCTGAACCTCTGAATGTACTGTGGGGTGGTATTTCTTGATGTCAGTAAAGCTTATGATCAAGTGTTACATGAGGTCCTTGTCTACAAAATGATCAGAGATAGGTTCCCTGCTGATTTGATTTTAATAGTGAAATCCTTTCTTGATGGCAGATCCTATACAGCCAAAGTTGGAGAACATTTTTCCACGCCCCTTGTTGTAAAGGCGGTGTCCCTCAGGGTTCTGTCCTCGGGCTTGTGCTATTTAATTATTTTGTACATGATTTCCCAAAACCCGATAATTGTAATCTCTATTTTTATGCAGATGATTCTGCCATTATGACATGGGCACACAAGCAGGCTCACGTTAACACTCGGCTGCAGTGCGCCTTGAGCTAGTTCGAAGACTTGTTTAAGTGCTGGAAGTTGAACCTTAACATCAGAAAGTGCAAGAGCTTGTACCTGAATAGGAAGCTCAAGCGTCCCCCAGATTCCCTTGTTCTGTTCATTAAGAAACTGGACTGGGTGGACAACTACAAGTATCTGGGAGTTATCATTGACTCAAGACTCTCATGGAACTAGCATATGTCTTATGCTCTGAACAAAGTGAAGAGGGCTAAGTACAGTATCATAGCTCTCATGGGTCGCAACTGCGCCCTCAGCATTGACAACAAGCTACTTCTGTACAAGTCGATTATGTGGACCATATTTCTCTATGGCATGCCTGCGTGGGCGACTATCTGTAAAACCAGATGGAGTGAACTACAGTCGTTTCAGAATGTTACCCTGAGATCCATTGCCCAGGTTGGCAGAAGGACATTGAAAAACCAATCCATCCACTTGGATTTAACCATGACCATATCAGAAAGTTTTTACAGGACCTCTTTTTGATTATGATACAAAAGATGAAGACTCACAACAGTAAACTTGTGTATGGGATACTGAAGAACTAAATGAATTTTAACTGGCATACGAAGTATCGTAAACCGGGGCACGTTCTTGACATCAATTTTGAAGATATTAGTAACGTTTCTTTCCCGAACTACTGGAAAATGTGATAATCTTCCCTTTCGCTGTATTTTTTCTTCGTCTGAATTTTGCTTCTGACAATCGTCAATCTTTTTTTCTTTTTTATATAATGTGGAAGACCACTTGGGTTGATCAGGCTTCTTGACTACCTCAGTGTTATTTATTAGCTTTGTGAAAGCCCTGCTTTCGTCCCATCTTAACAAATGTAAACGTAACTGTTCGAATGTCGATTGTCGTATGCTGCTCAGTCGGGACACAATTTGTGTAGCAACTAGATTGGAAAGCTTCACTTGATGGATGATTGCCCATATTCAATACGGTAAGATCATGTGTTTGTTTATTTAAATTTTAGGTATAAATAAATGTGCATGTAACAGGGTGACTAGCGACCGGGAAAGCTAAAGGAATGTTATGTTATTGGGAAAAGTCAGGGAAGTTTTTATAACCATGTAAGTCTGAGCATCATTTCAACAATTCACAGAAAGATTAAAAATTGTAATGGCAGAAGAACAGAAAAGGAAACAGTTTTCAGTAAAAGAAAAGCTGGATATTTTAAAAGAGGTAGGCAAAGGTACAAAACGTGGATTCTCGATTGAAGCAATGACTGAAGAAGATCAGATGCAAGGTATATAAATTGAGAGCTGAACTCCTGAGGATTTGTGGCAAGAGGTTGTCTCTGTCTTCAATGTGCCCGCAGAGGTAACCTTATAAGATTATGTAGCATGTGACAAAAGGGTTTACACCTCTGTTGAGTTCACGGATCCCGAGATTCTGGACCTGGGACAAAACAATATGAAATTCAAGGCGATCAGGAGGACGAAGAGGAAAATGAAAATGGCCATTTAGAACCAGAGGTAACGCCTTTTTCAACTTTGGTAGCCAATGGAGGCTATAAAAAGTTTACGTAACTATTTTGCACAGCAAATCGGTGCACCAGAATCATTTCACTTCACAATGTCAGATATGGAAGATTTTTTGAGGAGGCAAGTTATAGAAAGAAAGCAGATGGTCATTACAGATTTTAAAAAAAATTAATGTAATACTACATTTATGCTATACTGTATTTGTATAGCATAAAATAAAATGCTACACTTCATGTATTCTTGTGTTTTTCTATGAATTATGCATTGTTCAAACCCCCCCCCCCCCAGTTTCAGAATAACGTACACCTTGCATTATCGTACAAATTTCCAGTTCCCTTGAAGTATGTTGGAATGGGATTTTTCTGTGTTTCACTAAATCAGCAGTAACACTAAACAATGGATAGTGGACATTAAAATAATTTCAAGATCGAAAATTTAAGTCAGATCTTCTCGCTGTGTTTTATTTTGCACTCCACTGAGGATAAAATTTTCAAATGAAAAAGAGGGTGGATTCCCGACATAAAAAAAATTATCTAGTGATCTACCAGAGAAACAATAGAGAGAAAAAGATGATGTGCCATACGACTAATGAGTCGACGTCTAATTACGTCTTATGAGACGACCTTAAACAATTACGGCTTATGCTTTTTATCATGTGTGTGCTTTCACTTGACTATTTGTTTGCACATTGCCCCTCTCTGCAGTTTCAAACCCATTTCTTAATTCGCATCTTTCTTGCTACCACACTTATTCTCGATATTGTAATCGGGTCTCCTAGGTGTTATCAGGACAGCGAATTTCTCCCACTGATCATTGGGGTGTGGAATTGTAGCTGAAAACCACATATGGAACCCAAGTTTCCCAGTGTCATTGACTGCTATCTACGTAATGTTTCAGTGCTCCAATAAGCGTCCGATTCATGTGCTTGATCATTCGTTTCCGGATGGATGAAAGGCGGTAGTTAATAGTTTTTTGATGCCTAAACGTGACCAAACCTTTTTCATAAGTTCAGGGGTGAAATTATATCCTCTCTCACTTAGAATTTGAATAGGGATAGAGTAGAGTGAAAATTTGCTCTCTACTATTAGTTTAGCAATTGCTTCAGCCTTCTGATCGGTCATTGGAAGAGCTTTGGAGAAAAGACAAAAATGGTTTATGATCATAAGAATATATCTACTTCCGGGATTAGAAAGAGGAAGGGATCCACACCGTATCCAAAATTTTACGGAAAAAAGGGTGCTTAGCAATTTGGAAAATCCATTAACGGCTGCCTTCGGCGTTTCCCTTGAGGTGACCTACACAGACAGCTATCACACTCAACACAATATTTTTGAATGTCTTGTCTCATACTTGGCCAATAGAACATCCTAACTAGTTTTTTCCACATCCTCTCTGCCTTTTAGGGAGCGTGCACACTGGCAACTAAAAAGTCAGGCAATGAAATAGTTGCTCGAGGAAAAAGTTGTTCACGCTAAATTCGCGCGCACACTGTCTTCTAAATAGTTGCTGGTGATTCACAAAATACGCTCAAATCCTTTTCATTTCAAGATGGATTTCGAACAAAATCTTATTGACAAAATGAGATAGGTAAATAAGATAAAATAAATACACAAACTAAATCTGGAAAAAATTAATATAATAAAATTGAAGTATAATAAATAAAATAAATCAAAATAGAATAAAGTAAATAAACTAAAATAATTAAAATAAAATAAAATATATAATAAAAATTAAAAAGATAAAACAAAAATAAAATAAAAAAAGATAAATTAAATAAATATAAAAATAAGAATAAAATTAAAGTATTTCAAAAATAAAATAAAATTATATAGATAAAATAAACAGTCAATCTTAATAAAATAAATAAATTAATAAATAAAATAAAAAAAATTAAAATAAAAAAATTGTAATAAAAATGTAAAATAAAAATGTATAAAAGCTAAATAAATAAAATAAAAATAAAATAAAATAAAAATATATTTTAAGAAACTTCTATTAATTCTAAATTAATCACATAATTATGCTAAACATAGCCTATATTAATTTATTAAATACCTCATTAATATCAACCTTTTAAAATAATCAAAATAAGAATAATATTTATTTAAACAGCTTATTTTTTTCTTTTTTTTCGGCAATGGCTAGCTTATTCCAATCCTGAACAAATTGTTCACTTATTTCTGTCCGTAATTTTTCTGTTATTTTTATCTGAATATTTATTTAACTTAAATTATAAAGAGCAGGTCGTTTTTCGATTTCGCTAATAAATAGCTCTATATTAATTGACATTTTTATGAGAGATTTTTTAAAAAAAGATGTTTACAGCAAAATCAGTCTGAAAAAAATTCCCAGATAAAATATCACCGCAGAACTTGTAGTATAAATAGGGAGTTTTAACAAGTGGGGGTGATAATTTTTTAGCTCAGAGCAACAAAATCATCACCAGTGTGCGCGTCCCTTCTATATCCTATTGATTCTATTCGAGTGAGCAACAATTGAGTTGCCTTGAAAATGGGTCTGGTTGCATCTTTTTAGTTGCTGCAATTTTTAAGTTGACAGTGTGCGCGCTCCTACAGAATTCCATGTAATCCATTTTGGGCAACTATTTAGTTGACAAAAAAAGTTGCCAGTGTGCGGGCACCCTTAATGTCTACTGGTGGGGGGTCGTAGAAAACAAGCTATTCGAGGAAATCAAAATTTCTATGTGAACAAATCTTTTCTGTCGTTTTTATTAATTTGTTACTCCAATAAAAGAATTTATCTCACGGCTCTAAGATGTATGCTTCAAAAAAAAAATCGTTATGAGAAAATACAATGTTTTTTACTGCACAACCAATTGTTCCCAGGTTTCCCTATTATCCTGAGATTTCTTAAATGGCATAAAATTTCGTCTTTATCTAAAAAGAAATTTTCTACTTTGTGTGGTCAATGCTTGGAGAGGGTCTCCTGATTTGTTTTTTAGGTGTGCTCAATGATTTCCTACCAAATTGAATCTTGTGGCTGCTCGCGGGCAATGTCATCCGCGAGAAACTGTTCATAAAACGGAATGAAAAGGAAGTGACATCATAAAAATTTCCCATTGGGGTTCTGTTCTGGCATGATTGGGGTGATGTGGATACCACGCCTAACGATCTCGAAGCCTTGGGGAGAAGCCTGTTGGCTGGAGGCACTAATGCCAGCTGAGACAGACCCATACTGGCAATCACAAAAAACTTCAGACATTCTAAAAAGTAAAAAATAAATCGCACGAGTCTCGAGCAAATGAGCCATGCAATCACAGTGACTGCCACCACCAAAAAACAGCCATTGTTGCTCAGCGTTTACCCAACAAAGAAGCAGAGAAAAAAAGACAATAATCGAAAAATTTTTTGCTCAACAGAACAGCAAAACTAAGCGTCATAGAAAAACACACTAGAACGAATTTATCTTCTCTAATAAAAAGTTAAACTCTGAAGTCAAATAAATTCACGTTTCTAAACTTATAAGCAACTAGCAAAATACACTAATCTTATTGGTATAATTCTCTTAAGCACAACTAAATTCCAATTTTAAAACTGAGGAACAAACATGCAAAACCGCATAAGTCACACAAATCAGAAGTTGAGAAAACTGCAAAAAACGTGTATTGTGTAAAGTAAGAGGGTTTTTCTTAATTTTTTTTTCTCAAAATAGTTGCTAATGCTTTTAAAAACGATTTTGTCATGTGCTGTCAAATCATATTTAATTGGTTTTTATGGGAAAACAATTATAATTTTTGACATGTGCTGATTTGCTTGAAACCATAGGACTTGTGCAGTTTTGCATGAAACTAGGCATGATCAACATTGATGATTGCATTCCAACTCTTTCCTCTGTGTTATGGGGCAATAGAGTTTTCAAAAGAGTCTTAGACACTGACTGTTCGTTGTACCTGAAGAATTCCGATGCTTTTACTAGTATGGACTCTACAATCTTTCCTGCCTTTTTCGTGATGGAGATTCTTTTCATCTTACTGATTTTGTCTAGTATTTTGAAGCAGGTCGACAAGGACTTGGTGTCTTTCAGAGTCCCATCCTCACTAAGCTTTCGCACCTCTCCTACTTCACTATTGATCGAGCAGTACTCCTCCTTCGTATGAATCGATGGTTTCTTTCGTAGCAGTTTCTCAACCTTTCCAAACACCCTATCTGCCGGCAGGAAGCTGTGACCACGTACTGGAAAATTCAAATTAATTTCTTTTAGTGAACCGGAATGGGTTATCAGGAAGTGCATTAGGCTGTGGAGCACTGGGTTATTCTTGTTTTGTGCTCTGCAGCCATCACAAAACAACCGTAATTTCGTATGCTGCCCAAAATCGTAGCTCTCGAAGAAGTGGATCAAGGCTGATGAGACTTCTGTACATCCTCTTCCAAACTGCTCCTCTGTCTAGATGTAAAACACAGGCATCGTACCGCCTGCATATTTTGTAAAAACTCAGCTGGCGAGCATAAAAGGCCTGTTGAATTGGTTGTACTTGTTGCATGTCAAAGCAAAATGTCACTGCATCTTCATATTCTTCCCGAAGCAGCTCGTAGAAAGCACTTTTCTAGTGAATTTTTTTCTGTGTGATAAGGTCCACTTTCTCTTCTGAAGTAGCTGTGCTGATCTGCTGGTCAAGCCTAGCACAAAGGCTACAAACGTCAGTGGCAGAGCTCTTGAAACCAATGTTGTATTCGCTACCAAAAATGCGACGAAACATTTGAATGGAGACCTTGTATTCCTCAGATGCTGTTTCGTTATAGATTTTATGCAGTTTGGCAATGTTCAAGTCACCATGCAGGTAGATTCTAACAGACTTGTTTCTACTGTAATGACCTTCACTACCTTTCAAATTTCCTATAAAATCTCTGACAGCCTTTTTCTTATCTACTGTTTTGTGACCAATGTGGTCACCTCCTCGGGTTTTATTCATAAATTTGCCATCTCTTATGCAAGACACAATGTGACGCAGACGCCAAGGCTTCAAACGAGTCAGATGAAGAAAAAATTTTTGCAATGGTACTAGGCAAAAGATATTTTTTCCAATGGTTATACTGTACGTTACTGAGCAACTGTGGGGCTTCTGCTTTTGATCTGGACCCTCCTTACGAGGTCTTCGCCTGTTAACTTTGTTTATTGATGTGCAGTTTTAAATGATGGTATCCTGAGCTTCTTTGTCTGCTTCACTATAAAGTTTATTTCGCAGTCGAATGCCATCATGACGTTCAAACAACTTTTCGCATGGGGAAAACACTGAACCATGAGGCATAGCATACCTTTTCTTTTTGGCCACATCTCTTCGTGATTCTTTACATTGCCGCTTCCTAGTACCACTGTTGGCTTGGGACACAGTTACAGTATCCTCCATTGTCTCGACAATAATGAAAAAAGCTTCAGCCAAACAATTGCAAAATTAACTACGTCTATCTGTTAGGTTTCTACATGCTAGCCGCCTGTTTCTTGTTTTAAGGTAAATCAGTCACATGTTGCTATACGAGGCTTCTGATTGGCTGTTTGGACAAGTGTGAATTTGCTTGAAATTTTACTCTAGACATGTGCTCTTTTGCTTTGATCTATCCATTTTATAGCAGCTGTATGAGGGCATGTGACGGTTTTTAATTGAAACAGATTTCATATTCGGATTCGCAAGGTTTTTCTCTATAGAGAATGACTGTCATCTCATTTTTTTCAGAAAGTGGACTTATGCGGTTTTGCATGTTAGCTCCTCAACTAATATAATACAAAAAATCGATTAAGGGCAATACACTCTATAGATGCAGAAGGAATATGCATCTGACGCAAAGAGCATTACGTCACCTGCATAAGCCAGCTTTCTGAAGTTTATAAGAGACGTTAGCAAAACATATCCTTAGACATCTGAGTGGCAATTTAAATGGCCCATTTGATGTGACCAAAGCATGCAGTGTGGAAATAATCACTGCATAAGACTGAGGTTGAAGATTTTGAAACATTCGAAAGAATAATTTGTGATTCACTTTATCAAAGGCCTTTTCCTGGTCAAGGCCAACTACAACAAGAGTTTTTTACGCATATGGGCTTCCTTCCATAATACATCTAATAGTTTTAAGATTGGCTGACATTCTGTGAGATGGTATAGAGCAGAATTGCCCTGGATCATATAACAAATTAGCAAAAATGTTTAAGTCTCAGTTGAAAAACCCCAGTGAAGATCTTATAATCCATATTGAGGAGCGAGAAATTCTAATCTGGAGCCTTGGGAAGCAGGATTAACTTCCCCATGGTAAAATCCTGAGTAATGGAGGTAGGATCCGTAATACGTGAATTAAAAACTTGCCCTAGGAATGGCACAAGAAGTTTTCCCGTCTACTTATGCTGTCTAAGCTGATAAAAACATCTTCACTTCATCTTCAGTGAATGAATAGGTTATATCCTCAAGTCACTATCTTCAAAGAATATTTCACTGCCTTTGTCCATTACTTCATGATTTCTGATAAAAAAGAATGAAAAGGGGAGAGGGGCTGGAAATGTGATAGGATATCGGCATCAGAATCCACTTCACCACTTTCCACCATTAAACGAGGACATCGTTCTTGTTAGGATGATGCTTTTCTTTTGCAAATGCTGCTGATGACGTGTTTCAGATGTCGGCAGCCCAGGACAGTTTGGCCGTTAGTACTGCACCCACTTTTTTGCAGATCACTAGAGCAATTATTTCACTCTTCACTTGAAAAATTTCGGCAGTATACTCCTCCTTCGGGATGGAACATCAGAGTAGTTGAAGAATCTCCTGAAGCATGAGAAGCTGACAAAGATATCATCTGGCAACATCCATCCCAATCTACCAAAAGAATCGTGTGAGTTTAGTTTCAGGCATTAATCACAAAGAGAATGTAGGTGGCGAATTATGGAGATGGTTTTCCACAAACTGAAATAATAAGCTCTTGTATGACAATATCCGCAATTCTCCACCACTCGGGTCAGAATCTGAATGCTTTCATTTTGCTGTTATCAACTGATTATATTTCCATTTAATTACCTCTTCACGTATGGGGATCTACATGGCCATTCTCTCTTTGCTTTGAGGTGGATCTATTGTTGGCTGAGGGAGATATCTTTGGAAACGGTTTCATCATTTGCTTCTCTTGCTTCCGAATTTTCCGTGTTTTATCATCAGAGTGTTTGTATTAATTATTTCCATCATAATGAAATGACAGTTCATTTGGTCAAATGTCTGTCGGTCAAGTATTCATTGGCCAAATATCCGGATACCATCATATTCAACTGAATATTAACTAAATGAAGAAGTATACCAAAGAATATTAATTTTTTAGTTACCAAAAAGAATGCATTCATTATGGAATCATGTATGGAGTGATAATGCGAAATAAGCATTTTTTATACTTGAAAAATTTTAATGTAGCTACTAATTAAAGAAAACGTACTTTGATAAAACATTTTTACAGTGGATTGTTTTAATTTTCATGTGGTGGGGCATTATTGATATTAAACAAAAGTATGAACAAGACCTCATTTTTGACATCAGAAACTTGAAATTCGGCAGATGAAAATGAGAATCATGTAAATTGGGCAAATGATGAAATATCCTGAAATATGTGTTTTATTATAATATTAAATAATACAAAAATTGTACAATTTTTAGGTCATTGACTCTTTTATTGAATATCTATTGTCACTGACGTCACGGCCTCGTCCGAGATGGATACTTTGCTATTGTAAACTACATTTAGAATTATTGTTTTTCAAGTAAATTGAAAATGGAGTACTTTTTATGTTGAATTTCAAGTAAAATGACTAAAAAAAGGTTTCCCTATAAAAAGTTTTATCTCCAAACTTAAGCCATTACGCAATGAATTTTGAGAAATGTTTAATGATGTGTTTCATTTGTGAAAAACGAGTTTCGTTGTTTGTTTTGTAGAGTATTTATGACAAATTTCAAGTAAATCGACTATGAAAAAAATGCTTCCCCATACAAAATTTTAACCCCAAATTAACATCCTTACTGCTGGATTTCCCGAAATATTTTCTTATTTCGTGCCTAGTTCATATAAGGATCCGACTTTCGTATTATTTTAGGTGCTGTATTATTTAAAGTTATTCTTTTCATAGTCCTGAGTGCCTCTCTCCCCCCTCCTTAACTGACTTACGATATCTGTTTTGTAAAAGAATTTATCTACGAACTGATTTCAACTGATATTTTAATTTAGACGTCGTCTGGAGGAGAATTGTTGAAGGGAACTCATAATAATTTGTGAAGATTCGCGAGAGAAACACAGGACAGAGAGGGATAGGAGCAACTCTTTGGCTTCGGATATTCTTGAGCGCGGGCGGCCACGAAAGCCGGCGCTGATGCATAACTAGGAAAATGTTTGAGGGACGTGCGGGAGAGTACCCCCACACATCCTGGCAACTTGAACGAAAGAGAAAAGAAATGAGAGGAAGAAGGTGCTCAGATGGAGGCAATCGAATCTGGGTTATCGAAAATCAATCCCTAAGGATTGGATACAACCCAATTGGAAATCAACTTGCTGTCAACGAGGATGTGCCAATTAAATGTAAGCTTTAATGACATGGAGATAACCTTTATGC
The DNA here is from genome assembly GCA_023313115.1 of Rhysida immarginata. NCBI lineage: Eukaryota > Metazoa > Arthropoda > Chilopoda > Scolopendromorpha > Scolopendridae > Rhysida > Rhysida immarginata. The sequence continues at coordinate 540,868 of JAHWFO010077364.1, read as the reverse complement.
CAGACACTGGTTCCAGTTTATCGAAAATAAGGTGAGTGATGGCAGAAAAACTATCCGACAAAGTGCTCTTGACTACGTACGCCGAGGAAAAGTTAATTGCTGTGCACACTGTTCCTTGTTGTCTGGTGCCAGTAATGGTGTGGATTTCCGAGAGGCTGCCGTGTAAAGGGATTATTGGTTTGGATGTTGTACGAAAGTTAAACCTGTGTTTTGAAATGGAACTGAACCTGTAATTAAGGCCGGGCCATTTAGACTTGTTGAAGAATATTCAAGAGAAGGAAGTATAGTATCTAATCGAAGCAACGCAAATGCAAATGAAGGGCATTACGGAAAAATATCCTTCTTATGTCTACTATATTGATATGGGAAAATACCCCCAGTAGGGTTAAGCCCTACTCTCAATCGCCGTGCAAGATGGCCGTGCTGCGAAATTTGTCCTGGAAATGGAAAGGCAAGGAACTGTAAGGCGTATTGAAAGATGACAGTCGTTACTATGTTTCCTAATCGCCAAGAAAAATAGTGACAAGCATCAATTTGTTCTCAATGCCAGATGCCTTAATGCCTTTCCAACCCATATGGGTTACTATCCCCTGACGATGGAGCAGATACTACGGAGGCTCTCCTACGCTCGAGTGTTTTTTGCATTAGATCTGAAATCCGCCTATTGGCAGGTGCAGTTGGACGAGGCATCACAAGCAAAAACGGCATTTGCTTTACGAGTCATACTTTATGGTATACATAATGGGGCTCAGGTATTCCAGTCCCTGATGGACTAGGCGCTGGAACCGATCATCGAGCCCTGGAATTTCCACTAGACGGACGACTTTATAGTGGGAATGGCATACGTTCCATCACATTTTGACGTGCTTGGTCAGGTTTCTGAGTGATTGAAAGTCCACAATTTAAAAATCAACTTTCAGAAATCTCACTTTCTCCAACATCAAGTGGATTTTCTGGGCTACTCCATAAACGACCAGGGGCTTCAACCATCGAAGAAACATGTCCAATCCTTGCTAGATTATCTGATCCCCAGAAACGCCAAAGAAGTCTGGTGCTTCATCGGGATGGTGCAAATTTATAAGATCATCATACAATCAATTAAGTTTCCCGTTGAGGTGCTTGACTCAGAGTGTCAGGAAGCATTCGACTGTACAAAGAAAATTCTGATGGAACCACCTCTGCTATCGCAACCCGACTTTAACCTCCTACTTGAGATACATTCTGAAGCCAGCAAGCATACAGTCGGAGGAATGCTCACTCATAACATCAGCGGTCAGCAGAGGATCATCGCCTATTGCAGTATTTGATTGTGGAATGGGAGTGTCTAGCAGTGATGCATCAGGCCATATGTAGATGGCACTCAATTCATCGTACATTGTGATTCCCAGCCCTTGACATGGATGAACAATTTAAAAGACCATCATGGCTGCATCAAATGCTGGGCGCTCAATCTCCAGGCGTTAGACTTCGTTATGCTACATAAGGATGGACGTCTGAATCGAATAGCAGATGCTCTATCCCAGAGCCTTACGGTGACCAAAGAGGATAAGACCTTTGATTGGGAGAGTTTACAAAGAAAAGACTCTTCTTTTGCTCAATTACCGAGACGTGCAGCAGCCCCCAAGTGCAAGACCCTACGATTCACAAACGGACTCATTTGCAAGAACACGGGAGGGAATGAGAGAATTTGGTTTCACCAAGACACCCTAGAGAAGATTATGACATATTGACATCCAAGAGGAGTTTGGAAAATGCTGCACTTCATGAAAAAAGATACTTCTGGAAAAACATGCACCAGGAAATTAGACAATACAGAAGCAGTCGTTTAGAATGCCAGTAATGTAAACCACGTTGCGGCCCTCAAGACATCGAATACATCCAAAGGAGTGTCGCAGGGCCAATGATACTTTCATCATTAGATGCCAGTATCGGCACGTGAAAACAGGTTTTTAATTAGTATTAGTAAACATATTCAGCAGTTGGATGGAATTGGAGGTGGTGCCCAAGTTGTCACGAATGATGGTCATGAATTTTGTCCAGGATTGCTTTAAGAATCTCGGAAGGCCTGACCATATCATACATAACAACGCAGCTTATTTCGGGAATTTGCAAATTACTAAAGGTAAGAGTATAGTGTGCCCTATTGCCCACGTACCAATCCTGTGGAATGCTACCTCCGATCTTAGTGAAAAATTGCGCTTATCCATAGTTCGTTCACATCAACGTAATTGGGAGGAAGTCCATGATCACATTTCGTTCACCCCGAGGTCGACAATGCATGAGAAGATGGGTTACTCCCCGGCGGAACTTATGATAGGCGTGGAATACTTTGTCAATCCTCTAGTAGAAGAATGTAACCCCGAGTCACAAAGTAAGTAAGTGCTAAAAGCCTATGAAAAATGAAGGAGCTGCCATAAAAAGAAGCGACATGCAAGACGCCATGTGGAGTTTAATGAAGGGGAATGGGTACTGACACAGGATAAGGTTTGCCCTGCAGGCTAGCATTTGCACATAAAATTAAGACCCGTGTACCCCTTTCCTAATAGCTTGCACATTTGATGAAAATACGTTCGGCTTGCTTCAACAAAACTCAAGTGATAAACGGATTTGGATAGCAGACTATACCCATCTGAGGACTTGTAAACAAAACCAGAAGGTGGCTTGAAGATACGAAGATTCCCATAGGATATCTTTTACAAGAGATTCGTTCCAAGTTAGGCTACGGATGCTTTGAGGTTAATGAATCCCTCCTCCTAAAAAGCATTCATGATGCATTCTTGAGCGTCTGGAATGGATAGGAATATTTGATTATTTGGAGTACTTGACAGGCATCTGTACCCACTCGGGAGGATGAGCTAACCCACTTGGGGGACTGTAGCACCCAAAAATCTAAAAACCTTTTTGGTGCTATATTATTGAAGTTTTTTCTATTCATCGTCCTGAGTGTCCCTCTCCCCCCACCTCCACTGAGTTGCAATATCTGTATTGTCAGAGAATTTATCTACGAACTGATTTTAACTGATATTTTGTTTTATAATTTTGAAAAATGGATTATTACTAGGGCAAGAGCGTTGGAGATAAGAGCGAGACAATTGCTGAAATATCGCAGCAGTAATGGTATTGTTGTGAAAGAAAAAAGAATAAAGACTAAATTGAGGAGTCATCGCCCATTTTTTTCACAATGAAGACATGGTCTTGGAGGAGCTTATGAAACGCGATTTAGCTGTCCGAGCTACTGATGTCCGAGCTGCATTCGATTGAGGCCGCCATGTTTAGATCAAGTAAGATTGAAGATGGAAATATCATTGCTTAATGCCCATGACGACGATTGACGAGAAAGGAAATATTGCAGCAGTTCGCATCTGTTTCCTGACTTTCATTAAATTTTATGATTGGAAAAAAGCTGGAGATGCAATGTCGGAAATTCAAATGGCCACACCGTTGAAGGATGTACTCACCGAAGCATAATGAAATAAAATCCTTTAGAACAATGTCCAATCCGCTAAGCTGCATTAATTTTTGTTACATGAATATCGTCAGCGTGAGCAGCCCGTGAGAGAGGAGAAAGCAGCTGACGTGAGGAGAGGGGCTGACGTTGACGATGTCATCCTGAAAAGATCACGTGGGAGAAAGAGATCAAGAGGACAGAAAGCAACATGGAGGCAACATGTGAAGTAAGATTCACCCAGCCAGAATTATTGGCAATGTACAAAAAGCCCGGTTACAGACCTCGATAGCGACGAACGAATGTGCAAGAGAGATTCTTTGTACTTCATGCTGAGAGACACGCCGGCGAGTGCACTGCTGAGAGACGGGGGATTCAGCGACGACAGAGCGAGAGCAGCCGGCGAGCTGCACGAGCGAGACCACTGTCAGCGACTTCACGACTATCAACCAAGATAACCACCAGGCCGACTTTCAAATGAAACTCGTAAGTGCCTTAGAGCGAGTTCTTGTACACCTGGATTCCGAAGTTGCCATGGAGGAAATTGGAGGAGAGCCGACGAGCTGTCTTCACCTCCAGAAAACATGACAACAGCTAATGGAAGGAGTCCATCGATAGAAGACGAGGAAATTCTATTGCAACCCTTTTTCTCAATATATGATAGGCCTTTTAATTTATACGAGTCTTGGTGTTGGTTTCGAGATAGCAGCGGACATAATTCAACGCTTTAATTCAAGCTTTGCAAATCGAATTATTTCAGTTAATTTTCTTCCATGATGCCGATGGATTATCTAAGAAAGTGACGCTGCATTAGGGGTGTTTCCTTTCTCTCATCGCGTGTATTGCCTGAGAAGACAGGAGGAATTTATCCCGAAGTATTCGTTAAGTTTCTCTGAAATTTAAATTTGAAGCAATGCTAAATTGTCATAAACTGTGTCTTTCAGAAAAAGCCAGCCGCGGTTGGCGATATTCGTTTGATTGTGCTTCGCATGGGTCCTGTCTGTTGAGTGCTGCTGAGATATAAGAGGTGTGCTGACTTTTCTCATAATCTTTGAAAGTTATTTTTGCAGAATATTTCATCCTTTTCCTGTTTAACGTTTGTATTGGAGTCATCTTGACGTTCCTAAAGAACATCTCTCCAATTCTCGATAACACGCATTGTGTTTGTCTTTCAAGGCGCTTCAGTAATAAAAGTTAATCTGCAAGTGTCATTTTCGTTTATGATCCAGTAGCAACTAAACCATACTTACCTGTTTCAATAGTGTGGGAAATATATTCCTGCTATTTACCTGATTTTTACGACTAGTGCAATAGTCGACACGTAATTTCCCAATAGTGAATTTTTCAACTATACTATGCTACGGAATACTTCTACAATAGTGTTGAGATTCCTTTGTGCGACGAGTTATTACGGTTCAAAATCTAATTCTTACTCAGTTCATATACATCAATGTTATAGCGTATAAGCGTAATCTTTCTTGTATAATTATTGATGGATCAGGCTATTGCTTCTTAATTTATCTTCAAAAGAAATAAGCCTGTGGTTTGATGTGTGATTTAATGCGGCGATACTCAGGTATCTCAATATAGGGAATCTATTAGAGTGTTGTTGGCTTTTAAGTCAATGAAGTTTATTGTGCAATCAAGTGTAGTGTTGCACAGTTATAGCAGGTCATTTATCTTTGCTATCAATATTTATATAGATAAAAATATAAAAATAAATATTTATATAGATATAAATATAAAAATCGATATTTATATAGATATAAAAATACATACATATATTTATTCATGTGGTGGTGTGCTTAAGAAGTGAATTGTGTCAGTGATTTGGTATTAAAGTGCGCCAGAGGAAAGTGCTATTTTTTTGCGAAGGAGTGATATTTGTGCTGCTATTAATCTTCGGATTAAAGGCTACGTAAGTGTATACGTCCATAGGTAACGATATGCGGGTGTTTATGCTACGACTCATCTAGGAAGACTTCGGAAGGTTTATGCGCCGATTGGGGTGCAACAAGTGCTTCTATCTATCCTCGAGTAATATCGTTTTAAGCTACTGCTATCACTTCTACAGGATTCTTCACACCTCAAGATTTACGGAACTTCACTTTCGTCATGTCTTGCGTGCAACTAGCACATTTCTAAATTGGCTGCGGTTCCACAAAGAATTATATAGACTGAGACTTCATAATTTGCGACACAACAACTGTCAAGTCGAGTATCGTTGTTTATGTTGATACGAAGTATGCCACTGCAGTGAAATTAACGTATTTACAAAGCTATATTTTTGTTTGTTTTATCATTGAATAAAAACCTTTGTTTTTCGTGCTCCCTTGTCTTACTCTGCTAATGTACGTGACAGTTTTGGCCATAAGAATTATTAAAATATATAAGCTGTCGCATGCTCTTTTATTTTGTCAGAACGAAACCCACAGAATTATGATGGACTTATGGAGCGAACTAAGATTGAACAAGATGCTTCGTCTAAACCTACCGCACCGAAGCACGGTACCAAACAGAATTTCCCGGACGGAAATCCAAAGTTGGAACCACAGAACCGATGAAGACCAAGATGGAATGTGGATCTGATTTGAAGTGAAAGAGTTAGTTATGTCGATCTTGACGGTTTACCACTACAGGGTTCCCACAGAAAATCTGTATCTCATTTCCCTGACTATCCCTGACATCCGTGGTCTCATTTCCCTGACCAAATCGTAATTTGTTTAAAAAAAACATTGCTCTACAACAGCTTTTCAGACACAATTTTAATATTATTATTATTATTATTATTATTATTATTATTATTATTATTATTATTAGTTGTTACATTATATAAAATTAGTATTTGTATCAGTATTACGAGGCTTTTTCAAGAATTTTTGCCTCCTGGTCCGTAACTGGAAACATCAATAGGATTAATTATTTATTCGATAAATAACTTAATGTCTCCAGTAAAATCTATTTCCCTTACTTTTCCCAGGAAGAGTCTCATTTCCCTGGAAATGCATGAAAATAGCCCTTCTTCCTTGACTTTCCCTGACCACGATTCATTTCCCTAACTTTCCAGAATGTGGGAATCTTGCACTAACACGCTAATACTTAACCGATCATTTCCATTGCGTTTCTCGAGTATCAACGTCTGGTGGCTAACCACCTGGTAGGAATTCCAAGCATTTATCTCCTAGAAAGTAAAGGTATAAGAATTAAAAGTTTCCTTTAAGGAAAGAAGAATAGTGAGAAAAAACTCCTAAAAAATTAATTTTATTGGAAGTAGGGAACAAGTGAATACATAACTCCGCGCGTTAATTGAAATTTACTTGTAGCAGACGAGTGCGGATCACCATATCTAGAAATTAAAAAGAAACCAAATTTTTAGGTGAACAGTTTGATTGAAAGAAATTATGAATAAATCGTGGTTAAAGTAGTAAAAGAGTTGGAGCTAGGTCATCCTTACTTTGGTTGTTGTTCTCACTCTTAACGGAATTTTAAGAGCATTCTTCAAAATTCTTTACTTTTTTTCAATCACCTGGTGGTGGAAAGTTCCCCCGTACCTTAGAACGTCGAGGGTGGCAACCCATGCTGAGTCAAGGAATTTAGGGACCGGAGTATTTGGAAACACAGAAGACCACTTTCGTGCAGTATTGAATGAATCGGCACTGAAAAACAGTTACTTGTAGACATGCATTAAAAATGGCAACCGATTATAGACGGTTTCAAAGATTTGTCAAAATATTATCAAGCCTCCTCTTAGTGCTCGATCTTGATGAGGAGCTACTGTCGCTAACCGCACCCAGACCTGCAGGACATTCTTTACAATCGTATGAAGGAATATTGTTATTCACTAACATGGGCGAAACAGACATGATGGGAGAGCCCATAAATTCCTTGATAGCATTGCTAAGGTTGGCAGTGCCGTTGGTAGTTTCCAAATATTCACGCTATGAGAAGTTTCGACAATCGACAATCGATCAATGTAGTGAAAAAGTAGTACGAGTGGTCCAGGAGCCTTTAGCTCACTTTACACGCTCGCCCAAAAAGTAAACCAAATGAATTATTGATCTAAGGAGTTTAAAGATTAATTTAAATTTAAAATGAGTTTAGTCTCCTTATAATGGGGAAAATCGTGAAATAATAAAAACAAAAAATAAAATAAAGTCACCAATCTTGAAGAAACTTGGGAGATAAAAGAAAACTCAGAGGATGTTTAAGACGTTGTTGATGGTAGAAATGAAACCAGTCTTTTGAGGATGTAGATGAAGTTCTTGTGCAGATAATGTTGATAGGGGAAAACGATAATCTTGAAGTACAGATGAAATTTTGAAGGGATGATCCAAATATTTGGGATAAATTTCATATAAAAACGTTTTCGAGAATTTTTTTCTCATCATCAGTTGATTAAATAGTTTGGAATGTTGAAAACAGTTGAAATAAGAATTTAACAATTGATATAAAGGTGATGAAGCTAAGTTGATTGTAATTGTTGGTTATGATTGTTGGCTATTGTATATTAGGGTGATTGTTGTTAAAAAGTGTCCATTTATTGTTTATTTCTACGCAGTGGCTACGTACAGTGCAACCTTGTACGCCTTCCATTCAATGCAACGGAAGTGGCTAGCTGTGCCGCCATCTGCCGGCAGAATCAAAACAGTATTGTATGGATTCCAACATTAGAGGGCGTGTTTTGGCTAGCTGTTGTTATAGCAACCACACATTTGGCATGTTATGGTCGTGTGGATTTCGGATTTTCTTTTTTTCTGCTTTCTGGATGATTAGCCATTGTCGAAAGGAACCATGCCTTAAAGGTAAGCCAGCATTTTTTGAGCGTTCTAGTGTTGGGTTAGGTTGACTGAGGTTAACTTAGGTTTAACCATAAAATGAGGTCCCGTAACTTTCTGGCAGCCATTTCTGTGACCACTAAAATATACGGATCATTAGCCTCCTGTAACCGGCCGAGGGGAAACCAACTGCCTCCTGTAAACAAATAGGTTGGGTACGTATGTAAATCGACGTCGCCGTGAGCGAAGCATTAGCGGAGCGATGGCGTCCGCGTACTAGTATTGTAGAAGGGGAAACCAACTGACCCTGTAACCCTGGAGCGTGCGCCGCGGGCAGGGAACGCTGGAGCGGAGCGTTAGCGAAGCGTTGGCGTCCACGTACTAGTATTGTAGAAGTGGCGGCTAGTATTTTCCACTGAGCGATGGGAATCTGCCATATTGCTTGTTCCGAAATTAGAGAAAGTTTGGAGTCTGAAGCTGTTGGTAGATGGCGGTGTAGCTAGCCATTTCCGTTGCATTGAACGGAAGGCATACAAGGTTGCACTGTACGTAGCCACTGCCTTATTTCTATTGATGGTTTGGCTAAATTTTTGTTATTTGTAATGATAATCATCGTTTCTTTAATTAATCTTTTTTTATAATTTTCTTCTTTTCCAAACAAACATTAGAAAAACTAAAATTAGAAAATATAGACAAAATTTATTCAATAGATATAACAGCTATATATGTTAACATCCTAATCATACCAACTCTCAACATCATAAAAAATCAATTAAAAACAAAATTACCTTACACAAAAGTACTAAAAATCATACAATCCATAAATCTATGTTTCACCAACAATCAATTTAAATTTAATGAAAAAATTTATTCACAAATTGACGGCTTACCCATGGGTAGCCCATTATCAGCAATTCTTTCCAACATCTATTTAAATAAATTTGCTAAACAAATCACAACACAAACAACACATAAAATATGGATGAGATATGTAGATGACATCCTAGTCATAACCAACAAACCAATAGAAATATTAATACACCTATTAGAAGAACGATATCCTTTAAAATTTACACACAACAACATGACCAACAACCGTATCACATTTTTAGATATAAACATTATAAAAAATGAAAATAATCTAGATTTTGAGATATATGAAAAACCAACAAAAGGTAACAACATACCACATTACTTATCACAACAACCCACACACCATAAAATAACACTATTAAACAATATTTACAAAGAATAAAAAATCTTACATCCCCGAAATATATTCCTACAAATTTAAAAAAACTTAAGCTGAACCTATTAAAAAACAAATATCCAATAACTTTAATAGACAAAATTTTAATAGATGCGTTTACAAACCATACAAAACTATACCAATTCTACAAGAATAACAAAAAAGATATTCAATACAATACAATAATGAAATTTTCCACAAACAGAAAAAAATATTAGAACAAATACCAAACATAAAAATCATACCAAAAATAACAAATAACATTACTAAAACATTAATAACCACCACCAACCTAAAAACAACAATCAATCAAAATAATAACACAAATATCAATTTCAAAGAAATATGTCAAATAATAAAGAAAAATGGAACACTAGAAATATAATTTATCAAATACCATGTAAAAATTGTGAACATATATACACAGGTCAAACTAAACGACAATTAGAAATAAGATTAAACGAACATGAAAGAACACTTCGCCACAAAGACAAAAACAACCATTTCGTAAATCATTTTATCAAAGAAAACCACACACCAGATTTGAATAACACAAAAATCATTGGAAAAGAAGAAAATTATAAAAGAAGATTAATTAAAGAAACAATAAATATCATTACAAATAACAAAAATTTAGCCAAACCATCAATAGAAATAAACAATAAATGGACACTACTTTCTAACAACAATCACCCTAATATACAATAGCCAACAATCATAACCAACAATTACAATCAACTTAGCTTCATCACCTTTATATCAATTGTTAAATTCTTATTTCAACTGTTTTCAATATTCAAAAATATTTAATCAACTGATGATGAGAAAAAATTCTCGAAAACGTTTTTATATGAAATTAATCCCAAATATTTGGATCACCCCTTCAAAATTTCATCTGTACTTCAAGATTATCGTTTTCCCCTATCAACATTATCTGCACAAGAACTTCATCTACATCCTCAATAGACTGGTTTCATTTCTACCATCAACAACATCTTCAATAGACTACATCCTTTGAGTTTTCTTTTATCTCCCAAGTTTCTTCAAGATTGGTGACTTTATTTTATTTTGTGTTTTTATTATTTCACGATTTTCCCCATTATAAGGAGACTAAACTCATTTTAAATTTAAACCAAATGAGGTACACTGAAGTAGAAAAGAAGCCTGATAAACCTCTTTAAGTCATCCAGAAAAGAGTCCCTTCATGGTAGGGACAGAGAATCGGATTGTGGATTGAAGAATAGCGAGTCCGAAAAATTAGGATCTAGCAGATCCAGTAGTTGGTGAACTCGGCCTTGTTAATGTTCTCGAAATTGACATTCAAGATATGACTGGGTCTTCGAAACCTGTGGGAACCCCTGATAGTCAGTGAATGGTCCAGAATACCAGCAACCAGGGTATTTTCATAATGTTTCATCTTGCGCAGCATGTTCCTGAGAAGTGTTTGAATATAGTAACCAATGTGGGTCATCCCCGATCTTCATAGATAGAGAGATTGTTGGCAACTCTTCTGTCTAGTTGAGCAATGGACCGGAAGGTAACATTTTGGAAGGTCTGAAGATCTTTCCATCTCCATTTGCAAATGGAAGCCCAAGCAGGCATACCGTGAAGTAAAATGGCTCGAATGACCACCTTGTATAACAAGACTTTGCTGTCTACTTTGAGCGCTGTTTCGCCCCAGTAGCGCGAAGAGACTAAACTTCGCTTTTCTAGCCTTGTTATGCGAATCTTGGACATGGTCGTTTCATTTGAGCTTGGAATCAATCACAACTCCGAGGTACCTATAAGTTTTACCCTCTCAAGCTTCCTACCATTTAGGATGTGGGGCCTTAGAGTGTTTTTGCGTTTACATGTGATGAACATTGCTTTACACTTGGTAACATTCAGCTGTAAGCGCCACTTAGAAAACCAGCTCTCACACTGGTGTAAAGCTTCTTGCAGACAGCTGATGACGTGGACTGGATTACGTGCCCAGGTCATGATGGACCTGTCGTCATCAAACAAGTAAAGATTGCACTTTGTAAACCTAGGAAAGTCGTGGATAAAGAAATTGAACAAGGCAGGCCCCAAGAGAGAGCATTAGGGAACACCAGCAGAAGGGTCAGACAAGGAGTCACCAATCTTTACAAAGAATGTCTTATTTGTCAGAAAGGAGCAAACCAAGGCAATCAGGTCATCAGGGAAACCAATAGTAATCATTTTATAAATGAGTCCATCATGCCAGACTTGATCAAAGGCATTTTGTACGTCAAGAAAGATGATACCACAAAACATAGAAAGATTGAGAGGACCGTTCAAATCAGCAACAAGCCTCCATACCTGGAGCTGACAGGAGTGAGCTGTGCGAAAACCGAATTGGTCTTCACAAAAAAGATTGTTTGCCTCGCAGAAGTCATTGAACCTTTTGAGAATACTTCGCTCAAAGACCTTGGAGAGCATTGGCAGTAAGCTAATGGGCCTGTAGCTGATGGGAAGAGCAGGATCAAGGATGATTGAGGCACTAGGGAAGTGACGGTTTAGCGAGCAGTCATTCTTGATCCTGGTGATAATGCAAACAGCATTAAGAGGGAAATTCTTCAGAGCACTGTTGGTGATGATGTCGATGCCGGCTGCTTTTTTGTTTTTCAGGTGCTTAATGGTGTTCAAGATCTCAGAGGTGCCAATGATATAAGGGGATGCGTAAGAACGCGTTGAGAGAATCCAAACTTGTCACATACTTCTTTGACTTCACCAGTAATATTAACCAATTGACTTTTGAATGAGTCAGCGATGAGTGAGCCTTGTCCTGGTCACTGCTAACAAAATCGTCGCTTTCGGTAGGTAGAGGAGGTAGTTCAAAGACCCTGTTGCTTTTAAGGGCCCTGACAGTATTCCAGAGAGGACGGACAGATTCTTGATCTTGTCATTCCACCTTTTATTCCGTAAGTCCTGGATTTGCTCGCTGACCTTCCGCAATAGCCTGTTGTATTTCGTCTTGAAATGCGGGAGCCTGGTACGTTGCCACAGTCTTCTGTAAGTAATTTTTTTCCTGAATAGTCTGCCTGATGCGGGGAGGGGTCTTCCTGCTTTAATCAACTGAGAAGCACTAGCATCGGAAGCCATAAGAATAGGGCGAGTGACATTTTGGACATTTTTGTCGATGTCATTGCTTCTGTTTGGATCCTGATATGGAATTCTACTATCTTTTAAAAGTTCCCTAAAAAATTTCCAGTTCTGCTTGTAACGAAGATTTACCCTCAGATCGATATTTATCTCCTCGAAATTTAAAGCAAGAGAGAGGTTGTCAGATGATAAGGCATTCACTGCGTATATGCTGTATGGTTTGAAAAACCCTTTGAAAACAGCTATGTTAAGCACATCACTAACAGGGGAGTGATCTCAGTAGTATGCATCTTCAAGGGAACCAACGATGGTATTGTCAATCTGGTCTAGCATGTATCTATAGGGTACTGAACCGCTCTGATTTGTGCATCTAGAATTCTAGTGAGGGTGCTTCCCATTTAAATCACCTGCCATAACAACTGGAATGGGTCCGGACAAAAGCTCATCGCGAAGTTCGACAATCGAGCAGTAGAGTGGAGGAAACAGTGCGATTGGTACTGAAGCAGCGCTCCCAAACTCACACGTCACATGTATAGACCAGGGGAATTACACTGAGATATGTGAGAATCCTGAGAAAACCCCAAAGGTTCTCCTCAAGATGATTGAAGGATTTTCCCTTCATGCTGGGGATAAAACGGTTGATTGAAGAATGTTATAGAAAGAGAGGGAACCAGAGGCGAACTAGGCTATCCATAAATCAGCGAAGATAGCATTCCTGACCTCGTCGAAAATAACTTCCAGGACATGACTGGGCAAGCGATATTTTAAGCGTTTCCTGTAGTCAGAGGGGTTGTGAATTTCAGACACCAACTGATTCCTGTGATTAAGCATCTTCGGGAGCATAGTCGTTATCGTAGCCTGTACAAACTTGCCAATATGCGTCATTTCTACATCCTCATGAACGACATTATTATTGGCTACTCTACGATCAAGTTTCACACTTGCTCTCAGAGTAATATTTTGGAATGTCTGCAGCTCCTTCCACCTTGTTTTGCACACAGAAGCCCAAGCTGTCATATCATGATACAAGATCTTGCGGATGATCATTTTGAAGATGAGCAGCTTAGTATCAATATCAAGAGCACTGTTACGACCGAGCAACGCGATCAGACTGAATTTGGCCCTCTTTGCCTTTTTTCAGCGCGTATGAAATATGTTGATTCCATGTGAACCTAGAATCGATCATCACACCAAGGTATTTATACTCTTTGACCCAGTCGAGGCTATTTCCGTACAGGGTAAGCAAACCGGGGGGGGGGGGGGTTTCTGCGTTTGTTTGTGAAGAACATAGCCTTGCACTTGCCAACATTTAACTTCAGCCTCCATCTGTTGAACCATTTTTCGTAGAGATGCAGCTCTTTCTGCAAACGAGAGATGACATGGGCAGGAACACGGGCAAAGGTTAAGATGGCCGCACCATCAAAGTAGAAGTACAGTTTACACTTGTCGGGTTAGGGAAAGTCCTGGATAAAAAAAAAATTAAACAAGGCTGGTCCTAGAACTTATCACTGTGGGACACAGGCATTAACCACACATGACTGGGAAAGGGAGTCACCATTTTTAGCTCGAAAAGACCTGTCTGAGAGGAAAGAGCGCACCAGCATGATAAGGTCATCTGGAAATCCAAACTTTATTATTTTATAAATGACACCATCATGCCAAAATTGATCGAAGGCCTTGCGAATATCTAGGAAGATAATGCCACCATATAGAGACTACTTTAGAGAGTTTTTTGCATCAACAGCAAGCCACCATATTTGCATTTGTACGGAAACCAAACTGGTCATACGAATAAGATCATTGGCAGAGCAGAATTCATTGAACCTTTTAAGAATTTTCCGCTCTAGAAAAGCAAGGAAAGCGAGGTTCAGTTTGATTGCACTTCTGAGGCGAAACAGCCCTCTTGGTGTGGATAGCAAACTCTTAATATACAAGGTTGTGATTCGTACTATTTTACTTAATGGAATGCTTGCTTGGGCTTCTATTTGCAAATCTAAGTGGAAGGTTCTCCTGACCTTCCAAAATATTGCTCTCCGGTCCATTGCCCAACTTGACAGAAGAGTTGCTAACAACCACTCTATCTATGAGGATTTGGGGATGACCCACATAGGCACCTTTGTCCAGACTCTTATGAAGACCATGCTACCCAAGATGGAGAATCAAGAAAGCACCTGGTTTTTGGTATCCTGGACCACCCACTCGTTATTAAGGGTCCCTTCCGGTTTCGAAGACCCCGCCATATCCTGGATGTCTGCTTTGATGACGTTAACAAGGCCGTCTTCCCCAACTCTTGGATCTTTTAGATCCTGCTGAGTTTTGGGGACTCTATTCGTCAATCTACAAACTGACTCTCGTCCCTTCTTGGGACTTATGCTCTGGAGGACTAAAGAGGTTCATCAAGGTTCTCTCGCAGTTCAGTGTACCTCTTCTGGTTTACTATTTGGGCGAGCGTGCAAAGTGATCTTGGCTCCTAGACCACTCCCGTCTTTCTTTTCAGTACACTGTTCGATTGTCCATAGAACCTTAGGCATAGTTGGTAAAAGGCTGATGGGCCTGTAACTTGCAGGGATTGAAGGGTAGAGACCCGGTTTAGGAATGCTTAAGATAATTGATTCCTTCCAACTAGTAGGGAAATATCCGAGTTTCCAGCAGTCATTAATTAGTCTAACGATGTCAAGAATTAGGTTGGTAGGTAGATTTTTAAGTGCATTATTTGTAATGGCATCCATTCCAGGGGCTTTACTTATTCTTCAATTTTTTGATGATCTCGACAATTTCCATCAGGTAGATTGATCGCTCTATAGGAGCACGCCGACCCTCATAAAAATTGGAGCACACATCGCGAAACTCGCTGATTGCATGCTCTCCGTCAGGGGTGTCTGGAATTGGGGTGATAAATTGATTGCTAAGTGATTCAGCAATTAATTGAGCTTTATCTTGGTCTGTAATAGCAAGAGTACTACCATTCGGAGAGAACAGGGGTGGGAATTTCTTTTTCTTATACTTAAGAGCTCTAATCATAGTCCAGAGACAGTTGTCATGAGTTGAGAGATTCTTCAATTTGCTCGTCCATTTTTGCACTCGTAGCTCTTTACTTTTTCGTGGACCTTCCTAGAAAGCCTATTTTACTTTCTCTTAAAGATGGGATCACGTGTACGCTGCCAAGTCTTCGGAAGGCATTCCTCTCTGCAATAATTTGCCTAATACTTGGAGGAAGATCGAGATGGTCAGGATATTTAGGGTTTATAGGGGAAGCACTAGCAGACGTCGCATAGTTGATATTACTGGTAATGTTTTTGACCCTATCACTGATTTCTTTGGTGCTGGAGGCACTCGCTGTGTAGCCGTTGTTAGTTTTAAAAAGGTCACAAAAGAGTTTCCAAACCCGCCTTATAGGAAGCCGATTCAGGATGTCCATATTTAAGCCATCGAAGTTAAGGGCAACCGGAAGATGGTCAGATGTTAGATCGTCCACCGTGTAAAAGTTAAACGGCTTGAATAGACCCTTGATAATAGCAATATCCAGGACATCGCTCACGGGAGAATGGTCACATTAATATGTATGCTTGTTTGGACCGATAGCGACAGTGTCCAGCTGGTTTTGTATGTAACCATATAAAATAGCACCATTGTGATTAATACATCTGGAATTCCAGTGAGGGTGTTTCGCGTTTATATAACCTGTCAAAACAACAGGAAAGTTACCAGAGAGCAACTCTTCGAGCTCGCAGGGGTCAATCGCATGCCCTGGAGAATTTTAAAGCGTAACAAGCTTCACCCAGCCAATCGTGAGGTCCTTGATGAGAATAGACGTCGCCTCCATTCCTGAATAGTTCAGGGTAATGACTTCAACATGCTCAATACCTTCTTTCACTATAACAGCCGCTCTGCCAGAGACATTATGAGCAGGATATTTTGGGAGTCTGTCCTTACGATAGACGATGTATCCAGACAGCCTGAATAACCGTTCCGTCTTGAGATGCATTTCACAGACAAGGGCGATATCGATTTTGTTTTTTGATTGAAAGTCGAAGAACTCCTCTCTCCTACGTGAGATGCATCTGGCATTCCAGATTGTACTTCTGAGTTTACCTTGATTAACTACTTTGAAGATGTTACTAGCCATAATTAAGCTTTAGGGAATGATTTGACAATTTGTGGAATAGACTTTCCAATTTCTTCATAAAATTTTAGCATCGCGCCTATTTTCTTGTTCATATCTTGTAAATCCGAAGGGTTGAAGCCTTTATCAACAGTTTTTGAAGCCACTGATGCATAGGATTTCCCTAAAATAGTTTTAGCACTAGCGCATTCTGTTTACTTTGGGATATTTAGGACATCCTGAGAAACTTGAGGTATGCTGTCCTTCACAGCGAATACATTTAGGTGGATCCTGGCCCCTTACATGTTTGCAATCCCTATACTGATGGTTTCCTGCACATGTATTACAATTAGGTAGCTCAGTACAGCCCATGGAAACGTGCCCAAATCTGAGGCAATTGTAACATTGTAGAGGTTTCTTATTACCCCTAACAGCTCAACGAGCACTGCTAAATGACCAATCCGAGTGACTTCTTTAAAAGTTCTCTTGTGCTCAATGTTTTCAAATAGTGCCAGGATCAATGGCATTTCAACCGAGCCATTTACCTTTTATGTCTTATTACTTTTTCATGGAAGTAATTTGTCCCTTTGAGATCTTCAAGGAAATCATCTAAATTATATGTTACATCAACATTCCTTATAACATATTTTAACGGTTTTTCCGATTTCAGCTGGTGATGTTGTATTTTCAGGATATTATCAATCTTGATTCCTGACACTAAATTTTTATGGAGAAGTTTGAAAATTGACAATCGACAATCGAACAGTGCAGATAAAACGAAACGAGTGGTCCGAAAGCAACACTTTCACTGCCGTACTCGCCCAGAAAGTAACCACGGGAAGTACATTGAAATAGTAACTGTTAGAGAACGGTGTTTCAAATTTTTGAAACAGGCGGCAGTGCGGTGTTACAATTGTTTACGTTTTGGGCACGTACCAATATAAAAGGTAAAGACCTGCCTAAATGTATTCGCTGTCAAGGTCAACACATCTATCTATACGAAATGCCCAAAGTATCTCTACGTCAATCAACAATCTTATTCCTCGTCCTGCCAGCTAGGACTCTATTCTCAGCATGACTCTCGACGGACATCAAGCTTCTCCTGTAACTCAGTGTAATTCCCTTGGTTATGTTATGGGCGAGTGTGCTATGGAAGCTCTACTCCCGGACCGCTCGTTTGTCGATTGTCGCAGAACTAAATAAGAGGGTTCTTATCATAAGGACCAGCACCAAAGAAATCAGTGATAGAGTCAAAGACATTACCAGTAATATCAACTATGCGATGTCTGCTAGTGCTTGCCCTATAAAGCCTAAATATCTTGACCATCCAGCCAGCAGCCCACGCCAAGCGTATATATTTTGAAGACTTCAAAATTGTAAGTAGCTTTCACAGTTTTTAGTTTTATCTTCTCTCTCAATTAAATTTGTTTTTCATTTCGATAGCTTAAAATCTTGCACGTATTTTTTTTTATTGAAATTTTATTGAATTCACCGGACTGAAATCAGACTAGCGTAAACTATAAACATGAGGAAAAAGGCGAAATATTCTAAACTATATAGAGCGTCTTGGGAGAAGGAATCAACGTTCAAATGCTGGCTAACAAAAAAATACTCACGCTACTGCTGCTACTGCACGACGATTCTACCACTAGACGGACGACGACGTACCTATTGCAGTCTGGACAACTTTCAGTGCATCGGTAAAATCTCCAAGAGAACTAACAAGGTAGGACTATTTTAAGTATTTTAAACTGAGTCGTTCTGATTAGGTGCGTCCTTCTAAGGACGGCAAAACCCAGCACCACACCTGCTTCATGATGACATCAGGCGCTGCGTCAAAATCTCCTACATGTACTGTTAAGTATGCTGATGGTAAAGTGTTACCTTGTGTACTGGCCTACAAAGATGCGTGTAAGGATCCGAGATTTCTGGCATTTGACATTATTATTAACGAACAACTTGAGGCATTACTTACTGAACTGAACAGCAAATATTTAGAGTTAGAATCAAGAGTGGAAGCGCTGTCTAAGGAACTTGGTAGCAAAATTGATAGTTTAAAAAGTGACATTCAGAGTGATAGTTTAGAGACTGCCAATGGCTTTGCCTACCTTGGCAATATTATCAAGGAGTTTATGGGTTCTCCCATTACTTCTGATTCGCCCATGATAGTGGTAAATCCTGATGCAACACATAATAATGAAAATGTTTTCTACTTGCCTGGAAGCAGTCGACGAAGGAAACTCCTCACTACGAACTAGCGTCAAAAGAAGGCACGAAAATGATTCCGCTGACAGTGATGGAGGTAACTGGCGTATTGCGCAGAATAAAAGAAACAAAGGTGGTGTTAGGATAGACAACATTCAGTCTACTGTCGATATCAAAAATGGTGTTTCTGTAGCCCTACGAGGTAACAAAGCCAAGCTTGGTTAATCCCAAAGCAATGTCACCCATGGAAAGGGAGTTATTTACATTCCTTCGATTATTATTCGTCATCACGGAAAACCAATCAAGAAAATTCTAGAGGAAATCACAAAACATGTGTCTTTAGATAAAATCATCTGCCACACAGATCGTAAGGACACCATTAAAATTGAGTGTCTTGATGAGGATACGCACAAAATTCTAGTATCTGGATTAAAAAGTAACGATGTGCTAAAAATCCAGCATAATCAGCTCAAATCAGAAAAGATGCTGAAATATGTTGTCCGAAATGTTGACACAACGTATGACCTGGAAGACTTTTGTGATGACCTCAGGAAGGCAAATTATTACCCAGAAAAGGCAATCAGGTTGAAAAAGGCAAATGGTTCCGTTGAAATGCCGCTGGTGTTGGTTTTACTCCAAAACACTGAGCATAATAAGTCCTTTTTGAGTTTAAAGCGTGTCGGTCCTCTTGCTGTTACTGTAGAATTATTTAGAGGCAACAAAAGGCCCTTACAGTGTTACAACTGTTTACGTTTTGGGCACGTCTCCCAAGGCTGCACCGAATCGCCTAGATGCAACAAGTGCGCAGGTGACCATCAGTCGAGGGACTGTGCTAATGTAAAGGGTAAAGACCCCCTAAATGCATTCGTTGTGATGGTCAGCATACTTCAAGTTACACCAAATGTCCTAAATATCCCCGAGTCAAAAGGATCAAAAGCACTAAAGTAGTTGATGGCAGAACCTATGCTTCAGTCGCATCCAGCTCTTCTCATTCAGATGCGGTCGATCCAATCCAATTGCGTAGCATTTATAGGAGTCTGGGTAACATTCTTAACCTCTGTAAGGAAAGTGGCAACGTACCATCACACCGTTGGAACTGGCCATGGACAGACACCACTACAGAACAATTACCCACGGAAAGCTTCGTTGCAATATATGGAACGCCAGGGGAATCTATCGGAAGCGCATTGAATATTACAATTTCATCAATAATTGGAATATTGACATAGCTTTCGTGTGTGAGACGCACCTGAAATCAACTCAAACTTTTAACTTGCCGGGTTATCATGTTTAACGAAAGGGTATCAACACCAGTCAAGCATTTGGTGGAGCAGCTATCCTTGTCAAAGATGGCATTGATCATCGTGAGACTGTCACTCCAAATTATGTAGGAGTGGAAGCTGTTTCCGTGATAATAAATGACGCCGACGCAGGTGAAATTAAATTCACCTCTCTGTATAATTCTCCTAGGCACAAGCTTGGACCGTGGAAGCTTGATGAGCTGCTCTCTGGACCCGTTCCAGTGGTTATGGCGGGAGACTATAATGCTAAGCACCCTGCATGGAATTCCAAATGCTCCAACCAAAATGGCAATATCCTCTATGGATATACTCTAAACGAGATTGACACCTTTGTTGCTGGACCCCTTGATGACAAGTACTACTGCGACCATTCTCCTGTCAGCGACGTGTTGGACGTTGTAGTTCTTAAAAGATTCTTTAAGCTCTATAATATTTTCATAGTCGACGACTTATCTTCTGACCACCGTCCAGTGATGCTTATCTTTGAGGGCTTGAACATCGATGTTAAGATTGGGCTTCGCTCCAAACAAGACTGGAAACTCTTCAGGGATATCCTTAGAGAAAACAGCATTCCATATAAGGAGGTTATTATTGACAATGAGGATATTAATGCAAATATCAGTTCAATTACTCGTGTTATCAATGATGCTACAGCTTCCAGTACTTTCACTACTGATCAAAAGCGTCCTGAAAATCTCGACCTCCCTACTTACATCAGGCGTCTCATACTTGAAAGAAATTCCTGTAGAAGGTTATGGCAGCGTAAACGACTTCCCTACTTCAAGACGAAATACAACAGGCTAGCTCGCAAGGTCCAGGAAGAGGTTAAATCATTACGTAATCAAAGATGGAGCGAAAAGCTAAAGTCCCTGTCAGTCCAGGACAACTCGCTCTGGGGTACTGTAAGGGCTCTAAAAGGAAACAGACCCAACAACTTGCCGCCGCTGCTTACCTTAAATGGCAATGCTGTCACGGGAGATCAAGATAAAGCTCAACTGATCGCCGAATCCCTGGTTAAACAATTTACCACTCCTGGTGAGGACAACCCGGATAATTTCACAAATATTCGTCTTGTCAACGAAGGATGTATCGCATACGAGCTCACTCATCGTATTTCTACCTGTGAGGACACTATAGGTGTTCATGAAATCTCCTATGTCATCAAGCATCTTAAAAGCAGGAAAGCAGCAGGTATCGATTCCATCACTAATAGCACTCTGAAGAACTTACCTCCTAATGTTGTTGCAACTATTACCAGGGCCATGAATGACTGCTGGAGACATGGTTACTTTCCTTTCAAGTGGAAAGAATCTGTAATCGTTACCATACCGAAGCCTGGTCTAAACCCTGCTCTTCCTGTCAGCTATAGGCCTATAAGCTTGTTACCTATGCTATCAAAAGTGTTTGAACGCATCATTCGACTTCTGTGTGGCTAACAATCTTGTTCGTGAAGAGGAATTCGGCTTTCGACCAGGTCACTCCTGCCACCTCCAGGTCTGGTGGCTTGTTGCAGATTTGAACACTCCTCTTAACTGCGCTAAATTTGGTGGTCTTGTGTTTTTGGATGTCCGAAAGGCTTTTGATCAGGTTTGGCACGAAGGCCTAATACACAAAATGATTACTTGTGGATTTCCGGACGATCTTATTGCCTTGATCAGATCCTTTCTGTGGATCAGGATATTTCGTGTAAAGGTTGGCTGCTCCATGTTAAACCCGTGTGACGTCAAAGCTGGTGTTCCCCAGGGTTCTGTTCTTGGCCCTGCACTCTTCAACTTTTTCATCCATGACTTCCCAACATTTACAAAATGCAAGCAGTATCTGTTCGCTGACGACGCGTCCATCATGACCACTGCTCGCGTTCCCGCTCATGTCCATTGCTCGCGTTCCCGCTCATGTCATATCTCGATTGCAGAATGCCTTACATAAGTGCGAGAAATAGTTTGCAAAGTGGAGACTGAATCTAAATGTTGACAAATGCAAGGCAATGTTCATTACAAAAAAACTTCGGAAACCCCCGAGTCCTCTCTTCCTTTCTGGTAGAGAGCTCGAATGGGTAAAACATTACAAATACCTCGGAGTGGTGATAGATGCCAAGCTAAATTGGGGCGACCATGTCTCCTACGCCATCAACAAGGCAAAGAAGGCAAAGTTCAGTCTGGTAGCTCTTCTGGGGCGAAACAGCGCGCTGGGATTGGACTACAAGGTATTGCTGTATAGGACGGTAATCCGAACCATCTTGCTTTATGGTATGCCCGTATGGGCTACAATATGTAAGTCCTGATGGAAGGACCTCCAAAGTTTCCAAAACGTTACCATGAGGACCATTGCTCATCTTGACAGGAGAGTTGCAACAAATACTTCTATTGCCGATGATTTTGAGATACCTCCCATTGGGAATCACGTCCAGGAATTGATGAAAAAGCTGCTTCCGAAGATGAAGGACCATCCCAATCCTCTGGTTGCAGGTATTCTTGAGCACCCTCTTACCTTCAGAAGCCTTCTTAGACATCGCAGGCCGCGTCACCTACTGGACATCAATTTCGACGACATCCAAAAGGCGATATTTCCCGAATATTGGATCTCCTAGCTCCTCGTGTCGCTCGTCAATCAACAATCAACACTATCGTCCTGATAGGAATGGACTCTATCTTATCCTCTGGATTACTTAACTAGGTTTCATCTGGCTTCTCGCCTAGTTCAGTGTACTTCCCGTGGTTACTTTCTGGACGAGTATGGCGGTGAAAGCGTTGCTTTCGGACCACTCGTTTCGTTTTACCTGCACTGTTCGATTGTTGATTGTTGAGCAGTACTGAATAATATGGTGCAACAAAAGGCCCTTACAATGCTATAACTGTCTACGTTTTGGTCACGTATCCCAAGGTTGCACCGAGTCGCCTCGATGTAATAAATGCGCTGGCGACCATCAGTCGAGGGATTGTACTAACATAAAAGGCAAAGACCCCCAAAAATGTATACGTTGTTCTGGTCAGCCCACTTCTAGCTACACCAAGTGTCCCAAATATCCACAAGTCAAAAGGATCAAAAGCACTAAAGTGTTAGACGGAAAATCCTATGCTTCGGTCGCATCCAGTTCTGCTGATACTCGGGACACACGTACGGTCGACCACAATCAATTGCGTGATGTTTACACGTTCCTGGGAAGCCTAGACACGAATTGGCTAGATATGACCGTGAAATACAAGGAGAGTTTAAAGTCGCGCACATCAAAGTTTAGCTGCCCGTAAAAGTACCAGTTTGAGAATTTAAATGAAAGTATCACAGAGATTAGTTGAAATGTTGGCTTTTATTTTTAGCAAACTAAATTTGCTAAATCAATATAAGGAAAATGGAAAAGCAATGCCACAGATTGCCTCTCACGAATCTAACAAATGATCATGGACAGACACCCATACAAGACCATTAATCAAGGGAAACTCCATTGCAATATTTGGAATGCAAGAGGAGTCGCTCGCAAACGCATCGAATTCTACAATTTCCTTACAAACTGGAATATCGACATCGCCTTCGTGTGCGAGACGCACCAGAAATCTACGTATTCCCCTGGCCACCTTGCCTGGGTATCGAGTTTATCGCAAGGACCGGCCACTGGATAATAATGCCAGCCACGCTTTTGGTGGAGCAGCGATCATTGTTAAGGGCGGCACTGATCATCGTGAGTCTGTCACTTCAGACTTTGTGGGAATGGAAGCAGTCTTTGTGATTATAAACGATTTGGACGCAGGCAAAATCAAGTTCATCTGCTTAAATAACCCACCCAAGCACAAGCTTGATCCGTGCGAACTTGACGAGCTGCTGTCTGGGCCCATCCCAGTTGTTATTGCGGGCGACTTCAATGCCAAGCACCATACGTGGAAATCCAAATGCCCCAATCAAAACGGCAATATCTTATATGGATCTTATACCTTACACGAGATTGACACCTTCGTTGCTGGTCCCCTTGATGACACATACTACTACGACCACTCTCCTGTTAGCGACGTGCTGGATATTGCAATTCTTAAAGGTTTCCTCAAGCCCTATAATATATTCACAGTAAACGACTTATCTTCTGACCACCGTCCAGTGATGCTTATGTTTGAGGGCTTAAACATCGATAAGAAGATTGTGCTCCGCTCTAAACTGGACTGGAAGCTCTTTAGAGATATTCTTAGAGATAATAGCATTTCTTACAAGGAGGTTATTGACAAGGAGGATATCAATAGTAATATTAATGCTATCACCCGTGTTGTCAACGATGCGATTACCTTCAGTACCTCTACTATCGATCGTAAGCGTTCTGAACATCTCGACCTGCCTTCTTATATCAGGCGTCTTATTCTCGAAAGGAATTCTTACAGAAGATTATGGCAGCGTAAGCGACTTCTCTACTTCAAGGCCAAGTATAACCGGCTTTCCCGCAAGGTTCAGGTTAAAGCACTACGAAATCAAAAGTGGGACGAAAAACTGAAGTCCTTGTCTGTCCAGGACAACTCGCTCTGGGGAACTGTGAGGGCCTTAAAGGGTAATAGACCAATCCAATTGCCGCCACTGCTTGCAGGCAATGGCAACGTTGTCACCAGTGACGGGGATAAGGCTCAATTGATCGCTGATTCTCTGAAAAGTCAATTTACCACGCCTGGGGAGACAAACTTGGACAATCTCCAAAACGCTCAGCAAGTTAACGATGTGTGTATCGCTTACCAGTGCGTTCATCGTGTTCCTACCCCTGAAGAAGTCATTAGTGCTCAAGAAATCTCCGACATCATCAAGTGACTTAAAATCAAGAAAGCAGCAGGTATTGATTCCAACACTAAAAGTGCTCTCAAGAACTTACCTTCTAATATTGTCTCGATCATTACCAAAGCCATGAATGACTGCTGGAGACATGGTTACTTCCCCGACCAGTGGAAAGAGTCTGTTATCGTTAACATACAAAAGCCTGGTCTTAACCCTGCTCTCCCTGTCAGCTATAGGCCTATAAGCTTGTTACCTATGCTATAAAAATTGTTTGAACGCGTCATTCTTAAGAGATTTAACGACTGCTGTGTGGCTAACAATCTTGTTCGTGAAGAGCAATTCGGCTTTCGCCCAGGTCACTCTTGCCAACTCCAGATCTGGAGGCTTATTGCAGATTTGAACACTCCTCTTAACCGTGCTAAATATGGTGGTTTTGTCTTTTTGGATGCCCGAAAAGCTTTTGATCAAGTTTGGCAAAATGATTACTTGTGGTTTTCCGGACGATCTTATTGCCTTGATTAGATCCTTTCTGTCGAACAGGATATTTCGTGTCAGGGTTGGTTGCTCCATGTCTAGCCCGTGTGACGTCAAAGCTGGTGTTCCCCAGGATTCTGTCCTAGGCCCTGCACTCTTCAACTTTTTCATCCATGAGTTCCCAACATTTACAAAATGCAAGCTGTATCTGTTCGATGACGACGCGTCCATCATGACCACTGACCGCGTTCCCGCTCACGTCATGTCACGGTTACAAAAGGCCTTACATCTGTGCGAGAAATGGTTTGCAAAGTGAAGACTCGATCTAAACGTTGACAATGCAAGGCGATGTTCATTACGAAGAAACTTCGGAAACCCCCGAGTCCTCTCTTCCTTTCTGGCTAAGAGCTCGAATGGGTAAAACATTACAAATACCTCGGAGTGGTAATAGATACCAAACTAAATTGGGGCGACCACGTCTCCTACGCCATCAACAAGGCAAAGAAGGCAAAATTCAGTCTGGTAGCTCTTCTGGGGCGAAACAGCGCGCTTGGATTGGACTGCAAACTATGGCTGTACAGGACGGTAATCCGAACCATCTTGCTTTATGGTATGCCTGCCTGGGCCACAATATGTAAGTTCAGATGGAAGGACCTCCAAACCTTCCAAAACGTTACCTTGAGGACCATTGCCCAACTTGACAGGAGAGTTGCAACAAATACTTCTATTGCCGACGATTTTGAGATAACTCTGGTTGCAGATATTCTGGAGCATCCACTCACGTTTAGAAGTTTCCTCAGGCATCGCAGGCCCCGACACGTCCTGGACATCAATTTCGGCGACATGCAAAAGGCCATCTTTCCCGACTACTGGATCTCATAGCTTCTCGTGCCCATCGTCAATCAACAATCAACTTATTCGTCCTTATAGGAAAGGACCCAATCTTATCCACTGGATGACTTAACTAGGTTACATCTGGCTTCTTGCCTACTTCAGTGTACTTCCCCTGGTTACTTCCTGGATGAGTATGGCAGTGAAAGCGTTGCTTTTGGACCGCTCGTTTCGTTTTCCCTGCACTGCTCGATTGTCGATAAGAGGGTTGCTTATCATCAGGACTCCAGCCAGCAGCACATACCAGGCGTAAATATAATGAAGACTTCAAAGTTGTAAGTAGCTTTCACAGTTTTTAGTTTTATCTTCTCTCTCAATTATATTTGTTTTTCATTTCGATAGCTTAAAATCTTACACGTAATTATTTTTTTTTATTGAAATTTTATTGAATTCACCGGACTGAAATCAGACTAGCGTAAACTATAAACATGGGGAAATGGGCGAAATATTCTAAACAATATAGAGCGTCTTGAGAGAAGGAATCAACGTTCAAAGGCTGGCTAACTAAAAATACAGGTACAAGTTACTACCATTTGGAACTCCCTGCAGCAATGGAATTTTTAATACGAGAGACTTACAATTGGTTTCATTTAAGTACTAAACGTCAATATGAGTACCATTTGCTTTAGAAGTCCCTTAATGATGGTGAAACACCTAAGCAGTTTGTTCAATTAAGTGATACACGATGGTTGTCTAGAGCGGCTGCGGTAGAAAAAATCTGTGAGCAGTTTGATTCATTAAAATTTTATTTTTCGACTGTAGTTAATGGTACGAAATATTACACGACACGATCACTTTCTGAAATGTATTCAGATGCAACCAACCACTTGTATTTAGCATTTTTAGTGCCTATATTGAAAGAAATTCAAATAATTAATCTGCTAAAAGACAGATGGAGATTTATTCATTATGTTATGTGACTTCAAGAACTTTGTTCTTTCAGTGTTCCAACGATTTGTACAACCAAAGCAAATTGAACTGAATGGTATTTTGGTCAATTTTTCTTTTGTAAGCATAAATAAAGATCTAAATAATGTCGACCTTGGAAATGATTTTGAGAGAGTAGCTCAACAGTATAAAAGGAATGGGGCAATAACTCACGAGCAACTTTTGCACGGTGTTTCAAATTTTTGAAACAGGCGGCAGTGCAGGTTCAGAAGCGCCTCCCTGAAAAATTTTGGTTGTTAGAAAAATTAAAATATCTAGCGCCTCCTTATTTCCTAAATCAGTGCAACAACGTGAAATATGAAGACTTGCCCCTTAATTTGGTTCCCATTAACGATTTAAATAAACACACCAGGAAGAATGAATGGCGACTTGTCAAGATCAATAACTGGTCTGATGTTTTTGGAGAAACTGTTGATAGGAATAGTATTAAGTTTTGGTCTGCTGCATATGAAGTCAAACGAGCTGATGGTGAATTAGCATTTTCAAATATTAGCAAATTTGCACTTAGACTATTAACTCTTTCTATTAGTAATGCTGTAGTCGAGCGTATTTTTTCTAAAATGAACATCGTAAAAACAAAACTTAGGAATCGAACATGTTTAAGGACTTTAGATGCTATTCTGCAGATACAAACATCTTTGCAAATAGAAAGAAATGTTGCAATGACTTTGAACCAACTACAGGAATGATGGCAAATTTTAATTCTCATGTAATGTATTCGGCAACAGAGCAACAAGAACTTGATGCCGCAGCTGAAGTTTTAATCGTATGAATTACTTTCATTACTGTATAAAAAGTGTCATTATTTTATTAAAAGAAACTAATCTCATTTTCTAAAATAAATTTGTTTTGTTTTTTGTATTTATTTTATTATGAATTACTTAGAATACTATGTGCAGTAATTTAAAATCAGCCGACTATCAAAGTCCCGCGGTTTTTTGGGCTTCTTTGTGCTTAGTCCCGCGGTTTTTGGGCTGCTTTGTGGACGGGTTTTGGGATTTTCGAGGTAGAAATATCTGTCAACACTGTAGATAACCAAAAGCAAAGCAGACGATATTGACAGAAGCAATATTTAAAAATGGGAAAATGGACAAAATATCCAAAAAAGTTTTAGAAAGACTGGGAAAATGAAAGGGAGTTCAAAGGTAAGATAAAATAATATGGAACTTAATTAATGCTACAGTAGAAAGGGTATTTTCTGTAATGACTTGTGTTAAAACAAGACTAAAAAATCTTATGAGTCTCACTTCACTTGAGTCTATAATGATTATTAAGATTCATAACACTGTGATAAAAAATGTTGTAATGAATTTATTCCTTCACAAACTATGTTATCCCGTTTTGACTCAACAATATATGCAAGTAAAAATAACAAAGATCAAGAAGATGTTAAAGAAAATGAATTGTATACTGTTGTTGAAATATTTGAAGAAATTGGATTATAAGTTTAAAAAAACTTTAAATTAAAAAATTTTTTTTGTAATTTTTCGTTTTAATTAATTTTAATTTTTTTATTTTCTTTTAATTTTTCAATTTTTTTAAGAGAAAAAAAAATTTCGTTATATAAATTTTTGGGCGATAATTTTGGGCGTTTTACAAATATCTTGGGCGCTTTTAGGCGTAATTTTTGCCAAACGAAGGCGCTTTTTAACGAGAGGTATCTGGTCACCCTGCCCACAAATAACGTACATAATACGAGCGACATAGATACCAATGTGAAGAGGCTTACTAAACGTATAAATGCAGCTATTGACTCTAGTGCTTCACCCTTAGAGTTGAAGCGAGCTGATCACCTTGATCTCACCCCAGAAATCAAACAATTAATAGAGCAAAGGAATAAGCAGTGGTACCGAACTCGTGAATGGCTTAAGACCAAGTATAATAGGCTCACTAGAAGAGTTCACGAAGAGGTAAAAGCACTTCGTAATGACAGGTGGAACGATAAAGTTAAGAGTCTGTCAACCCACGATAGCTCTATTTGGTGCATGGTTCGAGCCTTGCAAAACAAGAAAGCCATTAATATCCCACCCCTGTTAGCCCAAAATGGCAAATTCATCACGAATGATGATGATAAAGCGCAGCTTATTGCAAGTTCACTTTCAGAACAGTTTGTCACGCCTACTGATGATCGGCAAATAGGACTTGATATGTCTGAGAAAGTAAAATCCTCCATAACTGGCTTCGATAATATTCACGGCAATGAATACCTAAAACATAGCATTGATGTAAATGAATCCAAAGCATCATTAAAAATTTAAAAACGAGAAAAGCTTCAGGTAAAGACTCTATTAAGAACAGTGCTTTGAAAAATTTACCTCAAAATACAACTCAAGATATTGCAAAAGTGATTAACGACTGCTGGAAGAACACTTACTTCCCGGATGCTTGGAAGCAATCAGTTGTCTTAAGCATTTCTAAGCCAGGACAAAATCCAGCAAATCCTATTAGCTACAGGCCCATCAGCTTGTTACCATCAATCTCCAAAATCCTGGAAAAAACAATTCTCAAGAGATTCATTGAGTACTGTGATTCCAACAATCTCATCCGCGATGAACAATTTGGCTTTCGCTCAAACCATTCCTACCAACTCCAGACTTGGAGGCTCGCAGTGGATATCAATGAGCCCCTTAATCTCTCTATATATTGTGGGGTCGTTTTCCTTGATGTACACATAGCCTTCGACCATGTCTGGCACGATGGTCTTATTTTTAAAATGATTATGGATGAATTTCCTCAAGATATAATTACTCTGATACACTCGTTTCTCTCCAACTGGTTCTTTCAGGCCAGAGTTGGAGATAGTCTATCTCCTATGTATGAAGTAAAAGCTGGTGTCCCACAGGATTCAGTCCTGGGGCCAGTATTATTCAATTACTTTATGCGAGACTTTCCAAGTCCTTCCAAATGTAAGCTCTTTTTTAACGCAGATGACGCTGCTCTACTGACCTGTGCTCGTCAACCAGCCGTAGTAGTCTCGCGGCTACAGAAGGTTCTAAAGGAGTGTGAAAGCTGGTTTAGGAAGTGGAGGCTATAATTGAATGTAGACAAATGCAAGGCGATGTTTGTCTCCAAGAAGAGAAATAGATCATTAGATTCTCTAACACTATATGGCAAAAAACTGGACTGGGTTAAAACTTATAAAAATCTTGGTGTTGTTATTGACTCTAAATGTACCTAGACTCCCCACGCAACTTATGCCTTGAATAAGGCCAGGAGAGCCAAGTTTAGCTTTATTGCTCTGCTGGACCGGAATAGTGCTCTAAACATTGATAATACACTCCTACTCTATAAGGTCATTGTTCGGACCATCTTGACGTATGGTCTGCCCGTCTGGGCGACAATATGTAAGACTAGGTGGATAGAACTGCAAACGTTCCAAAACGTTACCCTTAGGACTATTGCGCAAAAAGATTGGAGAATTGTTCGCAATTCCTTCATTTATAATGACTTCAACATGACTCATATTGGCAAATACGTTCAAGGGCTCATGGATTCCATGCTGCCCAGTATAGAAAATCATAGCAACGAGCTAGTCTCGGGCATTTTAAATCATCCTATACATAGGAAGAGATATCGTGATCCAAGGCATATACTTGATATTAATTTTGAAGACATTGATAATGTCTTATTTCCAGATTACTGGGCTTCATAAGTCGTGTTTTATCTAATACTAGTGGTCTGCATCTAGTCTAGACAGTCGTCAATCAAAATCACCTCCAACCAAGATGGGGTATTTTCTCCTTCATATTATGGATGACCTTTATGGGTTCATCACGCTTTTTAACTACTTCAGTGTAATTCCCTTGGCATTTATTTAGGAAGGGTGAGATTACGGAAGTATAGCTTCAAGTGCCACTCGAATAACGTTTCACTACACTGCTCGAGTGTCGACGACAGGTTATGGCTTGGTGCACGATTTCCAAAAAAGGCGTCATTGGTCCGTTCTTTTTTGAGGGCACCGCAACGTCAAATGTTTACCTTAACATGTTGGAAACCTTCTTCATCCCCGAGCTGCGAAGGAGGCGTATACCACTTCGACATCAATGGTTTCAACCGGATGGGGCTAGGCCTCACACCACTAATGAAGTGCTAGACTTTCTCAATAAAAAATTCGGAAATCGTGTCATTTCAAACAGGTTTAAAGATCGATTCGGGGGTGGCTTTCTTTGACCCCCTACGAGTCCTGACCTAAACCCATGTGATTTTTATCTCTAGGGGCTCCTTAAAGACAGTATGTTTACTACAGCACCAAGAACCCTAGACCAGCTGCGACAAAGCATCGTCAACTGCTGCACCCTTGTGAATGCAAAAATCCTGGATAGAGTTATGAACAACTTCACCATTCGGCTGCGAGCAGTTCAACACGTTCTTGGTGGCCACATTGAGCATATCATCAAGACTTTTCCATGGGAATAAAAACTTCGAACTGCCTAAACTATCATACTGAAATGCTTAGTTTATAAACTAAAATGGGTCAATAAATCATAGTACTGAAATGGTCAGAAATTGACTGAATCACCCTGTAGAATATTAAATGAGTGGCTGTGATCTGGCTATAAATATTGTGGGGGTAACTGTCCACTTTTCAGTTAAGACTCTGGGGGAAATATCAGTGGGGTAAGTGTCCGATGGGGTAAATGCCCTACACCCGTTTGAAGGGTATCGCTAATATTCTATTGGTTGATAGTGAATATATTATTTACATCTCGAGAGCACAAAAATGAATGCCAATTTAACCGTGAAAATAGAAATTGAAATTTCTTCCAATCCACATTGTTAAAGGAAATGAATTTATATGTTAACGTCCGAGTATTAGATTTCTGATTTAGAGTACTTTTTTCATTTTACATTACAGATTAGCGCCCATAGATCACAACCTGGTAGTGTATACTTTTCTATATTATAGTCTTTTTATCAATATGGCAGAAAATTTGATCAAGAATAGTGGTAGTAGTGGCGGTTTCTCGAGTGGGAACTCAACGACAGGCTTCATTAGTAAATAATTACAATTTCTAATCACTAAATTTCTTGACAAGGAAGGTTTGGCAAAATCAAGGTTTAGGTCACCGAATACGATATTAACATGGTAGTGATTAAGTTATTGAATGACTTTAATAATCTGCTCAACAGGTATACAGGGTGTTTCGTAAGTCGTGATCGTCAATTTAATGTTTTGCATATTCAATTGTAAGGAACTAAAAACTGCCTATGGACATTGTTTCCAAGCAAGAACGACTTTATTGACAAACGGAGCAAGAAAAAGTACAGGTGTTCATTTGGTAGAGTCTCATGTTTCTTGAACTCATAGCAACTGCTCAAAATGTCCACCGTTAACACGGCAGCAGTCTCTCTCATGTTCTCACAGTAGCGTCTGGCACAACATCGATTGTTCTTCGATAGATCGAAGTGTTAAACTAATCGATGATTAAAAAGTCAATGTATTTATCGCACTTGACATGGATGATTTTGACTTTTAAAATCGTTTTCTGATCCTCTAATTTTCTATGTAGTCTTTGAAAAAATACACTGGAACCAAAATAAAAATCATATTTTAGATTATAAAATTTTGTTGTGGAGATTTAATAGTTAATATCTCAATAATAACTGTTAAATTTTTCTAGTAATATTTTTTCTAACAATAATAATTTTACACAAATTAAATTAATTTGTTCATTTAATCATAATTATTTAATCAATATTCGTAATTTATATTGAACAAAGGCAAATAAAATATATTCAGCAGTTTATATTGTGCGGAGGAAAGTGTATTTTTGCTTTTATTTTTTTGACGATTAATCGATGAACGGTTAAACCATCTATATATCTGAACATCGATGTTTTCACAGAGTGGCTAGCAAAACGATTTCGTAAAATTAACTGGCTGTTCTCTGATTTTTCCCGTTTGATCACGTTGTTTTCCAGGGCCATAAGCAGCAAAAAAAATCTATCATGATATAATATTGATATTTTTCAAATTTTTGGGCAATTGAAGAGGATTGAAAATGCTGAAAATGAGTTATGGGCAGCAAAGAGAAAGATGTTACATGGGGAAAGAGAACAACAAAAAATATCAAAAAAATTGAGTTTATTATTAAAGCAATATTTGTCAGCCCCACCTGAAAATGCCAGTAAAAGTCTCTTGCAAGTTTCAGAAAAAATAAAAGGTTTAATTTCCATTTAACCATCTTTAACGGCAGTTTACAAAACCAAGAGCGATGCAATTCGGTCTCGTCACTCTAAAAATCCAAACACAAATCAGAAGCTTAAAATTCGACTTAAAGATTAGTAAGTTTAAGTTTTACTCATAATAATACGAATACATCAACTTCTGTACCAGCTGAAAGATTATTTTCAAAGGATGGTGATACAATTAGCTAAAAAAGAAAAAAGAAAGACTTTTGCTGAATCCAAAGCATTTAGAAAAATTGTTTATTTTAAATACGTTATCTGTTTCAGAACTGAACAACTTAAATATTGAATAAAAAAAGTGTTTTTTTAATAAATAACAAAATTTGAATGAAATTTAACAATGGAAAC
>JAHWFO010077364.1:445267-492102 GCA_023313115.1 Rhysida immarginata | reverse complement strand
TTTTTTTAATAAATAACAAAATTTGAATGAAATTTAACAATGGAAACAAAACCATGTAACACTGATGGTTTTTTTTTTTTTTTTACCATCAGCGATGGTTTTAGAAGCATCGACGGTTAAATTCTTACCATCGCACTTCACTAGACTGAAGTTCACTCCATCTGCTTTTACATATGGTTGCGCACGCAGGCATGCCATAGAGGAGGATGGTCCGTAATCATCGTCTTGTACACTAGCAGCTTATCGTCTTTACTTAGCGCATCATTTCGACCCAGGAGAGCTATGAGGCTGTACTTATCCTTCTTTGCTTTGTTCACAACGTAAAGAACGTGACAGTTCCAGGAGAGTCTTGAGTCGATTATAACGCCAAGGTAGCTGTAGTTGTCGATCCCTTCGAGTTCTTATTGTATAGGACAATAGAAACCGGGGGACGCCTAAGGTTTTTGGCGAAGTACATAGCTTTGCGTTTTCCATCGTTCAGTTTCTAGTAAAGGTTCAGTTTCTAGTAATTAAACCAGTCTTTAAATTTCTTCAAGGTGTTCTGCAGACTAGTGATAACGTGAGATGGCTGGTGCGCCCATGTCATGATGGCAGTATCATGAGCTTAGAAATATAAATTACATTATTCTGGTTTTGGGAAATCATGTACAAAATAATTAAATAAAACGGGCCCAAGGACATAGCCTTGCGGGACTCCGGCATTTACCTTGCGGGGAGTGAAGTAGTTTTCGCACAATTTCAGCTTGATAGAACCTAATAAATCAAAAAACAACTCTTGTCCACAAAATTATTTAATCGACATATACGTATTTCGAACCCTTTGGGTTCATTATTCAATGTCAAAATGATGCGTTCAAAATGTCAAAATGATGCGTTCAATGTCAAAATGATGCGTTGGGTTCATTATTCCACATTGAATAATGAACCCAAAGGGTTCGAAATACGTATATGTCGATTAAATAATTTTGTGGACAAGAGTTGTTATTTGATTTATTATGTCACTTTCCACAGTAGTTCAACGTTTTTCATTGATAGAACCTGTCGCAAAGAAAGGACTTCACCATCAAAATCAAATCAGGAAGAGCTCGTGTCTAATCATCTTGTAGAATAGTCCTTCGTACCACACTTGATCGAAAGCATCAGTTAAATTACTATATCAAGAACAGTGTTGCCAAGTCTAAACTCAAAGTACCCCTAGAAACTTTGATTAGATAAAAAAAAACCCTAGTAACCCTAATTTCTTCAAATATTTCAACAACAGTAAACAATTCATTTTCTTTACCATCTTCTTGATCTTCGTTGTTTTTACTTGCATATATTGTTGAGTCAAAACGGGATAACATAGTTTGTGAACATATAAATCCATTTCAACATTTTTAATCAGTGTTACGCGATCCTAATAATCATTATAGACTCAAGTGAAGTGAGCCTCGTACGATTTTTTACTCTTGTTTTAACACATGTCATTACAGAAAATACCTTTTCTACTGTAGCATTATTTCCGTATTATTTTATCTTACCTTTGAACTCCTTTTCATTTTCCCAGTCTATGTGGTGTTTTTTGTCCATTTTCCCATTTTTAAATATTGCTTCTGTCAATATCGTCTGCTTTACTTGTAGTTATCTATCGTGTGGTGGAGTACGAGTACGGTACTAAACTAACTATACTATTAACTAAATTTGTTTTCACAGGATGTCTTGCAAAACGATTTTTTAAAATTCCCTGGCTTTTCTGTGATTTTTCCCGGTTGATGACGTTGTTTTCTTTGACCATAAGCAGCAAAAAAAATTTATCTTGATAGAACATTATTGATATTTTTGGGCAATTGAAGAGGGTTGAAAATGCTGAAAATGATTTATGGGCAGCAAAGAGAAACATGTTACATGGGGAAAGAGAACAACAAAAAATATCAAAAAAATAAGTTTATTAATAAAGCAATATTTGTCAGCCCCACTTGAAGATGCCAAAGAAAATCTCTTGAAAATTACAAAAAAAATGAAAGGTTCAATTTCCATTTAACCATCTTTAACGGCTGTATACAAAACCCAGAGCGATGCAAATCGGTCTCGTCACTCTTAAATTCCAAAAAAATCAGAAGCTTAAAATTCGACTTAAAGATTAGTACGTTTAAGTTTTACTCATGATACGAATATATCAACTTCACTAGCTTTCAATTTTAAACGTTTTGTCAGTTATCTAAAAAATACTTGACGAATTATCCTGAACTTAAGGAATGTAAAGAACATATTACACTACATATATTTCAGCGAAGGTTTTGCTCTGAAAGCAAATAGGGGACCAGCAACAAAGTGAACCAAAATACTAATGTTTGGGATCACCCTGAAAAAAAAACAACGTTTGAAATGCGTTGTAGCTTTAGCATAGGATTAAGAAGCTTCTTTTACTTATTAGTGTTAATTTATATGAGAATAGCACGTATATTCATGGAGATAGATATAAAGATATCTTTAAAAAAATCAAAATATTTTCTTAAGTTTTTTGTTTATAACATGTAGCGTATTCTACCCAATGCAATGCCATATATTAAATATTTGATGAAATATGAGCATTTTTACTAAATAACTGGCAAAGGTACCCGGCCTTGCCCGGGATAATTACACTTGTAGGTAAACAGAACAAACTCAAAAAATAAATTAAATTTTGCAATATCTTAAAAATAAACACATAAAAATGTTTAGAATTAATACAGTAAAAATTCCTAATTTAAATTCGACAAAAAATTTTAAAGGATGGAACTCCTCAATAATTTTTTGCTCACGTAATCTTAGTTCAGATGTACACTTGATGTTGTTGCAATTTCCACTCTTCTCTCGATGTTTTGAAACAAAACTTGGTCATTCATCACTTTGTGTAGTCTAGCGGTCGCCGATTCTTCTATTTACTTGCTTCCTATTTGCTCAATACAGCACGGAGCTAAAGGGGTGCTTCCTCTGTCGTCTTTTCACTCTTTCTCAATAGTCTGCTAACTCTTTATTATTTTCAGTTACTGATCATTTTTAAAGATTTGCAAGAAATTGTTAAGTACTAAGAACTCTCTTTTCTAAGAAAACCTGTATAACAGGAATTCTATGCATTGTTACAAATTAAAACTTATCCTTATTGCATCATCATTTTATGTTCATTGTTATAATTCTTAGAAAGGATTGCTTTATCATTGCATCATCATTTTGTGCTCATTGTTATTATTGCATTGCGCGTTGATACCATTGTTGATGAGAACACGACGGGCCTATTGTTGCACAAATTTTGCCTTGCATTGTTGGTCATGAGATATCTGTTGCTGGTCCGTGCAATGTTTGTGAAATGCGTGTTGACACCATTGTTGATAACCATTGTTGCACAACTTTGCCTTGCATTGTTGGTCTTAAGATATACAAGGTGTTTCAAAATTATGTACAATAAATTTAGTGACATATTCTTCAGGTCAAAAGAAGACGAAAATGTTCTATAGCACTTTGTCTGGAAACGATTTGTTTGCGAGTAATCCAATATCATACAGTAGGGAAGCACGGTTGTTAGCGGACGATATTTTAGCAGTTCCAGGGTTTCGACTCTACACTAGGTTGAGTGGTTTGTTCCATTTAAACCTACTTTCGGGTTGTTCCATTAGTTGTGTACGGTTGTTTCCATTACTGTAGTTTCACTACTGTACATCCACTAGGAATATCAATTTCAGAACATTTGTGTGCTTTGACATACGCATTACGATTTACGTAAAAAAAAAGTCATCTACACGTATTGCAGTGCAGAATACACTGACATGCACCTAATGTATGGTCTTGCGGATGGAAATGCCGTGGAAGCAAGAAGACTCTACCAAGAACGCTTTCCGAATAGACGTTTGCCAAATAACCGAACATTTGTATCTGTCGACAGACATTTGAGGGAGCGTGGTTCCTTTGGCCGTCAAACAGGACAAGGACGGCCTATAGCACATTCTCAGGAAGAGGAGGATGTGATAATTGACATCTTACATGATGAACCACAGACAAGCACCCGTCGTATTTCTTCCATGGTACACATTCCGCACTCATCTGTTTGGCACATTCTTCACCGTCAGTAGTAAGTGGGTACGTCAGTGCACTTTCCATTTTGGTCATTTCCACTTTTGGTCATCGCCCCAACACCAGCCAAAAGTTGCAAATCGCAGCGGACAATACCCTGAACGTACTCATATACGAGAATTACAAAAATAGGATTAATAAACCCAGAAACTGTTAAAAAAGAGAATTACAAAAATAGGATTAATAAACCCAGAAACTATTAAGAAAAATTAATCACTCTCACTCTCGCTCTCGTAGTCATCTTCAATGAAATCTATAATATGAGCTTGCTTTTCACTACCTAGATCTTGTAAACCTTGATAAACAAACGTGAGATTCTGTGAATTATTTAATTGTTGAATATCTTTTTTAGTTAATTTTTGACTGAATCTATCTGGAAGAAATACTTGAAACTCTCCTTCTTTATCTTGTAGTTTAACAATTATACGTTTACCAAATTTAGTTATGATTTCTTTAAATTCTTTTACAGGAAATGTATCACCAAGTTTTAAGTCATTGAGCTTAATTGTCGGTATTTTTTGACATTGGCCAACATGGCTAATCGTTTTGACAATGTCCATTTATTAGAGAGAAAAACTATTTTTAATAACCATATGGAAGTGTATCAAAATTTGGAAGAATGACTCTTTTATCATACTGAAATGAAAAGTCTTTTTTAACATTTTTATTAACTAAATTTTTTGTTTTTGCATCTCTCGTAATTTGATTATATTCTAATTGTATTTTATTGCTCTGAGAATTTTCTATTAACTTGATCATTGATTCTCCATTTAATTTTTGTACATTTTGATAGTTCAACGTAAACCCTTTTATTTTTGTTACATATTTCTCAAATTCATCTCCTTCGTTTTTCTCGTAATAATAGCTTTTAGGACCTGTTGATGCAAAGTCTATGATCCATTTACCGTTTAATTCATCAGTCCATTCTCCTAACATACAACCTGTTTTAACAGTGTTTTTACCATCATCTATATATATTATACTATCGGTGTCAAACATTATTACATTTTTATCTAATTTGTCTAACATATCATACAATCTTAATCTAGCATTAGACGTAGTAAACGCTGCCACAAAGATGTTTGTACTCGTATTATTTTCCACGTAGCAATCCTTGAAGTTATACGTGATTTGAACCATTTCTTCATTGATAAAGTTTAAATTTATAGCATCTAACCTGTCATCTAACAATATTTCATAAAATCGCTGTAGATCTGTTACATATTCAGTTTTACTCATGTTTTGTCTTTGACCAAATTTACCCCATAAACTGTTTAAACATATTTTAGCTACTGCTCTTTTAACAGGATTTTCTTCAATCTCTTCTGGATCTAATAAAATACCTTATTTTTCTTTGACTGCGTTTATGTATTCAGTTTCGCTTTTAAAATCGTCTTTCCTAGGACTAGTTTCTAATTTTATCTTCATAAAGTCTCTTACATAATCTTTAAATAAATCATTGCTTTTTTCTTTGAAATGCCAAACTTCATATATCTCTATTATTTTATAACCTTTTTGAATAGCTTTATTAACTTCATCTGTTGTCCACGTTCCTACAAAACTTCTTTCCCTCTTACTGTGCGGACATTCTTCTTGGATTTGCTCCTCTGCACATTTTAAACACAAAGGAAATAATAATTTTTTGCTCTTTTCCATCTTCACTTTTACAGGCAATACAGGGTGATATAACTTTCTAGGAGCTGCAACTTTACATTTTATAAGACCATACCATGATGTTTTATGCTGTTTTGGTTTGTATATTTTTATAGGATGACCAACAGGATAATAATCATAAAATTGTACTGTAGGATATAAACTACAAACATCAATATATCTTATTTTTGTATTTATACCATCTGCTTTAGCTCTGAGTTTTGTTGCGTTCGTTCTTCCACCGAAAAATGCTTCTCTAGGATTTAATGGTTCTATTATTTCTGGTAAGTCTTTTTGCCTTTTCATTTTCTTGTATTCTGCAGATTTAGTCCATTCGCAAGACCACGTTTCTGTCAAGTTATATCCTGCTTCTTTTATTTTATTACTTCTCTTTAATGTTTTTTGATATAAATCATCCATGCTTTCTTTATTTTTATTATTGAGAGATTCAGATTTAAAGCATTTCTTACAACCGTGCCAGAAACATCCGTGATACTGATAAACAGTGTTTGGATCTTTATCAAAACCATCAACTTTTATTCCACAGATCTTGACTTCGCCACCAGTTAAAGCATGTTGAATATTTGAGTTGTTAAAACTGTTTAACCACGCTATCGATTCTTTGCTGTACATTTCTTTTTGTTCTTTGTCTAGTACAGCTATAGTATTTTCTCTTAAATATTTAGATCTATATATAGCCATACAAACTCCTGCAATAGTTAGGTAGCAAAATGGATCTATATTTGCAATTTCTAAGAATTGTTTTCGCAACTCTAAACAACCTCTTCTTAATATATCAACATCAGAATTACAGTATTCGTTAATTTCTTTTTGCATATTAAATATATAATTTTCATTTCTTTTTTCTTCGTGCCATTTTCTGAAAGCTTTTCTCTTTTTAGGTTTCATTGTATTGATACAATAATAATACGGAGAAGGTATAGGACCAATATAATTTTCATTGGTTTTTGTATTAAACAAATGAGGAAAATAGCCTTTTTTAACTCTTTTAAACCAAAGGTTTTTGGAAATTCATCTAGAGCTCCTTGTATAAAATTACTGCTATCAATAATTTTTAAACCTATCGATTCTACTTCATAGGTTTGTAGATAGTTTTGTTCCGTTGTAGATAGTATAAGGCTTTATCGTGCTTTCACAACAATATTTCAAAATAAATTGCGAGTCATAACCTTTCGTATAGTGAGCAATAAATGTGTAGTTTATGTTTTCTTTCGATATCAACCACTTGCAGAAATCGTCGTTATTTTTAAATCTGTATACTATGTCACCTTGAAATTTATGAACAATTATAAGATTTGCTACATGAATTCCAGATTCTTGTTGAGCTTCGTAATCAAACCACATGTATTTTTCAGTGTAATTACAATCATTGATTGGTACTGATGTTTTACAACATTTAAAAGTTTTTCCATTTAAAATTTTAGAACACTCAGAACATTCAAAATAATAATAAGGTACACGTTTTCTATTTACTTCACAACTTTCTTTATTACAATTTGGACAACCTCTAACAATTATTTCTTTATTATTTTCTATAAGTTCTCTTTCACATATACCACCTTTCTGTTTTCTTTTTTGCATATAACATTTGTGAGTTTTGATTTCTACGACCTCTTTACAATTTCGACTAAACTCAAATCCACAACTATGTTTTTTACTTCTAAGACATATTTTATTACACGATTTGCATTTATAAGCTGTTTTACACACTTCATCGTGATTATCTAAACAGTCTTGATTATAACAATATCTATTACATTTCTTACAATATTTTTTGTTCTCACTATTGGAGTGTTCTTCACCAGTACACATGATACAAACAGTCTTTTCAACTTTACAATTATGTTTGTCTTTGTTAGCATAAGGCTTGTTACACTTTTTGCAGAAATAAGATGATCCTAAAAGGGCTTTCATACTATTAATAACATCAAAGTGATTTTTAGTTTTATATAAATATATTTTTATTTCCTTATCTTCTCCGCGATAAATGACAGAATTAAAGTTTTCAGAGCACACAACATTTATTTGTATATCTAATAATTCTTCTACACGTTTTATATCTTCTAGAGTAAAACCTTCTTCGTTGTATTCATCCAAGCTGTTACATAATTCTATTGTTAACTGTTTTTGTAATTTATATTTATCACCCTTCCTTATCTTTTCAATTTCATTTTTAGTCAATTTTTACTCTTCCTAAGATTATATTTGTTTCATAAGTTAAAGCTACAATAACCGCTCTTGGACAACACAGATTATCAACATTTCTTATCTGAGTTATGCACTTTTTTGTTTTTAAATTTTCACCTAAATTTATAATTTTATTTCCTTTGGCACCTCTAGGCATTGCAATCATGTTCATATTAAAGGTTGTTTCTGAAAGGTCAATCGATCCATTCGATGTTAATATTCCTTTAACAAACCTGCACATGCCTACGATTGTGTTATTGACTGTAGTGAATTTTTGATAACCAGTAGAAATAGGATAAAATAAATTGGGATTTTGAACTACAATATTGAGCATATCACCTTTACGAAGTTTAGTTCTCTTTTTGATTAGTTTTACCACAACAGTGAGAGCTTTTGATATCCTGTCACTTTTTTCATTAGGTGTATTTATATCAAGAAGTTTCTCTTTTTCTTCCGTTGTAAAGACTACTTTATAATCCACAGACCACGCATTAAATTTCCTATTAAATTTTGGATTGATTTCAATAATGTTAAATATCTTATTTTCATCCACATTTTTTACAGGTTCATCTTTAAATAATTTATCACTAAACGGCAATACTTGGTTTAAGGCTTTTGATTTCTGTGGTTTAGGTTTTTCAAAGATATCATCCTCAAATTTATAAAAATAATTAATCTTTGGAGTACTTTTTGGTCTCTGTGGTCTAGGTCGTTCAAAAATATCATCATCAATGTAACGAACCTGATCAGTGGGGTTTTGTGGGTTTGTAATAAAATAGCAAAATTGGCATTGAAGAAAAAATTTATTTACAAGTTCAAAGTTAATATTCCAACAAAAAAGATATATTAAATAAATTGCACCTCACGTGACCTTCCGCGTCACCTTATGAGCGTTTCAAACAACAAACAAATGTCACAGTTAATAAATACAAAACAATTGTATCTTCCGTTAATATGCAAAAAGTAAAATGCGAACGCTAACTCAACAGCGGGACACACGGCCACGGCACTGGTCCCTTAAACAATTATGGAGAATGTAACGTCCATTAATTTTACGAGAAAATAAAGCTTGACGTCTCCACAAAGCGACCGATATCTTTCACAATGGCGCATCCGTCCGGAAACCAAAATCTGTTTATGGTATTGAGATGCCTCGCCGACCTCCTAGATCGCCTGTCACCAGCACATATCTAACGGTGAGCCCGTCGTGTAATCCTTTTGGCGGGAGGATTACTGGAACCCGTAAGTCGACGTCGTCTAACCTGATGAGCGACGCAGTGGGCAACTCTATTAAAATAAATGGAAAGCAAACAAAGATTAATGAATTGCCTTAAAAGAACCAAGCGCACATATAATACATGGGCACTCGCCCTGAAAATTCTTAAACAACTTAACCGCGCCTTATTCGCTAAGTACTCACTATCAAACGAGTGAGTACGAGTCTCGCAACGTGCTACGCAACGTTCTCCAGAGTCGTGCGCGCATACGCTGCTACCTCTTAGTTCCCAATGCCTTCCCTGCGTTGTTTCCGAATCACGAAGTTGACCGACGGAACATTGGCCGTGCTTCGCACGTCTAATAGATTTATCCTCTGTCCACGCTGTGCCTGGGTTATCGTTGTCTTGTTCAAGAGTCTGACACTTTTCCAATTCAATATAGGCTGCGCCCATCGGCACCGTGGATGCTGCCTCCAACCCGGCAACTTCGGTC
This sequence comes from Rhysida immarginata, assembly GCA_023313115.1. Taxonomy (NCBI): domain Eukaryota; kingdom Metazoa; phylum Arthropoda; class Chilopoda; order Scolopendromorpha; family Scolopendridae; genus Rhysida; species Rhysida immarginata. The sequence goes on along the minus strand of JAHWFO010077364.1, from coordinate 482,445 downwards.
TGATTCTTTTGCGTCGAGACCTTCCCAAGGCCTTCAGAAGGAGGCCCTGGCTGCCCTTCCCCTTGTGGTCTCCGGTAGGGAGCTATCTCTTGGTTCCCGCGGAACACGCGGCTACGGGACCAATGTCCTCCGTTACTAGCAAGGTAAGTAGCACGGTTTCTTACCTGCTGTCCGCCCGTCCGCTTAGAGGTCTCCCTTAGCGCCGGATTCCCGGGAAGGTCGCCAGAATCTCTCCGCCTCCAAATTTCAACCTTTTTCATCGATCTTTCGAATTCAAGTCCCTGTCTATCTCTCTCTCCCTTTGCAAGACTCCAATCTTTCTTCCCTTGCTTTCCTGTTGGCCCTTTCCCCGTCTCTCTTTAATTATCGACACCTGGCCAATCTCTTTTTTCCTTCCTTCAAATCCTTTCCGCCTTTTTCTCCTTGCGTACGGCGCTTTATCTTTCTGCCTTTCTATCCTTGCATACGACGCTCTCTCTTTCGGCCCTTGCTCCTCTTTCGTCGTCTGCTTCCTTTCCCTCTCTTCTCTACGTTTCGTTATTCCTGCCCGAACTGGGATTAGGTCGGCCCTCTCGCTTAAGCCTCCCAGATTTTGTGACACAATCCCCGGGGCCCGTTCACAAGAACTGGGGATTTGTGACGCTCCCCCAGCTTTCTCTATCTGTTTCTTCGCAAAATACCTGGACAACGCATCCGCGAACACATTCTTCTCTGCTTTGATGTAATGTAATGAAACTGGGAGTTCTAGCAAATTCTGTACCGCATGCGTCTGCATCCTGGACAGCTTGCCTTGATCTAGAATACAGGAAACTGCCTGGTTATCAGTATAGATGCACGTTCTAACCTGCTGGATATACGTCCTCCAACAATTAGTTGCATACAGCATCGCCATTAGTTCCCTCTCATAATTTGAAAAACGCTGCTCCTCCCTTCTCCACCTCCTGGATTCAAATGCCACTGGGAACAACTTCCCTTTATGCATCTGTAATGCTACCAAACCTATTTCAACCTCCGACGCGTCTGCCAATATGTGTAGTCGTTTATTTGGTGAGAAAACTTTCAGTATGGGGGGCCTGGTCAACGCCTTCTTTAATGCCTCGAATGCTTTGACTCTTTTCTCTGTCCATATTAATGGTTCCCCTTTCTGCAGTAACTGAAATATGGGGGCGGCTACTTCTGAAAATTTTGGTACAAATGCCCTATAAAACTGTACCGACCCCATAAATGACCTAACCTGCTGTAAGTTTCTGGGAATCGGCCACTTTTCAATCGCTTGTACTAACCGATTATCACACGATCTTCCCTTTCCAGAAAAATGATACCCCAAGTAATTTACCTCCCTTACTCCAAATCTACACTTGGCTAATTTTAGGAAAAACCGATGCTGCTTCAATTGCGCTAGCACCTGCTCCATTAATTTTTTTAGCTTTTCCAAATCCTCGGCATAGATCAGGATATCATCAAAGTATGAAATCACTCCTTGATCTAGCACATCCCACAACGCCTCATTTAGAGCTTTAGAAAATGTGGATGACGCCCCCTTCAATCCGAAAGGCATCACTAGGAATTCAAATAGCCCATACCGCGTTTTGAATGCGGTCATAGGGATATCCTGTTCCCTCATTCTGATTTGATAATAAGCATCTAGAATATCCAGCTTAGTAAAAAATTTGGCATTTGTGAGCTTATCAATTAAGCTATCGATACGCGATATGGGGTATCGGTTATCCCTAGTGATTCTGTTTAATTTCCTAAAGTCAATACACATCCTCAGTCCTCCATCTTTTTTCGTTATGAACAGGACTGGGGATGCGTATTCTGAAGTGGAAGCTCTAATGAGCCCCTTACCTAGTAGCCTATTAATGTTGCGACGAACTTCCTCCTCTTCATCTATACTTAATTTGTAAAGTGGGGAGTCAAATGGAGCCGCATCCTGTGTCCGTTCCAATTCATGCACCGTCTCTCTTGGCGGGGGCAACCCCTCGGGCAATTCCTTCGGAAATAGGAATTCATACTTTTTTATTAAGGCTTTGAATTCTGGATTAACCTGATCAATTAATTTGGGAAATTCATTACTTACTATTTTTTTCTCCTGCTTTGCGAACACCGCAAAGACCGGCACTTCTGGCTCTCTCACCAGCACATGCAGCAATTCCACTGACGAAATTTGTTGTATTTCGTCCTCCTGCTGTCGCCATGCCGGTAAAAGCACCTCCTTGCTTTTAAATTTTACCCGGCACCTCTTTTTCCTCCAATCAACGTTTGGTTGAGCATGGTTAAACCATGTCACCCCCAGAATGATATCATATTTGTCTATGGGCAACACATTAAAATTTACATAGGTATACATTCCCATTTTAACCGGTAGATTATGGGCTTCTGTTTTTATATCCTCCTGCAGCCCTGTTAGAAAAGCAGCATGTCTTTTTGTCACGACCGGACTACTGCGTATTCCTGCTTGCCTTACCAACCTCTCACTAACAAAGTTTTCTTTGTCGCCGGTGTCCAACAAAATTTTAACTTTTCTATTCTTTATTGAACCCGCGACCACGCAAAAGTTCTCCTTTATCTCTATAATCCACGAAACTGACCTCTGATATCTTAACCTTGCAAAACTTTCGAATATGCCCTGGCTTTTTGCATCGAAAACATATTATGTGCTTCTTCTTTTTCTTTTCTCTTTTAACATCCGTGGAGTCCACCTCCATGGGTTCTTCCTCCAAATATGCTCCTGGCACAACCGGACCATCCTGTGCTTGGTGCCATAACTCTAAGTACTCGATGGCTTCGTTTACCGTGTTAAACTGCTTCTGCCGCATACTGACTTTTAGGCCCTTTGGCAACCCTTCCAAGAACCATAATAGTTTGTTGAATTCCGATGCCTGTTGTATACCCCCTAATATTTGCCGAAATTTTGCTATGTATTCCATCGCATTGCCACTTCTCATCTTTAAATTCAATATATCTCTCCTTAGGGTTATTTGTGTTTGACCCTTCGAGAAGGCCTTAACTATCGCGCTCTTAAATTCTTCCCACTTTATTTCTCTCCCCGTGGCGTACTCAGTGAACCACAATAATGCGCTTCCTTTTAATAACCCTATTACTCCTTTAACACAACCCACTGGACCTACGTCCTTGCAATTGGCCACTAACTGAAATTGTCTAACAAATAACGTGGCATCCTCCTCGGGTTTACCTGCAAAGAACAGGAATGCTATTTGCTCTAATGCTTTCTTCTCAGCCTCCATGTCTCCCCTTTTCCTTAACCTACTAACACTTACAGTTTTGTCTTGATATAACCAGCCGCCCAACCCCACGCACAGGACTGCCAAAGTCTTTCCTCCACTAAGCTACCTAGTGCCACCAGTAACCAGACTAGACCCACAGCCAAACGTGACGTTGATTGGAAACAGCTGCCTAAAGGGAACAAAAAGGAACACAAAGAAAAAAAATATTACCACCAGAAAAAAACAAAGAAAAAACAAACAACAAACCACAACAACAACAGCAAACTTGTATAAACAATTCTTCAATTTGTGGAAGCGTGTTTAAATATATTTTTTTAAACACGACACTGTTTGTAGTACTAATTACCGCCGCTACTGCCGATTGGCGCTCTACTACCAAGCCGCCCACCCCCACTGTAACAAACCTGATCAGTGGGGTTTTGTGATTTTGTAATAAAATAGCAAAATTGGCATTGAAGAAATAATTTATTTAAGTGTTCAAAGTTAATATTCCAACAGAAAAGATATATTAAATAAATTGCACCTCACGTGACCTTCCGCGTCACCTTATGAGCGTTTCAAACAACAAACAAATGTCACAGTTAATAAATACAAAACAATTGTATCTTCCGTTAATATGCAAAAAGTAAAATGCGAACACTATCTGCGCAATTGGGTGCATTTCAATGAAAATCATGAACGTTTGGCAAAAAGTGTGCTCAAAGTGTAAATCCGCGCATTTGGCTGCATTGCGGTGAAAATCATGAATGTTTGCAAAAAGTGTGCACGAAACTGTAAACTCAACAGCGGGACACACGGCCACGGCACTGGTCCCTTAAACAATTTTGGAGAATGTAACATCCATTAATTTTACGAGAAAATAAAGCTTGACGTATCCACAAAGCGACCGATATCTTTCATAATGGCGCATCCGTCCGGAAACCAAAATCTGTTTATGGTATTGAGATGCCTCGGCGACCTCCTAGATCGCCTGTCGCCAGCACATATCTAACGGTGAGCCCGTCGTGTAATCCTTTTGGCGGGAGGATTACTGGAACCCGTAAGTCGACGTTGTCTAACCTGATGAGCGACGCAGTGGGCAACTCTATTAAAATAAATGGAAAGCAAAGATTAATGATTTGCCTTAAAAGAACCAAGCGCACATACACTATATGATCACAAATATCCGGACACATGCACGTTTGCGCTCTAGCCACGATTTCATGGAAATCAATAGGGCGTTGCACATCCCTTTGCCCGAATCACAGCTTCCACCCTTCGGGGAAGACTTTCCACCAAATGTTGGTAGGTACTTTCCGGAATGTTCCTCCATTCCTCCCGAAGAGCGAGAATCAGTTCAGGTACAGAAGTTGGCCGATGTGATCTGGCCCGCAAGCGTCTTTCCAATTCATCCCACAGACTCTCTATAGGATTGAGGTCAGGACTTTGTGCCGGCCAACCCATTTCTTCGACCCCTGAGTCCGCAAACCACTGCTGTACATGCCTCGATTTGTGGCACGGAGCATTGTCGTGTTGGTAGAGAAATGGCCCGTTTCCGAAAAATTGCCACAACGTTGGAAGTGCACAGTTGTCCAAAACATTCAGATAACAGACGGAGTTCATGATTCCTTGCACAGGAACGAGCTGGCCCAGTCCGTACAATGAAAATGAGCCCCACACCATGACTCCTCCTCCTCCGAACTTGACTGTGGGTTCTGTGCACCCACGTAAGAAGCGTTCTCCAGGTATGCGCCAAACGCAAACTCGTCCATCGGATTGCCAGAGTGTGTAGCGAGATTCGTCTGTCCACATTACATGTTTCCATTGGTCCATTGTCCAGTTTCTGTGGGCTTTGCACCACTCCAGACGTCGCTTGGCATTGACCCTGCTGATGTGGGGCTTGTGGGCAGCAGCACGGCCATGGAATCCCATCGTGTGCAGTTCCCGACGAATTGTCATGGTACTGGCATCGTTTGCAGAGGCGTTTCGAAACTCTGTGGCAATTTTTTCCGCCGAGGACTTCCGGTTGCTGCGGGTGACACAACGAAGCACTCGACGGTCTCTGTCCGTTAGTTTCTTGGGTCTACCGGTTCGTTGTTGAACTGTTGTTGATCCCCGGGTCTTCTATTTCATAATGACATTGCCTACTGTTGACTTGGGTATCTGAAGAAGGCTGGAAATGTCACGCACGGACTTGCCGCATGGGTGACATCCAACGATGGTTGCACGTTGGAACTCACTGAGCTCTGCCGAACGACCCATTCTTGCCAATGTCCAAGCAGAGTTGTGTCTGAAGGTGTGGGAAGCTATTTAAATGATGTGCAAGTCATTATCATGTGACATTGGGCCAATCGATGATCTGTGAGGGGTGTCCGGATATTTTTGATCATATAGTGTATAATACATGGGCACTCGCCCTGAAAATTCTTAAACAACTTAACCGCACCTTATTTGCTAAGTACTCACTATCAAACGAGTGAATACGAGTCTCGCAACGCGCTACGCAACGTTCTCTGGAGTCGTGCGCGCATACGCTGCTATTTCTTAGTTCCCAACGTTTTCCCTGCGTTGTTTCCGAATCACGAAGTTGACCGATGGAACCTTGGCCGTACTTCGCACGTCTAATAGATTTATCCTCAGTCCACCCTGTGCCTGGGTTTTCGTCGTCTTGTCCAAGAGTCTGACATTTTTCCAATTCAATATAGGCTGCGCCCGTCGGCACCGTGGATGTTGCCTCCAACCCAGCAACTTCGGTCTGATTCTTTTGCGTCGAGACCTTCCCAAGGCCTTCAGAAGGAGGCCATGGCTGCCCTTCCCCTTGTGGTCTCCGGTAGGGAGCTATCTCTTGGTTCCCGCGGAACACGCGGCTACGGGACCAATGTCCTCCGTTACTAGCAAGGTAAGTAGCACGGTTTCTTACCTGCTGTCCGCCCGTCCGCTTAGAGGTCTCCCTTAGCGCCGGATTCCCGGGAAGGTCGCCAGAATCTCTCCGCCTCCAAATTTCAACCTTTTTCATTGATCTCTCGAATTCAAGTCCCTGTCTATCTCTCTCTCCCTTTGCAAGTCTCCAATCTTTCTTCCCTTGCTTTCCTTTTGGCCTTTTCCCCGTCTCTCTTTTAATTATCGACACCTGGCCAATCTCTTTTTTCCTTCCTTCAAATCCTTTCCGCCTTTTTCTCCTTGCGTACGGTGTTTTATCTTTCTGCCTTTTTATCCTTGCATACGACGCTCTCTCTTTCGGCCCTTGCTCCTCTTTCGTCGTCTGCTTCCTTTCCCTCTCTTCTCTACGTTTCGTTATTCCTGCCTGAACTGGGATTAGGTCGGCCCTCTCGCTTAAGCCTCCCAAATTTTGTGACAATCAAATTGCAGTTCTTCATTCAGTTGTTTATCTCTAATGAAATTAATTAATTCATTCTTTCTCAATTTAGAATATCCACGATAACCCTTGTTTTTACATATATTTTGTAATTCAGTCACAGTCTGCTTTCTGAAATCAACATCCATTTATTACAAATGAATTATTGAATTATTTCTTAAAATCCTGCAATATTTATCATGTGTCTTTCCATTTCAAATATATCTATAAAATCATTCCAAATTTGTAAATTTCTTTTAGTTTCTTTGATTTCAATATTATTAGTTATTTTAAAACGATCAGCTATCTTTTTGATTATGTATTTAAAAGGTACAGATTTATCCGTATAATTATTAATAAAAGCTTTGAATACTCTTTCAATTTTATTTTTATGATTCACTTCTTCTATTACATTTAATAATATTTTATGAAAGCGATTTAACCTATATGATTTTCTATTATGTTTACTATTTTTTATCTCTGGTTCACAAATATAGCACCTATTATTTAATTTACTCTCATTTCCACATATTTGGCATAATTCTATATCTTGTGGATTTCCTTCTTGAACTAAATTTTCTTCTTGATCTGGTGGTTCTCTCAATTTTTCCTCTATAGAATTAATTAGATCAGATTTTCAAATATTATAGTATTTTTTTACTTTATACTGGCTTCCTAAACGTCTTAATTCACCTATTTTTTTATCACTTAATTTTTCTTCCGTTTCATTAGATATTTGTAAAATTAGATTAATTAAATTATTCTTCCTCAACTTAGAATACCCTTTATATTTCCTTTCTTTGCAGATTCTTTGTAATTGTGAGACAGTCTGTTTTTGAAGTTCAATCATTTATTCATAAAAAATGAATCAACATGAAAATATTTTTTGAAGTGGAAGATAAGATTTAATTGGCAAATAGCCAAAAGAGTTTTTCCCTCTCATCTATTACACAATAATAAAGAGAACATTTGTTATGTCTAGGCAAGGCTTGAGAGAGGAAGTGACGTTGAAAGAAGTGATATGAGAATTAAAAGCAATCTATTAAAACGCAAATAAATTTAAACTCTTTCCTAATTAACACTTATAATCACTTAGTGGTGCATTTTATTAATTTCCTAACACTTGTAATCATTTTTTGGTAAGTTTTAATTATATTTATATATATCATTTCAACTTCCTATAATTGGATTGTCAAGATAGCTCAGCAGTAAGTTGAGTGACTGGCAATCACTTCTGATCAGGATCAAATCTCGATCGGTCGAAAAAAAATATTCTCATGCTGTTTTCATAGGATTATTAAGGGTGCACACTTAATAGTCTAAAAATGGATCAGTGTGTAGTGAATTCCAGAATATTTCCATTGTACTTTACTCATATTTGTCTCTCCTCTGTCTCAGTAAATAATACTAGTAAAAAAAAAACAACAAAAAAAAAACACTGAACGCTACACTCAGTGAATAAGATTAGTATAAAAAAAAAAGAGACAGAGACAGATGAAAAGAATATGAGCAAGGTCCTAGGGAGTACAGTGGTTTTACACTTTTTTGCCCTGATTTTTTTATTTTATATTTTATTTTAAGGATGTTAAAATTTGCAGGATTTTCAATAATTCATTTGTAATAAATGGAAGGGATTCTAAGCGCTCTAAATAATCTTACTTACAATAATAAAGAAATATTTATGGTTTTAAATGAAAATATGGTTTTTGTCTCTGGTTTTTGTTATAACCTTGGTTTAAAGCTAAAGATATATGTGATATTTTAGAATATGAAAATACAAGACAAGCAATTAGGGTAAATGTAGATGAAGATGATAAAAAAACATATGATTTTCTAGAAAACGAAGGGAGGCTATCCGATAGCCGGCCTTTAAATATGCAACCACACAGTGTTTTTATCAACGAACCAGGCTTATATGCTCTAATTATGAGTTCAAAATTACCAGCTGCAAAACAATTCAAAGGATGGGTTTACAAAGAAGTTTTACCATCTATAAGAAAAACAGGAGAATATAAACTTAAAAAACAAATAGAAAATAAAGATAATATAATAAAAAATCAACAGAATACAATAGAAAGTTTAGAAATAAGTAATGATATTTAATGTTGCACAAAGAAAAATTGAACAATTAAATGATAAAATAGAAAGCGTTAAACCAGATGTTATAACAGAAACCAGAGACATTAACAAACTTCACGAATTTATTTTAATTAGAAAGAATCATATGTGGGAATATCCTTATTACGTGATAAAATCACAAAAGTGTAATGTTGTCAACAGAATTAAATGTTTATTAGAAGATTATCCAGAGATGGAAATAATTTTAAGACTCAGATATATTCCTAATAGTATTAATCTCTATAATAAAATGAAAGAAGTATTAAATATTAAACATCAAGGAAATCACTTTAAATCTTATATTTCAGAAGAACAACTTCTCTTAAGAATATTACAATTGCAGGTTGATAAAGATATTTAAACTAAATCATTTTTTATTTTTATATTTTATTTTAACGATGTCAAAATTTGCAGGATTCTAAAATGTTCATCCCTAATAAATGGAAGGAATTCTAAGCGCTCTAAATAATCTTACTTACAACAATAAAGAAATATTTATGGTTTTAGATGAAAATAATGAACATTGGTTTAAAGCTAAAGATGTTGCTAATATTTTAGAATATGAAAATACAAAACAAGCAATTAGGGTAAATGTAGATGAAGATGATAGAAAAACATATGAAATTATCAAAAATGACAAGGGGCTATCCGATAGCCCCTTAGAAAACTTACATCCACTCACTGTTTTTATCAACGAACCAGGTTTATATGCTCTAATTATGAGTTCAAAGTTACCAGCTGCAAAACAATTCAAAAGATGGGTTTACAAAGAAGTGTTACCATCTATAAGAAAAACAGGAGAATATAAATTAAGAAAACAAATAGAAGATCAACAGATTGCAATAGAAAATTTAGAAAGAAGTAATGATAGAATATTTGAAGTTGCACGAAGAAACATTGAAAAATTAGAAAATAAAATAGAAAATATTAAACCAGATGTTGTTACAAAAACACGAGATAATAAATTAAGACATTATTATTTTAAATTATTCAAATTAAATGATGATGATATTGTATACGATTATTATGTTATTAGATGTAAAAAATTAAGTTTAAAAAGAGCATTTGCTAAATTAATTGAAGATTATCAAGATTGTCATGAACTTTTAACTTTTTATGATACAAATAGTATCAATTTATATTCAAGAATAAAGGAAAATTTAAAAAGAAAGTTAGAATTTCATGGAAATTATTTTAGAATATCTAATCCAGAATTTACAGAACAAGATCTAATTACAAAAATAGAAGAATTACACAATGAAAAAGATGTTTAAACTGAAACATTATTCGTATCTAGCCAACTATTGTGAGAATTATCGAATCCCAACCATTTCACGAAAACCTTATCACCTTTCTTTCTTAAAACCTTCTCAACTAAATAATCATGGGGATATTTGGTTTTCATTAATTCTTCTTTATAAAATCTACCTTTAATTTCTTCTCCACTCAAATCTTTTTTTTTATAAGTAATAGGAGTAGAATATATTATTTTGCTTACTTGAAACACCTCAGTAGACCAATTTGGAGTATATCCTTTCTCGAATATCCCTTTATTTTTAGAAATTCTTACGTAATCATCTACTTTAAATTTTGGTTTTTCATTTGTAATATTTTTATCAGAATACACATTAATCAATATATCTTTTTCATTTTTCTTATTAACCTCTACAGGTTTCATTTTTATAGTTCTGTGATAAGTATTATTATAATCATTAACTAAATCTTGTAAAATATCTATCCAAACATATTTACCTCTTTTAGAAAATTCTTTCCACATCTTCTCTTTCATAGTTCTATTAAATCTCTCTACTACAGAAGATTTAAGCTCACTATAGGTAGAATAATGATTAATATCATATTCTTTCATTAAATTTTGAAAATCTTTATTATAAAATTCTTAGGTTTAACACTTTTTAAAATACTTTTAAATGCTTCAGTGACTAATTTGCCAGTTTTATCTTTAATTGGAATAGACCAAGCAACTTTAGAGAAAGTATCAATAACATTTAAAATATATTTATATCCTTTATATATTTTAGATATTCCTTTTAAACTTCCAGTATCCATTTCTACCAAATCCGCTTGAAATAAATCGCCAATCCCTAGAGTTATACAGTCAGTGACAAAAAATTAGCACCACCATCATTTTGACTGAAATTCTTTTAATGAAACAAAATTCCAAATGCTCTTTTGGAATACAGACACTTAATATCTTCAGAAACAATCTAGCTTCAGAAAAATAAATTGAATGTCCACTTAGAATTTTTTAAAAAAAATTGTTTTACTCAGGTGATATTTCTGAGTGACAAAAAATTAGCATCAGCTACAAAAAAATGGTTTTGCCCTAAAGCTAGGCTCATTTAACTCAAGTAGGGGTGATATATTTACTTTATCATGTAGTAAGAGCAATTACTACAAGTGAAAATCTTAATTAATAAACATACAACGAGATGGGACGTGGTTCAGTGCTGTCAGAGTATGAAAGAGGTCAAATTGATGCCTTCAAACAAGAAAACATCTCTATTCGTGAAATTGGGCGTCGTTTGAAGAGAAGCCCAAAGGCTATTTCCAACTATTTGAGAAATCCGCAGGAATATGCAGTTTACAAGGGTTCTGGAAGACCTCGTGCCCTTAATGGAAGATCAGTTCGTCAGATTGTCAGAGCTGCATCCAACTCGAGTCAAACAGCAAAACAAATTCGTGATGAACTGCATCTCGACACAAATCTGCGAAACGTTCAGCGTGTGATCCGTGACTGCCCGCATCTTCTGCAACAGCACATCGAGAGGAAGCCACCACTCACTAATCGTCATCAAGAAAACAGACTTCAGTTTGCCAGAAAATACATGGGTTGGACTTCAGAATCGCAAAATGTCATATTCACAGATGAAAAGAAGTTCAACCTTGATGGACCAGATGGATTCTCATACTATTTTCACGATTTGAGAAAAGAAAAACAAGTTCTTTCACGAAGACAGCTTGGTGGTGGATCTGTAATGATCTGGGGAGCAATTGGTTTCCAGAAGAATTGTGACTTGAAGTTTCTCAGTGGACGAATCAATGCACAAGGGTATTTGTCAATGCTGAAAGACATTTTCCCTGATTTTGGACCAATTATGGCTGGAAATGATTGGGTATTTCAGCAAGATAATGCTCCCATCCACAAAGCACATGTTGTAACACGGTGGTTTGAGGAAAAAAACATCACTGTTCTGCAATGGCCAGCTATGTCACCTGATTTGAATACCATTGAGAATGTTTGGGGGTTGCTATCACGAAAAGTGTATGAAAACAATCGTTAGTACAAAAATGCTTCTGACTTGAGATGTGCCATCATTGATGCTTGGGAAAATTTAGATCATTCATTGATTAAAGGATTAATTACTAAGATGCCTAATCGTATCTTCGAGGTAATTTCACAAAAAGGCAAATCCACCCCATATTAAGACCATTCAGAGGATTTTTTTGTAGCTGATGCTAATTTTTTGTCACTCAGAAATATCACCTGAGTAAAACAATTTTTTTTAAAAAATTCTAAGTGGACATTCAATTTATTTTTATGAAGCTAGATTGTTTCTGAAGATATTAAGTGTCTGTATTCCAAAAGAGCATTTGGAATTTTGTTTCATTAAAAGAATTTCAGTCAAAATGATGGTGGTGCTAATTTTTTGTCACTGACTGTAACTCTTGTTCTTTCATAATTTTTCCTAGCTGGTTTATGGATTTCTTCAATTATTTCTTCTTTAGTATTCATTTAATTATTTTAAAATTTTATTTTCATTATAGTCAGAAGGTTTCTGATCAAACGAATACGCGGTATCATAATATGGAATATTTTTAGTTCTCTTTTTAATATAATCCATACATTAATATCCACATAATACAGAATTATTTTTTTGATATTGAGTTGAATTATAAATGATTTCTGGATATCTCGTTTTAATATATTTTATTATTCTTTCAGGTGGTGGAAGACCATAACTATCAAAATATTCGTTATTAAAATAAGCTACCCAATGACTTCCAGGTTCATTAGAAGTTTGATAATTAACTATTCCTGATTCATTTTTATTTATTTTTTCTGGTAATTCATCGATAGCAAATACACCTCTAAAATTTTTAATATTTTTCATTAATTTTTCTATTTCTATATTACTCAATGGGGATTTTTTTTTTCTGGAAGATATAAACCTCTTCCTATTTTCCAGGTAGATAAACACCTTTGCCACCAATAGTTTCTAATGCTTTTTTTGTTCCATATCCAGCAGCTGCAGTTGCAGCTCTAATTCCTGTGGCCTTTGCTGCAGTAATAAGTGCTGGAATAATTGCAGCCAATGCTGGCAGAAATCCACCTCTTTGTACCTTATAGTTATCAGTTAATATTTTTCTAACTGTTGGAATTTTCGATAATCTTGTTGCAACAGCACCACCTTTTTGTTCTTTTTTATTTATAATATAGTATCCAAGTGTTTTTCTAACTGATTCTATTTCTAATAATTTTTCTATTAAAGCTGATATATCAAATATTATATTTCCACCTTTAATAGATGATGATATTTTTCGAGCATCCTCTACAGAAATGAAACTATTTTTTTTACTTCCACAACTCGAGCAGATGCTTTTGATCTGTAATCTATTATTATCAGTAGATACTAATTTACTGTTCTTATTATCAGTTTTCTTCTTCTCCTTTACATATTAGATTTGTCTCATAAACGACACGTTTTCTTTAATCACTTTCATTTATATATAAGTAAAACTAATCCTTATATCCATTTAATTTCATCTGTTTTAAATATTTTTCCCTAGGAAAGAATTCTAAATGTTTTAAAAATTCTTCTTCTTTTTTAATTACTTCATCTTCATCGAGTTCTTTAGCTTTATAATTAATTTCTAAATCACGATAGAATTTTGCAGCCATTTTATATTCTTGTAATTTCTCTTTAAATTTCATTTGCTTTCTTAAAACTTCAACTATTCCAACACTTAAAGATAATACTGCTAAAGGTGCAAAAGCAAATGCTGATAGACCACTTGCTGAACATAAAAATTCAGTAGTTGTTAACGCTATATCCAACTTTTGGAAATATCTATAAGATCTTCTATACACATATTTCTTTTTATTCAGATAATCTATTTCCATTTATTAAGAGTAAATAAGCTATTTTATATTATGGCGAGCCAATATACCTTTTATAATTGTTATTTGACCATTGATAGATCTTAAATCATTTCGTATTTTTCCTACATCGTTTTTAATAGCTGTATTATCCTTTATTTTTGATATTTCTTCAATTTGATCATGTATTTTTTCCACTTCATCTACGAGTTTTCTCAAATTGGTATCTATGTTCTTAATATCATCTTGTAATATTATATCCTCGTTATTAATGTTTAAAAGTTCTTCTTGTATCGTTTTAATTTTTTCTTCAATTTCTTTAATTTTTTTTTCAACGTATTTCTTATTGGTAGCAGAATGATCTTCGTGTGGATCAGCTAAGTTGACTATTCTTTTGTTTTTAGCATTAAAATAATTCTGAGGATTAATAAGAACTTGATTTCTTATTTGATCTATATTTTCTTTAAGTTTTTGATCAAATGAATTCTTAATAGTTTTTTCTTTTTCATCAATGTTTTTTAAAATTTCTATATCCTTTTGATTAAGAGAATCCATTAAATATTTATTTAACGCATCGATAGATTCTATAATATTTTTCTGCTTTTCATCAACAATTTTCAATATATTTTCATCTTTTTGGTCGACAGATTCTTTTATTTCTTTTTCTTTTTCATCTATGATTTTTAGTATATTAGTAGTCGTTGTGGTTAAATCATCAATAATTTTTATAATATTTTTGTCTTTTTTTAGTTGTTCATCATTATGTTTCATAATAGAAGTAATGGTTTCATTGATAAATTTTAAGATTTCGTTATCTTCTTTATTAACGTAGTCACTAATCAGATCAATAGATGTGGTAAAATCAGTATCAGCTTCGTCAATAATTTTCAAAATATCGTTATCTTTCTTATCAACGTATGATTTTGTAGTAGCATCACTATCATTTTCAGGTTCCTTCACATTTGTTAATTTTGTATTTGTAATATCAAAATTTCCATCACTATCTAATTTAAAATCTCTTCCATCTGGTTGATATTGATTTCTCATATATCTTGGAATATAGGAACTCATTTATTACGTTAAAAAACATTTATAGAATATTTATTTTATTCTATTTCGATATAATATTTGTCTAAGAATTGTAATCTGTTCATTTGTACATTTTAAATCGGTTTGTAATTTTTCTATATCTTCTACAGCTTTAGTAATAACAATTAATTTTTTCATTTCATCATCAAGTTTTTTTATTTGATCTTTTACATTATCAAAGTCAACTTTTTTAACTAACTCTGATATTGGATTATTAAAATATGATGTTGGAACAAGATATTTTATTGCATTGTCAAAATAGTCTTTATCAATTAATTCTGATATTTTATTATTAACGTTTTCTATTTGATCTTTCAACTTTACTATTTCATTATTAAAGTCATCTTTTTTTAAGTAGTTCTAACACTTTATTTTTAAAATATATTGTTGGAACAACTTGTTTTATTATTTCACCAAAATATTCTTTATCAACAAATATATTATCAACAGCTTCTTTAAATTTATTTAGATTCGAATTAATATCAGTATTGACTTGGACAAACTCGTCTACTTTTTCATTAACAATTTTTACACTATTGTCAAAATCTTTCTTTTTAACCAACTCTGATATCGTTTTATTAGTATTTTCTATTTGATCTTCTATTTGTCCTATTTTTTCATCAAAGTCATTTTGTTTAACCAACTCTGACACATTATTATTAAAATATGTTATTGGAACAAATTGTTTTAATATATCAGCAAAATATTCTTTATCAACGAATTTTTCTTCATCAACCTGTTCTATATTTCTTTTAGTTCTACTTAAACTCATTAGATTTCTTTCGGATCTGGGAATATAAGTACTCATTTATATAGGATCAAAGTTATCCCTATATTTCTTTTCTGGATTTTTTAAATCTAAAGTGAAGAAATGATAAGGTTTTGATATTGCCAAATAGTATAAATCTTTAATATTATCACAACTAGGAAATTCTTTTAAAATTAAATTTGTATCTTTTTCTTGAGTAGGAAATAAACATATGTAATTACATTGTGATCGAATATTTTTAGGTACATCGTAATAAGATTGAGTAAGATATATTATAGAAGCATTTTTCTTTCTTCCTCTGATAAATAAATCTTCAATGACAGATTGATCTTTTGTTGTCACATAAGCGTCAAAAATTATTAAATTTTGTTAATCAGGATCTAATTCATCTACTTCAATAATATCTTCCGGATTGGATGAAAAAATAGATTCAACGTCGATTCTGTTATTGTTGTAAAGTTTTTGTAAACATTCATATAATGGCTCGCTTATATCTCTCGCAAACACATACAGTCTATCAAAAAATAAATATTTCGTGATTAAGTTAAATAACATACTCGTTTTACCACATCCCGTGTTACCTACCAATAAACATCGAAATGGCTATTGAGGAGCATTTTTTTCGATATTTATGTATTTCGGTTCCTTGAAATTAACAGGTCCAAACTCCATTTATTTTAATAAAAATATTGATGAAAATTGTATTTTTTTCATTCTGGTATTAATTACGTTATTTCGAATTTTCGATTCGTTACACTTGAAATCTTTCGGTGGGTCTGTTTATTTCTTCTGGTAAAACTGTGTGTCGTTGTATGTGTACCATTTTCAAAACGACCCCGTCTCCAAGACGGGGTTAACTTTTTATCCAAAAACAATATTTATCTTAGCTTTTTTTTATATTTTTCTGGTATTAAGTACGTTTTTTCGAATTTCAAAGCTTTTTTATATCTTTCTGGTATTAATTACGTTTTTTCGAATTTCAAAGCTTTTTTATATCTTTCTGGTATTAATTACGTTTTTTCGTTTTTTCGTATAAATAAATGAAAACCGAAAGACAAGAATTATTACAAAGTATAATCAAATCTAGAGAGAAAGGTAAAAAAATTCGTGAACAATTACAGAAAGAAAAGGAAGCTGATCCAAATATAATAGAAAAACCAATTATAAAACCTGATAAATTAGCAGAAAAACAAAAACTTTTAAAAAATCTCAAAAAACTAGAGAAGAAGTTGATGCAAAAATTCAACAAAAAGAAGAAATAGAACGATTAGGTGTGGAAGCTATAGAGAAATTTCAAACACCTAGAAGAAAATTAGTAAAGAATTGTAGAACAGAGTAAGGAATTAGTAAAGTTTTTTAGAGAAAGAGATAAGAAATTAGATAAAATTATTCCAGCTATTGAAAATTTAAATAGAGAAAAAAGAATGATAGAATATCATGAGGAAGCTACAGAAATTTTTACAACTACTCCAGTAAAAACACCAAAGAAAAATAGAGTTTATGATTTAAACGCAGGTTTGGATAAGGATGTTATGGACGTTTATTATTTAACAATGCCGAATGAACTTATAACTATTCAGGATATTGATCAGAAAAAAAGCAATTGAAGATAATTATATAAGAGTTGAAGCTGAAATAAAAAAAGTACGAGTACAGTTGAGTGCTGCAAAAAAGAAAGCAAATAGATTACATGATCAAGAAAGTAATGAAAAGGTTTCGCACTATGAACACGTAGCGAATCAATTGCAAAAATATAAAACAGCAATAGATGTAATAAGAAGAGGATCTCAATATCAAGTTGGTTCTGCAATATTTATGAATCCGAATGAAATGGTTGAAAAATTACAGTTATTATTAGCATCGAGAAAAGCCGGTAATGATTCTTCGGATGCTGACTCTCCATTATCTCCAGTTACTGTTCATTTTTAAAGCTTTTCAAGAAATTGTTAGTTACTAAGAATTCTATTTTCTAAGAAAAGCCTGAATAACAGGAATTCTATGCACTAAATTCTATATTGGACACACTTTGCCTTGCATTGGTCATGAGACATATATTGTTGATCCTTGCATAAAGTTGGTGCAATGCGTGTTCACACGATTGTTGATACCTATTGTTGCACAAACTTCTATTTGCATTGTTGGTCATGAGATATATATTGTTCGTCCGTGCAGAGTGTTTGTGAATTGCGTGTTGATACCATTGTTGATACTTATTGTTGCAAAAACTTTGTCTTGAATTGTTGGTCATGAGATATTTCTGATTAATATGCCCTGCCGTAACTATGAATGTCGATTTTTTATAGATAATTATTTTTTTTCGAAATCTGAGGTAAACAGTGACCTTCCTCATGCTATGAAGGTTATGTATGCGAAATTTTATAAAGATCGGAATAAAACTGTAGATTTATACTAGCAGAAGACCCGGCATTGCCCAGGATAATTATGCTTGTAAGTAAACAGAAGAACCACAAAAAGCTAAATTAAGCTTCCAAATTTTTTAAATAATAACTCAATCATTACAATATATAGGGAAAGAACTATCCATTCTAAGAAATATCTGAAATACAGGAATTTAACTTTTCACTGAAAAAATCCAATCTAGGTGATATACCGGTACTTGATTTACCAAAAAAAAATTATTTAAAGGCTCACAATGGTTGGACCTCTCTAAGGATGCCTTCTAGTCTAAATAGTTTTTTACTCACATAAGCTTACTTTAGATGTACACTTGATGTTGTTGCAATTTCCTTTCTTTTTCCGATGTCTTGAAGCTAAAATTGACCATTCATCACTTTCTGTAGTCTAGCAGTCGCCGATTCTTCTATTTACTTGCATACTATTTGATCAATACAGCACGGAGCTAAAGGAGTGCTTCCTCTATCGTCTTTCACTCTTTCTCAATAGTCTGCTAACTCATTACCTCCAGTTACTGATCATTTTTAAAGATTTTCAAGAAATTGTTAGTTACTAAGAATTATCTTTTCTAAAAAAAGCCTGAATAACAAGAATTCTATGCTTGACTTCTATATTGCACAAACTTTGTCTTGCATTGTTGGCCATGAGACATATATAGTTGATCCTTGCATAGTTTTGGTGATTGCGTTTTGACAACGTTGTTGATACCTATTGTTGCACAAACTTTAATTTGCATTGCTGGTCATGAGATATATATTGTTGGTCCGTGCAGAGTGTTTGTGAAGTGCGTTTTGATACCATTGTTGATACTTATGTTTGCAAAAACTTTGTCTTACATTGTTCGTCTTGAGATAATTTTCATTAATATGCCCTGCCATAACCATGAATATCGATTTTTTATCAATAATTATTATTTTTTCGAAATCTGGGATAGACAGTGACTTTCCTCATGCTTTGAAGCCTAAAGCGTCTTTGCCCTCGACCATTAAGGCAGGCAAGCCACGCCAACGCATGAAATAGACCAATGACATAAACCATTTTATCATGCGAGCCTACTGCGCAGTCACTAAATTGGAAACTGACACTACAGCTTACAGACAACGCTTATATAACACTTTCAAAGAAACATTACCTCACATCACAGTCACTGAACAACGCATTGCAGATCAGTGTCGCACAATTGTTATGAACAATTTAATACCCTTACCCATGCTACAGAAAATAAAGCAAGAAGTTGCGCAACAGCTACAAGAACACGAGCCATCTACACATACCGACACTCAACACACATTTTCAAACACTAACACTGACATCACTAATGAACTTGTAGAACACACACTCAACAATGAACTTTACCCTGATATTCATCCACAACACAACTTGAATATCAAACTTATTGAAACATTAAATGACACCCTACAAAGATACTTTAGAGTATACACGGGAACAGATCCCACACAAAGAGTAGGTATACCTAAAAAAAATATAAACAGCAAAAGAGGGGAAATTTTATTTTACATGAACACATATATCTTACCACGGTACACTGAAGAAAATCTATCTTTAGAATACATACGCCTACTTAAATACACTGGAGTTCTTACAGTTATACAAAACACACACCTTTGAATCTGAACAGCGTGCAGAATACCTATAACATTCCTACAACATGCACTAAACTTCAATCATGACTCGGAAAGAAACTCCACGGTAGACATCCTTCTGATCTCAACCAGCCGCACGTTGACAAAAAAGCGTGGAACTTTTGGGTGAGTGAAAGGAGTCTCTCTGGGGAAACTGAAGGAACCATGATTGCCAAACAAGACCAGGTTAATAACACTAAAAGCTACATTAAACATATTATCAAAGATTCGACTGATGGAACTTGCAGGAAATGCCATATCGCAGAGGAAACCATCCAACACGTCATATCCAGTTGCAAAATATTCAAGCAGACAGATTATTTATACAGACATAACCAGGTAGCCAAGATCATACATCAACATCTAGCTAAGATACACAAGCTAAGGGACATTCACACTCCGTACTATAAATATATCCCCGACACTATCTTAGAGAACACCACATCAAACATAAACTATTTTGACAGAGCTATAATCACTGACAAAACTATCCCTCATAACAGATCAGACATTATAATATTAGATAAACAAAACAAAGTGACTTACAATTGATATCTCCATCCCCAACAGACACAATTTACAAAAGACATACACTTACAAAATCAATAATTATACGGATCTTGCACACGGAATTAAACGATTTTGGGGAATTAACAGAGTACACATTGTTCTTATCTTTCTTTCTGCCACTGGGGTTATTCCACACTCGCTACAAAAAACCCTGTCAACACTAAATTTAAACCCACACTTACACAAAACATTACAGAAAGCCACAATTCTAAACACCTGTTACATAGTAAGTACACCCAAACATCAATACTCCCACGAGTGAGTAACTCTCCTTCCCTTGCATTTGAGTATCTTGGGCTTGGCCCTCTTTTAGGTCCGCCTCTGGGATTGGCTTCCGGACCTGATCCGAGTTTGGCATCCCCAAACAATGACAAGAATAACATTAATAAAATTAACAGTTAATGCTTAATATTTAAGAGTATATAGAAATTAAATTAGTGGTGATTAAGCCCGAGTGAATGCTTCTAAGTAGAAGATGTTTAAAAAATTGAAGAGAAGGTTTATCGTGAAGGTCTTTAGTTAATTTCGACCAACAGATAACGCCTGAAATCGATATTGATCTCTTTAATTCACTCTATAGAATGGAATTACTATATTTTTCTCTCTCCTGTGGTAGCAATGATATGGGCTGGTTATAATAGGGGGATTTCTAATGTATGTTTTGTGAGACCCTATACAGGGTGATTCTGAAAAAGTTTGTATAACTGTAAGCAATGACAGAGGTAACCAGAATGAACATTTTTATTTAATATAATGTGTTTGCGAATTTGAACGCTAACTGAGATATTGTGACGGTGTAAGACCGTTCGTTAGTTTAATTTGCAATAATCAATTATTGATTTAGAAGTTTAAAGTTAAGTATAAAGTTAAGTTTAAAGAAAAACTCAACTTATTTTCAAAATTAGGGATTAACTCCAAAATTACAAAATATCAAAACACTTTCACAACATTAATGCATTAAGTTAAATTTACTAAAATGGAGAAATTGATATTAAGATCAGTATAGTGGATCTTAGGTTTTAAACGTCATTTAAAATTTAAATTGCGTTGTGTATATTTTTTTGAGAAAGATAAATAGAATTGAAAGAATTCATTCTTTGAATAATTGTATGCACTAAACATTGTTAGCAGATAAGAATACAAGACAACTAACATATACAAATTTTAACATAACTTTTTAATTTTCATCAAAGAAAGGAAAAAGAAGTCTAGCAAAGGACAAAATGGAGAATTCATTAAGCATCTAGTTATCAAAAAAAATCCCCAAATACAAATAAAAACTCAGAATAACAACTCTGAAAAATTATATTAGGTTTCCAAATGGAAAAACTTAGAAGACAATTAAATGTGAATGTTCTAAAACATATTTAGTTTCATTATAAGAGAGATAATAAGAATGAAGCATAATGTATTGTCAAAAGTTACAATAAGGATTCTGTGCAGAACTCAATTTTCAACATTAGAAATGCTTTCTCATTTTATCAACACCGTTAGAAAAGACTGTAATTGAAGTATTTGTGTGGCCAACACATTCAAGATAAAAAGAAATCTCAGAGAAAAACACGTTCTAGACATGGAAAGATATTATGAGACCTAAGAAATAATGCTCATATTTGTAATTGGAAAATAAAGAAAGCTAAGCTTACTAAGCATTCACATTTAATCGGCTTAGAACAATAAAGAAAAATTAAAGCTTGATAGAAGTAATTAAAATCAAGCAAAAGCAAAAATTTAAGTTACATAATGCTGGACTACTATCCCCTACCACTAAAAGGCAAATTTAAGGGGAAAAAATTACTTAAAAAATGAAAAAGGAAATTTTAAATTACATTTTATCCAAAAGGAAGATTAGAAGTTATATCAAAAAAAAATAAAAGAAAAACATAATTATGGAAAGGTTAAAGTGTCCAAATAAAATGTAATTTTAGGCCCATTGGGGACAAAGGGGCACACTACAGTTAAAGATTACAGAATGATACTGAGAGTACTTGAAAACTGAAGGTTACTTCTGGAGTGGAAATGATTTGGCAAAGCCAAAAATACCTGAATCATAGGCATTTTAAAACATGTCCATCTCAGCAGTAGTAAACAAGTAGGAAATAAAAAGTCTTATAGCAGCCGCCATGTAAGTTGAACGATCTTTTTGACATGCGCAGTAAGTCATCTCATCAATATGCTTTGTCTGGATTTTACCCATTACACTTGTAATAATGGTGGAGAGATCGTTGAAACGTGGAAAGCGTATTAAAAGTCATAACATAAAACAAATTGCGTTCGAGTCGATTATTCTGCGTCATTTTTTAATTTATTAATTTCATTTATCTATTTAAAAAAAACGAAAATAGAAACTAAATTAAAATACGAAAACAATGCTTCGAAAACGAAAGCGCACATTTCATGGAATAGCTAAGCAATTTGCTTCCCGTTAACGTTTATTGGCTGGCGTTAGAAATAACGTCATCCTGTCGTTCAACTTATGGTGGTGGCAGCTATACATATCCTCAAGAAGAGAAAGGTTGAAAAAACAAATAGCTATTATCTTTGAAATCTCAGGAGAAATAGGTAAAAGAGGAAGACTGAAGTGGCCAATACTGATGGTAGTTCCTCGTGGTTGCAGAGTGGCAGAGACACAGAGTATTGAAGAAAAATTTTGATGGAAGTAAATTTATACTTTTGGAGCTACAATCTGAAGGCACACGACTAGCATGTGATGACAATAAGAAGTAACTCTTAACAGCATGTGTATCTAAAATAGAAGAACATCTATAAAATTTTTCTCAACAATCAAAGATTAATTCTTCATTGTTAGCCACATTCAGTACGATTCGTGGTGTTTAGGCAGCCGCAAGAAGTACAGAGCTTTGACGATAAACCCGCGTTTTTTGCAATTAGCTGGGTACTGCAAAAAGAAACACTAAATTGCCAACTTAACAGAAAGCTAAGTATCATGTGATCAAAACATCAAATAAAAATGTTAGAGAGGGATCCCAATTTATATACAGGATATAAATGGTAAATATTCATACACGTGAGAGAACATGTATGAAGAAGCATATTTATTCCTATGAACATGGTGTCGCAAGCCAACCCCCACAGAGATACGAGGGGATTAAAGTATGTTGCGCTGCCTGATTGTTAGCGTCCCGCGAGCGACTAGGCAATGTGGTGCAGCCCACGTGTGTTCAAGAGATGTCAATGTATGCGGTAATGGTTGCCCCTATCAGGTCACTCCACAAACCTTTAATACCTTAGTAGATAAGGACTTGATCGGTCACATAATAATGAGTTGGGCGTGGCCAAATTCAGCCAATCAGCGTGCAGTATTCGCGTCACGTGACCACCCACCCCCTCCACCCCCTTTCTGACATCACAGGCATTCAACCAATCGGCGTGCAGTATTCGCATCACCTGACCACCCACCCCCTCCATCCCCAGAATTCGTGTCACGTGACCACCCTCCTTCCCTTGTTTTGGGCGTTGGACCTCTGTCTTGGGTGTGGTCTTTCTTGGGCGTTGGTCCTTTTTGGGCGTTGGTCCTTTGCTTTGGGTGTGGTCTTTTTTGGGTGTTGGTCTTTTTCGGGCGTTGGGGGTTTTGAAACCAGAGGGCGGCCTACGGCTGAAATAAAATTAATTTCATCATTCTCTGATGTACCCCTGGTGGCAGATAAGAGAGGTCCTGAGGCTCTCAGCAAAATCCACTTAGGTGATTCTGTCTTACAAGTGAACACCTGTTGACACCCTTAAATATCCACCTAAATGGGTAGGGGTTTGTATACTGGCACCTCAAATGGATTACCTAATTACTAATTCACTATTGTTTCTTGGATAACCAATTTTTTTCCAAGCTCTTTTACAGTTTCTTCTAAATATAACGACTGCTGTTTCAAGGTGTATTGTTTTGTTTTTATTTTCAACTAATGACTAAATTGTTTTAATTGAAAAGTGTGCATCTGAGTAGGGACTAATGCTGTCTAAAAGGGTGGGTCTGAACCCTCATAAACATGCCTATAAATACAACTAGGTCACACAACCTGATGAAAGGGCCATATTCACTAAGATTTTAGCTTATTTGAAAGCTGGGCTGTTTGAAATTTGTTTTATTTTCATTTTTGCCTCTCTCACTGATTGCCTTTGCTCGCATGAAGAGTTGTTGTTTCTTCTCAGGGTTGAACCTGGTTGAAATTTTAAATAAAATTACAAATGTAACATTTCTCAATGTTGCTGAGGCATACTTGACTCTCTCTCTCTCTCTATACACAAATTTGCACAACTTTGGCTCACCGAGGCTGATAAACGCGTTGTTTGATTCCCCAACATCGCGATATTCAGTCACCCCCCCCTCTCTCTCTCTTTCTCCCTCCTCCTACATAACCAGTACAAGTTTGCAAAAAGTTGTTTAAAATTGTATTCTAAAAAATTGTTTTCGCTGACACTCACTCTCTCTCTCTCTCTCTTGCTCTCATACAGTATACAACTTTTCTGTTCACTTATGGTACTAGGATACGAGAGTGATATGCTTCGTACTCTTTATAGTGCAAAAAGTCTGTATTCGATTTAAGGCTATGGTCACATGCGATGATTTAACATCATTCGTCACAAGTAGTTAAGTTCTTAAAGTCGCGCGCTTGTTGGTTTGTTATACAGTTTGAATTTTACAATTTTTCCTTAATAAAGGCTGCACGTGGACTGCGCTTTCGTTTTGCGTCACTCTACAATTGACGAGTTGATGATGTTCGCGTATGCGAGCATCGTGAATCCGGGGTAGGCACTCACGTCCACGTTGCTTCTCGGGCATGCTTTCTCAATGGCGTGTCCTTGATGGCTTGTTTTTCTGTCTAATTACACTGTTATTTTTTTTTACTTTTAAAGGTTTGTCATGGGGGTGTATGTTCGTTTCACGGCCCTTTTACGATGTGTTGCCATGTGATAGATGTAGCGCCAGTGTGTGCTCAAATGTGGGTGGTGGTTGCTACTAAGCCAGTGTTGTTGCTCAGCACGTTCGTTCATGACTGCATTGTTCGCGTGTTTGTGTTTGTTTCATCGTTTTGTTTTTGTTTTTATCCTAATTAAATTCTCTCCCGCTAACATATTTGGACACAGTTGATGTCAAAGTGTTCGCAAGAAGCCTAATAGCCGTATCTAATTCAAGCTAAAAATCTACGTATCTGACAATTCAGGGTGTTTGAAATACGTTTGTTTGTGCTGCATTGACGTTTTCACATTAATTTCAGAGTTTTTTCATCTAATTAAAATCTGTCGTATTAACAAAACAAAAACGTACTCTCTCTCTCTCTCTCTCTCTCTCTTTCAAGGTTTCTTCTTCATTAATATCTCCTAAATAAAAATGCTAAATGACATCTTTTCCTCGGGGTATTTGGCAACGCATACAATTATACAATGTTTATGCTACAATTCCGTTTCTCTTTTGACACAAGTCACACTTGGACGTATTTTTATTTATTTATGTATTTTTTTTTGTTTTTTCTGTGCTGATTTCTTATCATCAACAGGGTGCAGTAAGGGTGACGTGAGCTGAGGCATAGTTCAAATACGAGTTTTCCTATTAACGTCAGGGGTTCGCACGGGTTAAGGCAACCATCCGCACCTCTTCTTTTAAGTTTCTCCGATTTTTTATGATGATTTCATTTACTCTCAGCGTTGGTGAACGTTCAAATACGTTTATTACCTTTATGGTTCACCAGACGTTTGCACATGCATTCGTACTAACATTGTCTATACATTTTGACAGCAGCAGCAGAGTAACTGATATTGTTAAAAGATGGCTCTCCTGAAATTAATAAAACTCAGTTGTCAATTCTTCAAATCAACTATTCTTTTTACTTTTGGGCAGAAACTTAGGATGTTTTATCTTCTTTGCTGTTGTTATTTCAACAGTATACGTAAAGGTGTAAGCAGTGGGTTCTTATAAACAAATTTGTACATAACTGTTCTCAGCCACTTGGGCTGTGTGTACGGTGTTTGGCATGAACAGGGTTGCAGATCCCCTACTAATGGCGTTTTGAGGTAATCCGTGTTAAAAATTAGTCGTGTCTTCCAGTTAGGGTATGTGAAATATTTTTTACGTCTTTTGGTACCAGACTGACATATGATTGACAGGTAGGAAATACGTTTGTTTTTTGTTCATACGAGTTTCCCCACCTCTAAGTCCACTGATTTTTTCACCTCATTAAAGCCTTTCGATTTCAGGAAATGAGTTCTCAATGGTTACCGCGTTGTTCAAGTATTACAGTAGCCGTGTTGGATGGCATCTAAGTCGGCATCTGATGCGATAAACGTTCGCACTAACCCACGGTAAACCAAATAAAAAAGCTGTCCAATTTGTTTGACTGGTTTTCATCTGATTAAAAGTGTTTTATTTTTTCGCCAAAATGCGTACCCAATGGTTTCCACGTAACTCAAACATGACATTGGCTGCGTTGGGTTTCATCGAAGTTGGCATCTGATGTGATAAAGCGTTTGCACTAAGCCACGCTAAACCAAATAAAAAAAAATACTATCCAATTTGGCTCATGGGTTTTCGACTCATTAAAGTGTTTCATTTTTTCGCCAAAAATGGTACGCAATGGTTACCGCATAACTCAGACATGACATTGGCTGCTATGGATGTCATCTAAGCAGGCATCTGATGGGATAAACGTTCGCACTAAGCCATGCTAATAATTCTTTGTGATTTCCGAGCATGTTATGTGAAATACGTATTCCCTTTTGTTTTGCTAGTATTTCGCATCATTAATGTCTTTCATTTCGACATATTTGAGTGGGCAGGAGGTACCTACGTTGTTAGAGTATAACGTTCACCACAATGACCATCACTTAAATCGGCAGTTGATATGATAAATGTTTGCGCTAAAGTGTCTTCGTGTCCTGCACCATGTTTTATGCCCGTAATTCAAGTAGTACATTTACCGAGTTTGTTGACATCTAAGTCGTCATCTGTTACGTTAAACGTTTGTGGTAATCCATGCTATTAAGTCTTTGTGTTTTACGCTCGGGTTATGTGAAATACGTTTCTCCATTAGTTTCACTAGTATTTCGCCTCGTTTTTTTTTTCTGATTTTTCTGCCGAAAATTTCATTCATTCATTAAGTCAAAATGTTCTAAAAATTAAAAGTTTTCACTCGGATGGTTGGCTAGTCGGTTGGTTGGTTGGTTGGTTGGTTGGTTGGTGGATTAGCTTGTTATCTAAAGATTGAAAACATTACATGCATTTCCTTAAATTGCCAAACACTGTCACACATTACCGTTATGGTGTTGTACGGTTGTTATTCCGCACCTGAGTGTGAATCTATTCACGACAGGACTGGTAGAACTCCTTTATGGCAAAGCCTCATTTATCCAAAATGTTTTATAGTTATGACTAACTATAACCAAATGATAGCAATTCTTGCTATTTTGAATGCTTCAACACCAGATCAACGGCTCTGGAGATTACGCAGCACAGGGTTGATCTGAAAACAACAACAAGCACTATTGGAAATGCTTAGTTACGAGCTCTCTAATCCGTCAATGTTCTGAGGTAGTCGTGTGTGTGTATATTATTTTTGGGTTTTCTTTTAGAAAACGCAGCCCCAGCGCCAGAGGGCGCAACGCGTGACCTTAAATGTGAGGATTTTTTTTCAATTTAAACAAACAGAGTTTGTTCACGACATTGGTGGTGGTAGGACATTTAGGTTTTTAAAAATGGTTGTTGAATGTGGTTATTAACAGTTTTTATGTGAGAATGTGATAATTGGTGTTTTTTACTAATTCGCACAGTCCTCACACAAAAAATGTATATAACATTTAATGATTGACGTTTTGTGTTTGCAAAGTATTTGTTTTTATTTTAATGTATAAGGAAAGTATACAACAGTTATATTTTTCTTATCAGTATTTAAAATAGCAAAAGGATGTTCAGTTACATATCGTTCAATTGAAATTTTTTCATAAACATCATATATATCAGGTTTTAAACATAATTCTAAATGTAATTGAGTTATTATTCGCACTCTGTATCTGAATTTCATATTTCCAGTTTCGTCCGGTATCATAGGTTGTCCAACAAATAATGCAGGATAATTTGCAATCTGCATTGTAGTGTTTTTATGCACATAAGTCTTATTGTCTTTAAGTAGTTGAGGAGTTTGAAATTGCATGTTGGTGTTGCTGTAAGTGTCTTTTTGACTCCCATCTTTGCCTTGTCGCATCGTGTAGTTCGTGGGTCCTGGTATGAAGTGGGTGTATGATTCGTCGTCTTCTGGATATGGCTGATATGCATGTGGTGTAATGTCTTCGAAGTCGATTTGATGAGTCCATCTGTGTTTCTCGGGTATTTCAAATTTTGTCATGTGATCGATGGTTTTCTTTTCCCATTCTTCTGCGTCATGCCATTGGCTGAAGGGTCCTGTCGAAGCATTGTCTGTCACGATTGTTGCATGTCCCTGCGTTATTCCTTTTCTTATGACGAGATTCTGACTTGTTTCGAAATCCCATGTCTCTGTGTTCGTTCCACTTTGTGATATCAATCGCTTGCGCAAGACAGCATGGTTTTCTATTGTTATTTGTGCATGTTTCGGTCTTATTCCCCAAATAATGCCATTCAATGTTTTGTAATTTTCATATATCTCAATGGTTTTGACAAGCTCAGATATCGTACAAAGTCAAACGTCTCAGCATTTTTACACAACAGCGTAGTTAAGGTTTTAACATGCACTATGTCAACGTCACAGTTAAAAAACATGTTTTCGCTCACAATACCAAACACAGACATATGGACAGTAAGAAATACGACAAGTATTCATTTTATGGTACATATCACAATTATGTTCGATTTAAAAATATATAAACAACAAAAAAAAAAGATGCCTTTAACTGGTAAGCAAAATACCAGCTTCTATGGTCTGCCTCTTCAGTGCAAACTATTCTTATGGTAGTCATCTCATGCACTTCTTGCACCAACTCAGGTTTCATACTTTCAAGTATGGTGTCATTCGTTCAGCCATAGTGAAGGTTTGAAATGTAATACAGAAAACCATCCCGAATTTATCTAACTAAGACTGACTTCAGTTAACGGGTTTTTTTCAAAAGCCCATTAACTGTCCGCCGTGTTTCCATCATTCAAGGAAAACCGGTTCATAGGTCTAGCCTGTGGCTCAACCTCGGACCGTCGACCCGCTCACAAAGGTAGCTGGGTTAACGCTCGCTTAGGCCAGTCAACCTCGAAACAAAGCGCAGCTCACGTTATTTTATGCAATGAAACCCCTGAAACCTGACATGGTAGCACCATCTTTAATATTGATAATTACGCCCATGGTTAATTGAGTGTGGCGTTTATTATCTACTGGGTAGCACTAGTGTGATGGTAAACAGGAGGTAGCACTTATTTGTTGAGTGGTACTTGTTCACTCTTATACTGTAAGTTGTTATTGGTGAATGATGTTATTGTTAGTGTTCCGAAACTGTAGTGCATCGAATCAATGCATGACTATCTGTCCCTTTGTGTTTTATGTAGCCTTTTTTTTACAACACATAAGGTTTTACTTTTTAAATCAGTTCGATTTTATCCTGACACGAGTCGAATTTAACAACTTGAAATTGCATCGAGGTAGAAAATTGTATTCGCAGGTTTTATCCGAGTCTGGAAAATGTATTCAAGGATCTACATGTCGACAAGAATTTGCATTCAGGAAATTACATCTCTGCCATTTTTTGGGTACGTGAAAATACTCAAAGACAAGAAATTGCATTTGCGGATTTACATGTTAGCAAGAATTTACATTCACGAGATTACATCTCCGACCGTTTTTGCGTACAGGAAGTTAAACACGACAAAGTTACTAATGCAACAAAAAGTTACTTATTCAGTGACAAATTACTATCGCCGCGTACGGATGAATTGATGATTATATAATTTTTTATTAACGACGTGAGATATTTACAACGTGTGTCAAATGATGGTATCTTAACCCTTAGAAATAATTTATGGATGTTGAGTACTAGCCTTACCATTGATAAATAACGACTTGGATGAAGACGTGATTATTGCAAGTACTTTGCTTTGTTTATGAAAGAGATGTCTGCTGAGTTTGTTTGTTTGTTTGGAGTTTGGTTGAGTGTTTGAATTTGCTACTTTTACAATGTTGAAACTCTTAAATTAATAACGTCAGATTTGAATTGTTGGTAACGAGTTTAGAATGTAAAAGTTAGATAAATTCGGGATGGTTTTCTGTACATTTCAAACCTTCGGGATGGTTTTAGATACATTTCAAATGTCAGATTTAGATACATTTCAAACGTCAGATTTGAATTGTTGGTAACGAGTTTAGAATGTAAAAGTTAGATAAATTCGGGATGGTTTTCTGTACATTTCAAACATTTCGGGATGGTTTTAGATACATTTCAAACCTTCACTATGGCTGAACGAATGAAACCGTGTTTGAAAGTATGAAACCTGAGTTTGTGCAAGAAGTGCATGAGATGACTACCATGAGAATAGTTTGCACTGAAGAGGCAGACCGTAGAAGCTAGTATTTTGCTTACCAGTTAAAGGCATCTTTTTTTTTGTTGTTTATATATTTTTTAATTCGAACTTAATTGTGATATGTACCATAAAATGAATACTTGTCGTATTTCTTACTGTCTATACGTCTGTGTTTGGTATTGTGAGCGAAAACATGTTTTTTAACTGTGATGTTGACATAGTGCATGTTAAAACCTTAACTACGCCGTTGTTTAAAAATGCTGAGACGTTTGACTTTGGAGAACGTTAGCTACTGTACGACACTCGGGCTGTCAAAACCAGATATTTACTTTGTCTCACACACACACATGACTACCTCAGAACGTTGACGGATTAGAGAGCTCGTAACTAAGCATTTCCAATAGTGCTTGTTGGCGTTTTCACATCAACCCTGTGCTGCGTAACCTCCAGAGCCATTGATCTGGTGTTGAAGCATTCAGAATAGCAAGAATTGCTATCATTTGGTTATAGTTAGTCATAACTATACAGCATTTTGGATAAATGAGGCTTTGCCATAAAGGAGTTCTACCAGTCCTGTTGTGAATATATTCGCACTCGGGTGCGGAAGTACAACCGTACAACACCACAGCAGTAATGTGTGACAGTGTTTGGCAATTTAAGGAAATGCATGTAATGTTTTCAATCTTTAGATAACAAGCTAATCCACCAACCAACCGACTAGCCAACCATCCGAGCATAAACTTTTAATTTTTAGAACATTTTGACTTAATGAATGAATGAAATTTTGGCTGAAAAATCAGTATATGTACGCATGCAGAATCACTGAAAAATAACAAAAACTTTTTAGCGTGAACATTTCACGTATCAGCTGCCGACTTAGGTGCTGGTGTCTGCAGTGTATGTTGTACTTGAGCAACGTGGTTACCCCGATCCATGCATAGTTGATGAAATGAAAGACCTTAACGAGGCGAAATACTAGTGAAACTAATGGAGAAACGTATTTCACATAACCCGAGCAGTAATCACAAAGACGTTATAGCGTGGATTGCCGCAAACGTTTAACGTAACAGTTGACGACTTAGATGTCAA
The DNA here is from genome assembly GCA_023313115.1 of Rhysida immarginata. Taxonomy (NCBI): domain Eukaryota; kingdom Metazoa; phylum Arthropoda; class Chilopoda; order Scolopendromorpha; family Scolopendridae; genus Rhysida; species Rhysida immarginata. The sequence continues at coordinate 450,571 of JAHWFO010077364.1, read as the reverse complement.
CCAGCTCGGTAAATGTACTACTTGAATTATGGGCATAAAACTTGGTGCATGATAAGAAGACACTTTAGCGCAAACATTTATCATATCAACTGCCGATTTAAGTGATGGTCACCATGGTGAACGTTATATTCGAGCAACGTGGTTACCTCCTGCCCACTCAAATATATCGAAATGAAAGACATTAATGATGCGAAATACTAGCGAAACTAAAGGGAAACGTATTTCACATAACATGCCTGGAAATCACAATGAATTGTTAGCGTGGCTTAGTGCGAACGTTTATCCCATCAGATGCCTACTTAGATGACATCCAACGCAGCCAATGTCATGTTTGAGTTATGCGGTAACCATTGCGTACGCTTTTTGGCGAAAAAATAAAACACTTTAATGAGTCGAAAACCCGTCAGTCAAATTGGAAAGTATTTTTTTTTATTTAGTTTAGCGTGGCTTACTGCGAACGCTTTATCACATCAGATGCCGACTTAGATGACACCCAATGCGGCGAATGTCATGTTTGAGTTATGTGGAAACCATTGGGTACGCGTTTTGGCATAAAATAAAACACTTTTAATGAGACGAAAACCAGTCAAACAAGTTGGACGGCTTTTATATTTGGTTTACCATGGGTTAGTGCGAATGTTTATCGCATCAGATGCCATCCAACGCTGTTAGTGTAATACTTGAACAATGCGTTAACCATTGCGTACTCGTTTGCTGAAAAAGAGACACTTTAATGAGGTGAAAAAATCAGTGGACCTAAAGGAGGGGAAACTTGTATGAACCAAAAACAAACGTATTTCATACCTGTCAATCATAGGACAGTCCAGTACCAAAAGTCGTAAACAGCTTTTAATGACATCAAAAATTGTAAAAACTACGTTAAAAAAAGAAAAGAAAAGGAAACGAGTTTTAATGATTGACCGAAAAAATGTGGACCCTAGAATCACAGAGAAGCGAACTCAGACCATCACTCAACCAGTGAATGCTAACCTGATGTTCTACCCAGTGGACTGTTTAGGACACATGATCAAGTAACAGTAAAATGTCATAGTGATATTTTAACCTAAATTTAACTTAAAGCACGTATAGATGAATACCTAAATTACACTATCCATGTACGCCCTAAAAAAAAGAGTAAACATTGAGTGAGTGGGATAAAAATTATTTAAAATACAAACAACAAACGGAACAATCAGAACACAGAAATCATAGAGAGTAGAAGAAAATTAAACATACATAATGAGAAACGGTGTTTATAAAGTTTGCGATGTCAATCAGCTAATTTAGCAGCCGGGGGTTATCAGTAGTCAACTGAAACAATGTGCCAACAAAATTTACGAAGAGGCAGAGTTTAATTAGCCGAATAAACCTTGAAACTAATGAGGCAACATTTTTCACATACCCTAACTGGAAGACACGACTATTTTTTAACACGGATTACCTCAAAACGCCGTTAGTAGGGGATTTGCAACCCTGTTCATGCCAAACACCGTACACACAACCTGAGTGGCTGAGAACAGTTATGTACAAATTTGTTTATAGGAACCCACTGCTTACACCTTTACGTATACTGTTGAAATAACAACAGCAAAGAAGATAAAATGTCTTAAGTTTTGGCCCAAAAGTAAAAAGAATAGTTGAATTGAAGAATTGACAACTGTGTTTAATTAATTTCAGGAGAGCCATCTTTTAACAATATCAGTTAATCTGTTGCTGCTGTCAAAATGTATAGACAATGTTAGTACGAATGCACGTGCAAACATCTGGTGAACCGTAACGGTAATAAACGTATTTGAACGTTCACCAACGCCGAGAGTAAATGAAATCAGCATAAAAAATCGGAGAAACTTATAAGAAGAGGTGCGGATGGTTGCCTTAACCTGTGCGAACCCCTAACATTAATAGGAAAACGTGTATTTTCACTATGCCTCAGCTCACGTCACCCTTACTGCACCCTGTTGATGATAAGAAATCAGCACAGAAAAAACAGAAAAAAATAAATAATTAAAAATACGTGCAAGTGTGACTTGTGTCAAAAGAGAAACGGAATTGTAGCATAAACATTGTATAATTGTATGCGTTGCCAAATACCCCAAGGAAAAGATGTCATTTAGCATTTGTATTTACGAGATATTAAGGAAGAAGAAACCTTGAAAGAGAGAGAGAGAGAGAGAGAGCTGAAGATAAGGTTAACCATATCGAATTGAAACAACGAGAAATCCTGCATTTTTAACGAATACAGCAAATCATTTCAGACATATATTAGTAACGAGAAACCTGTAAAACCTCGATAGTGTTGAAAAACAGGAAAATTTGTAATTTGAAACACACAATTTTAGCTTAAATTCACATAAAAGCAACAACTCACTAAGAGGTAGAGCTTGTCGGCTAACAAAGGAACCCTTGAAAGACAATTTTCTTTTTTCAAACAGACACACGTGGACGTTAACGCAAGAATAACAAACAGTAAATTGGTGTTAAAGAGAACGAAAAAATTTGATTAAAACAAAGTTTCAGTCAAAAGAGTAACAAGGCCCGAAACGAATGCAACTGCATCTAGTCAGATTGGGGTCACCAATGGATAGATAGGTATGCTATTATCTGTCTATTGGTGCTATCATTACATTAACCCTTCTTAGTCAACAAAGCAGTGTGTTGCTAAAAGCAACCTTCAGTGTTCACAGCTGCACGCAGGCATTGCTTGAGTCGGTTCACAATGCGTTTGCCTCGCCAAGTGTGGGCAGAAATTAGGAGGAAGGATGTGTAAACGACTGAGCGACCTGCTTATACAATAGACCTATGTACCTCTAAAACCAAACGAGGAAAGAGAAGACGTCAAACTCTCCCCGCCTATCTTACAATTTCGCTGTCTTGCCTACTAAAAAAACAGCCCAAAATAACCAAACAATAGAAAATAAAAAGTAATGAAGCCTGCTTTAATAAGTAACACTATTGACCTATGCCCCTCAAAAATGTGAACTTAGTAATACCTTAAAAGCGAAGTTTGCACTTAAACGTTTATTATGCAATGCAGATTAACTTAGAAAAGTTAACATTTGCACGAGCCTAAATATATTAAAAGTAAAGTCAGAATTTTGTTTTATTTTATTTTATTTTATTTTTTAGCATGTCAGTTAAAAGTATAGGGAATAAAAGGCAATCAGTAAATAGTAACTAATAACTGAAAACCTGTAAACTTTTCACCATCATCATCAATATTATTTGTAATTATTTTTATAAGAAATCAATGCAAAACAGAAAAACAGAGATATGGAAATGTGGACATAAATTTTCCAAGGTAATAAATGATCGCGAGAGCTAAGAAATGAACAAGTCCTACCAGACATGTGAAACAATAATGCTATTGTATTAAAATTGAAACACTGCATTTTACTTTAGCAAAATGCTGCAACCCTATGGAAGAGACAAGGATTTTTAGCTTAGATTAGCGTGAGCCTTGATTACAGCTGTTGTTGTCGCTGTTCACGGCTCGGATACGCTAGGCTTCGTACGGCTTATGGGATAAGAATTACGTACACTTTTATAAAAAAGCACGAAAACGAATGGGGGAACACCAATGCATCATAAGCAAAACGTATATCGCATATCTGTGCTAGAAAATGCAAGGAATTTTAGCCCAGAATAGCTTGAACACTGACCGTAGTGTCAAACGGTGCTGTACTTTTTGCGAACATGCTAAGCCTAGCCCGGCTGAATTGTGTGATAACAAGTGCGTACGTTTTTGTTTTGTTAATACGACAGATTTTAATTAGATGAAAAGACTCTGAAAGTAATGTGAAAACGACAATGCACCACAAACAAATGTATTCAAACACCCTGAATTGTCAGATACATAGATTTTTAGCTTGAATTATCCTGCCCGTTTAAAGCAGCGACTGACGTCGCTGTACACCGCTATTAGGTTTCATGCGAACACCTTGACATCAACTGCGTGCAAATGTGTTAGCGGGAGAGAATTTAATTAGGATAAAAAACAAAAACAAAACGATGAAACAGCAGGGTAACCCTAACAAAGTACAGAAAAACATATCTCACTTATATCTTTGGCTGAAGACACAGTGTTTTTAGCCAACACAAACACGCGAACAATGCAGCCATGAACGAACGCGCTGAGCAACAACGCCCCAGCGTCCATGGCCTAGTAGCAACAACCACCCACGTTTGAGCACACACTGGCGCTACACATATCACATGGCGACACATCGTAAAAGGGCCATGAAACGAACATGACAAACCTTTAAAAGTAAAAAAAAAAAAAAACAGTGTAATTAGACAGAAAAACAAGCTATCCAGAACACGCCATTGAGAAAGCATGCCCAAGAAGCAACGTGGACGTGAGTGCCTACCCCGGAATCACGATGCTCGCATACGCGAACGTCATCAACTCGTGAATTGTAGATCATGCAAAACGAAGCACAGTCACGTGCAGCCTTTATTAAAGAAAAATTATAAAATTCAAACTGTATAACAAACCAACAAGCGCGCGACTTTAAGAACTTAACAACTTCTGACGAATGATGTTAAATCATCGCATGTGACCATAGCCTTAAATCGAATACAGACTTTTTTCACTATAAAGAGTACGAAGATATCACTCTCGTATCCTAATACCATAAGTGAACAGAAAAGTTGTATACTGTATGAGAGAGAGAGAGAGAGAGAGAGAGAGCGAAAGCAATTTTTAGAATACAATTTTAAACAACATTTTGCAAACTTGTATTGGTTATTAGGAGGAGGGAGAAAGAGAGAGAGAGGGGGGTGGGTGACTGAATATCGCAAGGTTGGGAAATCAAACAACGCGTTTATCAGCCTCTGTGAGCCAAAGTTGTGCAAATTTGTATAGAGAGAGAGAGAGAGAGAGAGAGAGAGAGAGAGAGAGAGAGTCAAGTATGCCTCAGCAACATTGAGAAACGTGACATCTGTATTTTTATTTAACATTTCAACCAGGTTCAACCCTGAGAAGAAACAACAACTCTTCATGCGAGCAAAGGCAATCAGTGAGAGAGGCAAAAATGAAAATAAAACAAATTTCAAAGAGCCCAGCTTTAAAATAAGCTAAACACTTAGTGAATATGGCCCTTTCATCAGGTTGTGTGACCTAGTTGTATTTATAAGCAAGTATATGAGATCGGTGGAAGGATGGATCATAATACTGTTCCTATTAACTAAACAGGTGGTGGCCTTACAATATAACAGAGGGACATCAGGAGTTCCAACTAGTTTCGTCATTTATTCTCGGCTTTGTCAAGGATATACAGCAAGACAATCGACAATCGAACAGTG
>JAHWFO010077364.1:369689-444867 GCA_023313115.1 Rhysida immarginata | reverse complement strand
CACTGTTCGATTGTCGATTGTCTTGCTGTATATCCTTGACAAAGCCGAGAATAAATGACGAAACTAGTTGGAACTCCTGATGTCCCTCTGTTATATTGTAAGGCCACCACCTGTTTAGTTAATGTATATGAGAGTTCAGACCCACCCTTTTAGACAGCATTAGTCCCTACTCAGATGCACACTTGTCAACTGAAACAATGTAGCCATTAGTTGAAAATTAAAAACAAAACAATACACCTTGAAACAGCAGTTGTTTTATTTAGAAGAAACTGTAAAAGAACTTGGAAAAAATTGGTTACCTAAGAAACAATAGTGAATTAGTAATTAGGTAATCCATTTGAGGTGCCAGTATACCACCCCCTACCCATTTAGGTGGATATTTAAGGGCGTCAACAGGTGTTCACTTGTAAGACAGAATCACCTAAGTGGATTTTGCTTAGAGCCTCAGGACCCCTCTTATCTCAGCACCAGCACCAGGGGTACATCAGAGGATGATGAAATTATTAGGCCGCCCTCTTGTGTCAAAACCCCCAACGCCCAAAAAAGATTACACCCAAAACAGAGGACCAACGCCCAAAACGGGGGTGGGTGGTCATGTGACACGAAACCTGCATGCTGATTGGTTTAACGCCTGTGCTGTCAGGAAGGGTGGTGGAGGGGGTTGGGTGGTCACGTGACACGAATACTGGGGGTGGAGGGGGTGGGTGGTCACGTGACGCGAATATTGCACGCTGATTGGCTGAATTTGGCCACGCCCACCTCATTATTTTGCGACCCGATCAAGTCCTTATTTACTTACTTTAATGTAACTGGAGGTCGTGGCGCACGTATTGATTTGCATACATTTACACAATCAGGATCATTTCACAAATAAGCTTGCTACCTAAACCCTCACAAAAGGGATCGTTGATGCAGTTATTAAGAGCCCCTGAGTACTGAGATCTGTAGGCTCCAATGTGGGCTGCACCATATTGCCTAGTCGCTTGCGGGAAGCCAACAATCAGGCAGCGCAACATATATTAAACCCCCTGTATCTTTGTGGGGGTTGGCTTGTGTCACCATGTTCATAGGAATAAAAATGCTTATTTATACATGTTCTCTCACGTGTATGAATATTTACCATTTATTTCCGGAAACCCTGTATATTCATATGAAAATATATCTAAGTAGTTAACTAGTTTAAAAGGTGTTAACACAAATAAAAACTAATCAAAATATGTTCATCCATTATATACCCAAAGTTACAAATAAGAATTACAAATTGCCAATGTAAAACTTATTGACAAGAGCTTAGTTTTTATTAATATATATTAAAGGGTTAAGGAGTAAAGAAGAATTACTCAACCAATCTAAACGATACTATGCCATGGAAATGTAAATGTTAAAAAATGATACATAATTATATAAAAAAGAACTAAAAGAATTATTTATTATGATAATGAAGATTAACTCACCTTATTGTAATAATGAATTACCCGGGATAAAACAAAAAACTATAATATGAATTGATTAAAAATAAATTATGACTGGAAGATAAAATAATTAACTAATAGGTTGATATGATGGCCGACAAAAAAACACATGGGAAAGTGTTGTTAGAAGTAATTTTAAAAAATTTTATGTAGAAAATTTTCAAACATCACAATATGAACAGAAATAAAAATGCCGCCACTAAGATCAACAACTTAGTAACTCATGTTCTGCAAAGCATAGAATAATGAATTTTAGAGGAATAATAGGGTACATATAACTCTGTATGCTGTTAAAATTTGATCGTATTTCAACGAGTAGTTTCCGAATTACGCATTCAAAATCGCGACAGTCCTCACATGCGAGTACTAACCAGCACGTGTTATGATTTTGAATGCGTAACTCGGAAACTACTTGTTGGAATTCGATCACACTTTAACGGTGTACAGAGGTTTAAGTGCCTATTTATTCTTTCAAAATTGACCATTCTAGGCGTTGTAGAACCTGAGTTATAAACTTGTTGATTTCGGTGGTGGCATTTCTATTTCTGTCCATATCTTAGTTAGCGTTCAAATTCGGACCCACATTGTATTAAAAGAAAATGTTCATTGTGGTTACCTCTCTCATTGCTTACAGTTATAGACACTTCTTTAGAATCACCCTGTATATGAATTGAGCTTGTTTGAATAAAATAAATTTCTTTAATGCTTGTCCTTTTCATATCCGCATCATATATCACTTGAGAAAGTGCGTGGCCTGGTGACCTTTCACTGAACAGACAACTTCAGGGAAGTTAAGTAACAACAGCCACGACTAGTCACTGGATGGGCGACCATCAGCGAGACATGATCTTAATCCCTCACTCCCCCCCCCCGGCTGCTGCGACCATCATACAGCAGTTGTTAATCCAGATCCATTCAGGGACCCAACTCGTTGGCCTGTGGCCATACAGGCCCTGGATGGACGTATTGGATTATTATTATTAAATAAATAAATGAAGTCAAATAATGTATTGATGAAAAAAACAGTCTTTCCTATTCCTGGTGACTTACTAAATACGATTTCTCCATGTTTATATTGACAATTTTCACACATTTCGCTTGCGCCAAGATGTGAGCACAGGTGGGAGCCACCAGATCTCCTTGCTCATGCTCTCTTCAAGTAAGCTATACTCGCTTAGAAAGTCAAGCTTAACAGGCATTTATTGATTATTTTTACCAGAGTGAGCATTGCTTCGTGATTGTTGAGCATTTACTCATACTACTACTAATATTTTGTCATCCTTTGTATGGCCATAAGTCTCTGATCTTAGATGTAAACTTGTTTTTAAAACTGATACTTATATTTTGACGTGAATACGTCTTATTTATCGGAATGCACGTTTGAAAAGTAGGGTGAAACGAAAATATAATAGACTTTGAAACAAAACAGGACAAGAGGGGAATCCTGCCACGCCCCTCGCTTCCTGAATTAATTACTATCAAGACCGTATATCTCAACGCCTGCTCCATTTTGAATAAAATCGACGACATCCAAGCAGTGCTACTTCTTAATTCCATCCATCTGTGTTTGATTACGGAGACGTGGCTTACGCCAGATTGTGACAATAATACAATTGGGATACCCGGATACAATCAATTCAGTGCTGACCGTACAACTCGTGGAGGAGGTTTGATGATCTTCACTAAAGCTTCTATCACTACTCATCTCATAGATTCTTATAATAAAGGAGGCAGGTAATATCTGTCTGTAAAATGTTTTATTGGCCATAAACCGATGTTTTTTACTCTTCTTTATCGTCCATCTTATTATCTATGGAAGACTGTGTAACTGAGATTAGCAAATATGATGTAACTAGCACGAAAGTAATATTGGGTGACTTTAATTATAATTTATTATCTGCTTCACCAGATTGAAAGATTTTAAATACTTGTTTAGCTGCCTTAAAACTTAGAGAAATCATTAAGAGTCCTACCAGAGCAACGAAAACCTGTAAGTCCATCATTGACCATATCTACCTACCTGACGAAATTCTTTTCAAGGACGTCCAACATGCTTTCATGTCTAAATTAGACCATCAGGTCATTTTTGTTTCCCTCTGTTTTCCCGTTCACCAGCAAAAATCGGTTAAACGTCAGGTAAACCTTATTCCCTCTTACATCAATTTTAATAGAAAAAGCTTCAAAGGAATTTGGACAGCATAAAGTTAGAGGTTTTGGAAAATCTTGGACATACTGACCAACTCGTAGACACAATAAATTACGTAATTACAAATGCTGCGGAGAGAGCCGGCTTCCAATTTATACGACCCAAGTTGCAGCGAAAACGTTGTATAGATGGTGGAATTTAGATCTGAATAATAAACGTAAAGCCAAGCAGCGTACCCATCGCCAGTAGGTTAAACATCGAGATTCCCAAACCCGTCCTGCTCATTCATAAGCAAGTCTCTTCAATTTTTAAAAAAGCTATTCGGGAGGCTAAGAGAGAACTAGTCAAGCATCATGAAAATTCGGCCCAGATTTGGATCTTGATATGTCAGAACTGTTCCAGTGATAAACCACACCTACCCCCTGAGAATTATAGTGACATCTAAAATTGGATTAAAAAGATAAGAGTTACAGGGCCATGGTACCCCTTGACCATGACAGAAAGATATTTTCGTCTCTGAACCAAACGGGTTATAAGTTGATCTATAAACTGTGCACAGCGATTGTCACTACTAAGAGTTTTCCTCAAGCGTATAACTCGTATCATTTAAAAAAGGCGACTCCAGTGACATTGCAAATTTTCCAATCTCGGTTTTGAATCATTTATCTAAAATAGTAGAGAAGCTAGTGTTCCATCGATTAACTGAATACTTGTGGTTTCAAATCCCTTATCAGCAAAAAGGTAGTAAACCAGGTTGTAAAACGACCAGGATACCGTTGTGATCTTTATTGATGCGATCGAGGCTCATGAAAATGGCCGCAAATTTATCGTCGCCCAGACAGACATTTCAAATATTTTTGATACTGTCTCCAGAGCACAATTTCTTCACGATCTTGCTATGCTTGGCGTTTCAAAAGGCTATATGGATTTACTTTAAGATTATTTTAGTGATCGTACCAAGCCGTCTACCCGAGGTATCATTCAAGGTTCCGACCTATGGCTGCTCTTGCATCGACGGCTTCTCTTTTTGGTCACAGGTTTAGTTGTGATATCTGGAGCTATGTCGACGATAACTTTTTGTTCGTCACCTATCTTCCTCAAGACCAAGACGACATGACTGTCCTTTTTCGCCAGGATCTGACATACATGTCTCATTGGTATAAGAGTAGAGGCTTTTGTCTCAATTCGTTGAAAATTCATATCATGATAGGCCCCAAAGATGAGACCAACCAAACACCTATTAATATCTTGGGTTTATCTTTGAACCTGGCCTTGAATTTAATGAATATATAGATCAGACCATCACTATTTTACATCGGAACAAGTTTTTGATTAAGAGGTTGAGAGCGATTTTATCGATATATCAAATGTTCCGGTTTATAACTGCCGTTATCGTACCGAAAATTGCATATTCTGCAATTTTTGGGTCTTCGACCACTGTTGAACCTGAAAAGTCTTAAGGTCGCCTATAATTGTGTTATTAGGATAGCCTTTAAATTGAAGAAATTAGAATCAGTGACTGACATCTGTATCAAGTTTCATTTACCTACCCTTACGGCTATTAGCAAGGCCTCCCTAACGTCTGAACTTTCCGATTCTATCCGTGATGACATCCACCCTGCTGCGTTTGTCAAGGAGTGGTTCGCCTATCGACCTAACAGTCGTCAAACCCGCATGTTCCTATTTGTGGTTCCAAGCAAGATGTCAACCTTTAAGTACAGGCGCTTCCCGTACAGTGCAATTGCCCTTTGGAACGATCTCCCGTACGAGCTAAGATCTTTGGTGTTCCAATGTGTATCTATTTCCTGCGTTTCCTCCTGTAGCCATTTCAAGAGGATCCTGCAGAAATATTACATTACAATTAAATGAAACGAATCTTTGGTTCTTTCTTGTCTAGTTTGTTTGGTTTGTGGTTTGTGGTTACGTGCGGTTGGTTGTTTGCTTTTCTTGTGTTTCTTCTAACGATGCTGTGGTTTTTCCACGCTATTTTTCCTTTTGCTACTGGCGAGTGCTTTTAGTTAATAAACCATTAAGGAATGACAAAACCAAGTACGAAAGGTTAAACTAAACCATTCGCGGAATTATATTTTTAAACCACCCTATGTCAACACTGTAAGTTTTTAATGGACCATAATTATACCATTAAACCTTGTACCTTTGAAATAATGTCTACTATCATATTATTACGTTATATTCATTCATTACACATCCTTCCAAGCTGTTTGATATATTACATACTATATTTTAGCATTGAAAGTTCTAATAAACCTTTATGGTTCCAGTAAACCAGGTTACTTGAAACCAAATTCGATTGTAGTTAATTTTAGGTTATATAAATTCATGATATATCATTCCAAGTCGTTTGATATATTACCTGCCATATTTTAGCATTAAAAGTTCTAATGAACCATAGTGGTTCCACTAAACCAGGTTTCATGAAAATAATTTGGACTATCATTAATTTTACGTTATATTTATTCATAACACCTCATTCCAAGCCGGTTGATATAATACATGCTATATTTTATCATTGAAAGTTCCAATGAACCATAATGGTTCCTCTAAACCAGGTTCCTTGAAACCAATTTGGAGTATCATTAATTTTACGTTATATTCCTTCATGGCACCTCATTCCAAGTCGTTTGATATATTACATGCTATATTTTATCATTGAAAGTTCCAATAAACCTTAATGGTTCCACTAAACCAGGTTCCTTGACACCAATTTCTAATATCAATAATTTTACGTTATTTTCATTCAGTACAACTCATTTCAAGTCGTTTGATACATTACATGCTATCTTTTAGCATTGAATGTTCCAATGAACCATAATGGTTCCACTAAATCAGGTTCTTTGAAACCAATTTCGACTATCATTAATTTTACGTTATATTCATTCATGACATATCACTCCAATTCGTTTGATATATTACATGCCACATTTTAGCACAGAAAATTTTTGAGGATGCCATAAGGGTACTATTAGAGCACGTGTAATTGTTTCGATTTCAACCATTTTCAAAATGGTTCATTCCTGGAACCATATTTATTAATTGACGAAAATAGTAATTTATATCCGTTTCTATCTCGTCATTACGATTTGTTTGATATATTACTTAATATATCGCGCCATTGAAAATTGCTAGGTGGGGTCGTAAAAATACCATTTGTGCACGTGCTATTGAACAGATTTAGATAATATTTGTGTATGATTCGTGCCATGTACCATATTCATCGATTGACGAATATAATAATGAATAACTGCATCTATCTCGTCTATACGATTTGTTTGATATATTACTCAATATATCTTCCCATTAAAAATTGCTAGGCGGGAAAATAGAGGTACCATTTGTGCACGTGCCAATGAACCGATTTAGATAATATTTGTAACTGGTTCGTTGCCATGAACTATATTCATCGACTGACGAAAACAGATTTTGAAAGTCTTTCATAGCCTCGTAGGAGTTAGATTTAAAGACAGACAGACACGTTTCCCCACACTGATAGCATAAAGCACATTTCCGTACTTAATAATAATAAAAAATATAAGCCGGACATAGTATAGTCGAGTTGCGCACACATACAGCGAGGGTTTACGTATGGGCCAGTTTAATTAGTTTTTGTATATTTATAGGTCACTACGAGTAATAAGCACGTTTCTCGCACGTTCAATTCCGAGTGAATCATATACATTGATACGCGTTAACCGATTTGAGTAAAATAAAATTCATTTTGTGCATAAAATAGTGAAATATTTAATGAATTTTAAAAATTAAAAAAAAACTACAACATAACAATTGTAAGACGAAATTACGAAGAATAATGCAAAAAATAGACAATGTCGAAGCATATGGCAAATTTATACAATCGAAATTACAGGAAACGACCTTCAGAAGAAAGAACAGCTTGTTATAATTCCAAAAAGGTTCCAGTAGTCAGTGCCAAACGGACCAGCCCCTGCATAGAGAGGATAAAGCTAAGATGCCGACAACGCCTGGCCTAATACGAATGCAGTCATTACTGACTGTGATGAGATTTCCAGTAATAATCCCATGGACATTGATGCCTCCGATGAATCTCTCATTGTCTCCACCGTCGTCGATCGTGCATGAGCCTCTCCATCGGTAGAGTTGTCAGTGCGTGAGTTGTGGAAAGCGAGATGGGCGCTCACTGACAACGAGTTAGGACTGAAGTGCTGTGCGTGCGATCGCTTGTGTTTCGATAGAGACCTAAAGAAGGCAAGCCATAAGAACGTCGAGGTTTGAGGGTCCACACCCGTCCAATAGCTTAGACATATTGAAAGAGTTTCGGCTGTGCGGTTCGTGCAATCAGTAGTTAAATCGCGGCAAACTAGCAACGCTTTCGACAACCGCCATTTATCCTCCTTGAAGGGCTTTGTTCACCCTCCCAGGCCATGTGGGTTACCTGGTAAGTGAGCGCTTGATATCACCGCGACTACCATTTATGCACGTCCATCGTTTGAAAAACTTGCGGCCGTGTCCTGATAGACTTACCACATTTACAGTCTTTTCAATAACTTGGAACTTCGGCATTTCTTTTTATCTTCAAGACATGTTTTCAGATTATTGTGCTTGAAATCCATTTTCATTGACTTCTTAGGCATGCGAAAGTACTGCATTCATGACCTATAAAATTCCACTATTTGCCATATGATGCATTTTTATCGTAAGAGTATATAATTTTGCATTGACGTAAGCTTATTTATTTGTATATTTCTGTAATTCATGTAATTATTGATAACTCATTCCTATATTATGATTTCACTGTCAATGTTTTCTCAGTAAAGAAATTTAGATTCTATCAAAAGTATGTACAAGATTATCGTCGGTTTTTTTAATCATACGTTTATTAAATTGCCCTTTTAGTAAAAGAAATTGTTCATATCATCCGAATTATTTACACTTTGGAAAATCTATTTTCATATACGTAATCAACCGAGTCGATTTAGCAAAATTCGAATAATATAAGCTAAGCAGCGTTAAATTTTTATTACAGAGAACTTAAAAATTAAAGCAAAAACTTATACATGGATAGTATTTCATTGTGCATTTTATTGCTTATTGTTTTATAAATTTATTGATAAGATAAATATGACCAACATGATAAAGAAATTTTTTTCACTACAGGAATTTTTAGAATCGTTTAAATCCACATTTATAATATCCATCTTACTCTATAGCAAACGATCATTAGTAGTATTTACAACAATAAAGTTTGCTTCAGTTTGTAAAGCACGGTGACACTCTTATATCTTTAATTCGAAACAAAAGAAACATAAACGTCCATTAAGTTCATTTTGGTGCGTAAATTAGAATACGGAATTATTATTTTGTCCTCTACATCTAATATTCTAATTTCACGTGTTTAAACAGCGTATAACAAAACACTGCGTATAGCTTTGTCATTATACAAATACTCCTTTATTAGCAAAATATGTACTCAGCTTGACATTCCAACTTTGGGCAGTAGCAAGATTAAAAGGATTATATAGAGCTTATAAACCAACCAAATTCTTTTATCAGGTTGGTTTTCAGACTCAAACAAAACAAAACGATAACAAAAATTTAAAATAGAACCTACTGCCGTAATCAGTAAATTTTTTGGATGATTTTTTCTCTATAATGCTATTGATGATAGGAATACTATTTCTAGTTATATTAGACGAGAGAGATTATTGTGGATAATCACCAACGATGTTTTAATCACAGACAATACGTACATGGACACCTTCGTCAATTTGTGTTTAATCTGCAGACCACATTTATTATTATTATTATTATTATTATTATTATTATTATTATTATTATTATTATTACAGGAAATGAGGGAATCGCAAAAAAAATCCTGAGCGTGCGTATTCATCAAAAATAGCAACCAATCAGATAGGAGAACGCATGCACGGATCTGCTGTCTGATTGGTTGATACTTTTGATAGATGCGCTCCCAACGAATCACTAAAAACCCGCCTGTAATCGAGAGCAACAAACAAACAAAAGACAGGAAATAAATTTACGTAGATTTTTAATTTAACTGTCTCTTAAGGATGTACACAAAAGCAATCTCACGCACTTTTAATTCACCATAGATATAAAACATCTAACAATTCTTTTCTCAGTGAATTATTGAGAAGAGAACTAGTTAGCAATAGAACGCATTTCCGTATTTGCATGAGCTGTAAAAATTATCGATATTCTCCGATTATTTTTTCTTCCTGTGTTAGCTGGAGTTAACGGAACACTTAAGAGATCGAAATTTTAACACCGGATTTTTTTCTTTTACGGTAAAACTTCCTGCTCTTTCAACAATACGTCACTAACATGCCCTATATTATTATCGGTAAGTCATATCCATGTAAAATTTTATTTCTTCAATTTATAATAATCACGTAAGAAAGTTATGCATTCTTACTTAATTACTTAAAACTTTGTGGATGGTGATATCTGCGCTCTTTTGCGGGTGAAGCCCCATTTGGTCGCCTCCCTTTTGGACGCCATTTCAGCGCCATTTGGTCGCCTCCCTTTTGGACGCCATTTCAGCGCCATTTGGTCGCCTCCCTTTTGGACGCCATTTCAGCGCCATTTGGTCGCCTCCCATTTGGACGTTTGACCTGACCCATTTGATCGCCTCCCATTTCGTCGCTTGCATCCTCTAAGACTTTCTATTAACTAACTGCATTTAAACAAAAACTAATAAAGCCAAAAATTATTAATTAATAATATTTAAAATAAAAATCATATAATATCAAAATATCACATTTATTCCTCATTTTCATTGAGAATAAATATGGTATTTTTAATATAAAAAATTCAAAAAGAATTCAATGTGGTTAATTTAATTTAAGAAGTAAATTAAAACCATTTCCAAGTTCTAGATTTGACCTAATTGGCTGAATTTTTTATTGACCATAATACCTTTCGTTCATTTTCACATTTTCACTTCTAATAATAAATTATCTGTAGAAGAGAACTGTAGCGTTAGCTATGAAAACTGCTTCGTCTCACAGCAGCAATGGCTTGCACGCAAGTCTGACATTTTACCTTGATTCGCCACTGACTCCTCATAATAGTAATCCACTGCATGCATGAAAGATGATGCACGGAAATAATATTGCATTTAGAATGATGGCCCAGAGATTTTTAACGCCACCAGCAACATCTGTGCCTGCAGAAAGACTTTTTTCAAAAGCAGGTTGCACCATTGGAAAAAAAAGGACCATGTTAAGTCCAAAGCATTTGGAGAAATTGTTGGTTTTACAATCGATGCCTTTGAATGTCTTGCATAAATTTTGTTAAACCCAACTTTTACATTTGTCAAATTATCAGTAATAAAATGTCTGTTGTAGTCTAAGCTTTATCTATGTGATTTTATGCTATTTTAGTGAGATAAAAAAATTAAAAGAACCATCGATGGTTTCCTGTACCCATCGATTGTGTTTCGATGATGGTTCATACCATCGATGGTGCCACCGATGGTGGTTTTTAAACCATCGCACACCTCTATTAATAGGGCATCAACATGTAATTAAGTAACACATGCAGAAAAATACATTTTATTACCGTGGGAGGCGACCAAATGGGGCTTAACCCTTTTGCGCAGAAATCCACTAATCTGTTCTCCAACAAGGGTGACAAATAATACTTAAACCATATATAATATGGAAGATCTTAAGTAACGAGAAATAATATGCTCAAAATGCGGTCACTATTTAATTTAACGTGAAATATAAAAAATTCATTAATATACATTTTAAGATTACAAGAAATACAAGAAAAGTACTCTAACTGGATTCACGTATAAGTCCATATATTGCCTTCACTGAACTGGCTCAAGGATATTAATATTGATAAGAAATATCAGATATCTCTTGAAGATATCTGCGAATTAAGAGAGAGTAATTTATTATTCAACCAAATACTAAAAATAGAGAAAATAACAGATCTATTAAGCAAAAACAAAAGAATACAAGAACTATGTGATTAAAAATGTATTTATAAGGTAAGATAATACTGAAATGAAACTAAAATGATTAAGTATGTAAAACATAATTTTTTTTACTGCAAAAGGTAAGTAAATTGACTAATGGAAATTGATGAAAATTAACGAAATCGTTTCATGTTAATCAGGGCCGGCTCTACCATAGGTGCAAGTGGTGCCCTTGCAAAGGGCGGCAAACTTTTAGGGGCGGCAAGGGCAAAATAGCATTCTGCACGGGGCGGCAAAATTGCTAGAGCCGGCCCTGATGTTAATTACAGTCAACCGTTGACAAAGAGAACCCTGGAGCGGCCAATACATTGGCAAAAATGGTGGGGAGGGAGAGGAATTGTTTCTTCATGATTCACTTCACATAAACGAAGAACGTCCAACGTCCTTCCACAGTCTGCCCACCTATTTTCATCAGTAGACTAGACACTTCAGGGGTCTCGTTGTCAACGGTCCACTGTACATCTATACTATTATTATAAAGAGAGAAGCCCAGATTGATTGACTGACTCATCAATGCAGAGCAAAACCTACTGAAGTCAGAAACACCTAATTTGGACAATTGGTTACTTTTATGACCTAGGCACGCATAAAGAAAGAATTTTTTGAAATTCAGCCCTAAGGATATTTATATGGGGATGAAAGTTTTTATGGGAATATAGTCTTTTTAGTCGATTTACTTGAACTTTAACAAAAATACTCTACAATACAAATAATGAAACACATATTAACCATATTTCCATAAGGTATTAATTTGGGGATGAAAGTAGATATCAACACTGACCCAGTTTTCATGGGACTATTTGGCACATGATAAATTTCATGTTTCTGACTTCAAAAATGACAGCTTTGGTAATGATGTTATCAAAAATAACAGCTATGGAGCATCCATTCGTACAGTTTCAATATTGCTCCATAGGTAGCGCCACATGAAAAATTAAAACTAGTAGAGAAACGTTTTTCATACATAAAATAACACTTAGTAAAATAACTACATTCAAAAACGCCGAATTCACTTTAGCACTCCATAGCTGTTACCATAGAGAGTAAAATCTCTTCGGTAATCTCTAAGATACTTTAATAAACTCGTAATTAATTTATCACCAGTGTAATAAAACCTGCGAAGTTTGTTTGTGACGAGAGTTTATCTCACTTCAGCTTTTTATGATGAGTCGTCTATTAAAACTGGTCACAAAATGGGGGCAGCAATTATTAAAAAATATAGTATTTAAAAATTGCTTGTACATATATCGCAGCGTTCAGGAATACTATTAAACCCATCATCAATAAATACACAATTTCGGAGATAAATTTGTGAAATACTCAAATTCGGAGACAATTTTGAAAAATACTAGAATTCATGATAAAATTTTACACCGAGAGCAGTACAAAAAATTGGTATACCAAGGGTAATACTTTCGGAAAATAAAGAAAAAACCTAACAAATGTTAACGCACTAGCAGCATATACTTTTTGTATAATTTCTAATGCAAATTCCAGTTATCCGTCATTGTAAAAGGGGTTATCCAGATAGCTACACTAAAAGCTGACATCGTAAGCACGCTATACTGGAAGATTTGGCTTATGATATTAGCTTTCTGTGCAGTGCTCCGGATAACCAATTTTTTAGTGATGGATAACTCGGAATTTGTATTATAAGTTATACCAAAAGTATATTCTGCTAGTGTGCTAACATTTCTTTAAGTTTTATCATTATTTTCCGTAAGTATTAACGAATCCTGAATAAGTATGAGCCTCGGTGTACTAAAATACACATTATACCAAAAAATTTTCTCGTTTAGAATTTTCAATCCTAGCAGAGCACTGAACACACAAGGATTATATTCGTACTGTTCAGAAAAGCTAATTTTCGTGCTTTTAAAAATCTCTGAATGTATTATATTTTAAAAAATAATTGAAATATAATAGTTATTGAAAAATAATTTTAATATAAAAAACTTAGCAATAGGCAATATATCCAATGAGTTTGTTGATGATGATTGGCATGAGTGAGACTAGTATAGAATGAGTCGGAAAGGCGAGTGCTTCTACAGGTACAAGAAGCAATTTCCAGACTTAAATTCAGAGGCATCTTTTTACGTAAGTATTTTTTAAATATGTGATATAAAAAGCGTTTAAAGGGCAAATGACATCAAAAATATCACGGATGCTAAAAAGGTTCTATTTTAAATATAGCAATAATTTCCGGTAAAAATTTTAATTATAATTGGTTATTTTAGTTTGGATTGGTTTGTTTTTTAATAAATAAGTAAAAGCTAGAATAGCGTGTTTTATGCAACCATGAAAACGCGATCTTCGCCCTTTTAACACCAGGGATAGGTTCATGACGTCGTCAGTGTCAGACATCCGCTAGATCTCATACAGTCATTAAGACAAGGGGTTGATTCACATGTATCTCACAATAATAATAGTATTATTATATCAAGCTTTCTTGTCCCAAGTGGCTCAACTGGTTAGCACCTTGGCAGTCTGTGCCAAAGTTTCCTGGTTCGATTCCAGCTATGGAATTTTCTTTCCTATTTTTCATAAATAATAAAATGGATAACCTATCGGAAATAATTAGCCTAATAATTGTAACAATTAATCTAAATCTATATGAATGCGATCCTCTTACAAGACCAGAAGCAAATAGCCGGAAGGAGGTGCTGAGACAAAATCCATGCTCTCACAATAGCGAAGAATCTCCATGGATAACGCGCACATTGGTTTTTACCTCAGCGACTCAGCCTCTTCAGCCTAGTTGCTGAGTCGCCTTTCAACCTCGCGCATGCGCATTTAGACGTTTTCAGTAGCCAAAAAAGAACGTCGTCTGCTGAGGGTGCTGAACAAAAGGGCGTGTCTCCAAATAATTCAGCTGCTGTCAATCAGTGAACATTTATTAAACAATTCTCTAGGAATTAATTATTTTAAACAGAAAGCCCTAAAGGATATGCAAGAAGAGGATGAGAATTTGCCATATGGCAAAGTGGATGAAGATTTTATGACTCATTTTATTTGTAATAAAAAATTTAGTTCAAAAAAAGCAAAAATAGAGGGGTGTGTATCTGATGTTGTCCCTTGCAACACAGACGTGGATCTCACATCCTACTTCAGGCTAAGCCGGATTGCAGTTGAGGTTAGTAATTTTTTAACATACGTATTTAATTTAATCAATTTAGTTTATTTAATTTAGTGGGTAAACTATAATTACGCTACTATTATATTCCAGATGCCTCTCGTAAAGCTGCCTCCTGTTATTAAACATCACGGAGTCGGAAGAGCAGCACTTAAAACAACAGAGAGAACTCTTTGTGTTCTCTCTTAATGGACACTTGGAAACCAAGAATCCTTTCGAGGGATACCAGATAGATTTGGTCTAGAAATAGGGCATGCTCACAGTAAGTTTACTGCATTTTGTTCACAGATGTGTACATTGTTACAGGATGAAATACAGTGTCCATGTAGGCAAGCTGCACTAGAAACTACCGGAAAATTTTCCGAGTTGAGAGGACCAAACAGCTTTCCAGTTGTGATTTAGTGTGTGGTTAGAACTCATATCAGTGTAAGTGCTCCAAAGTGACAAAAGATTTCATATTGTAATAGAAAGCATTTTACATCTGCGATTTTCCACCGTGTCTGTGACTCGAACTGAAATTTATTGACGCATTTCCTGGATGCCCTGGCTGTTCCCATGATTACCATGTTTGGTTAAATAGTCAACTTGGTAAGAATTTTGAACTAAATTCTTCATTTTTACCAGCAGATACTCATTTACTGGGAGTTTCAGCCTATAAAGTCACCGCTTACATAATGGTCCCGTACAAACATTACGGATGCCTTACCAAATAAGAGAAATTTTTATAATAAGACGTTAAGCTCCACTCGTGTTCTTTTTGGATGATTCAGGCGACTCAAACATTTACACACGTTTCGTATGGATCGCATCACTCAAGTTATTATACCAGCATGCATTCTGCATAACATTTTTATTTCTAGAGATGATGATATCCCTGAAGTTGATCTACTATTGCCGGAATAACCAAGTACAACTTATCAGACTTCCCATCTTATTACTCAACAAAATGCACAAGCCAAAAGAGATGCTATTACTCACCGGCTACAAATGGTTGCCCAGAAATTAAGATCCGACACAGACTAAATTAAAACAAATTAATTCAATAAATAATTATGTAAAACTCCTTTTTAATAAGAAAAATGAAAATAGAAAATAAACTAAATTCACCAAATTGTTTAGAAAGAAAGATGAAGGTCTTGTAGAGATCTTGTCGAGATGTTAATGATGGCTTTAATTATATTTTCTCCTGTGTATTAACATCTCTACAAGACCTTCATCTTTCTTCCTGAACAATTTGTTGACTTTAGTTAGTTTCGATTTTCATTTTCTAATTTCTGTTTTTTCTAATTAAAAGAGTTTTACATAATTATTTATTGAATTATTTATTCCCTCTTTCTCTTAATAAATAATTTGAAATATAATTTGTGTATGGTTTAAGAAAAAAACACGACATCTTATATTAGCTGTATATTATTTTTAATAAAGAATAAATTAAAATAAATTAAACATAATTAGGGAACGCTTTAATAAATAATTACAACATTAATTAAATTAGCTGTTTTAATCCAGAATACATTAAAATAAATTAAAATATAACTAGACTTTTTTTAAAATAATTAAAATATCTTGTATTAGTTATATACAATGTCCCAAATTGATGTATACACCATTTGAAACGTAATAATTCAGCAACGAAATGAGATACATATATATACAAATGAGAAATTCTGACTCCGACTTTTTTAAGACCATAAAAATAGAATAGGAATGTCTGCAGACCCACTCTCTATCTCTTTGTCTCCAAGCACGCTTCCCTACGCTTCGTCATTGACTGTGCACTGAAGTTACACCTCAGCGCCCCTTCCCGCACCTCCGAACTCCGTATCATCCACGCCCTCGCCCGTATGAACGACTTCTCGTCCTCTACATTCTTCCGTACTCTTCAACGCCGCAAACGTGCCTTCCTTAATCCGAGTCCCCCCTCCCCTGATATAACCCAGAAAAAGTGGGTTTCTATTACAGTAAAAGCCCGTTACAACGTACTTCACGGGACCAGGAAATTTGTACGTGTTTCTGAAACTGCGATCATCATTAGGAAGGGAATTCAACACCAAGAATTATTATCCAAGTCTTATGCAGGTATGGAATCAGCCTCCATCATTATCAATGACGTCTCCTGTGGTGAAGTGAAGTTCGTGGCACTCTACAATTCACCTAAACATTATCTTGACATTAGCGAGCTTGATGAACGCTTCAGTAGTGACACTCCAGTCGTCCTGGCTGGTGAAAAAAATGCCAAAGAGCCAACCTGGAACTCCATAACGCAGAATTATAAAGGCATGATTCTCTATAGCTACATACAAGGTAGAGATGATATCATTGCTGCTAGACCTGTGGAGGATACCATATACTGCGACCACTCCCCTAGTAGTGACGTATTCTTACGGACTACGGCTGATATCCTGACGCTGCTTACTGTACAGAGGACATCGATCAACTTTTTGATGACATCACCAGATATATTAACAGTGCCATAGAAGCTAGTAAGTATCAATCAGAGAATAAACCTTCTCGTCGAATCCAACTCACTCCTGGAATCCAACGCCTAATTGCTGAAAAAAACAAGACCCGTAGACTATGGCAACGCTATCGTGAACCTTGGCTCAAAACCAAGTACAACTGGCTAGTGAGAAGAGTCCAAGAGGATATAAAAGAGAATCGCGACTCTAGATGGAATGAAAAACTCAAAAGCTTGTCGGCTCGCGACAATTCCATTTGGAGTATGGTAAGAGCTTTACAGAAGAAGAAGAATGATACAGACGGAATACAGTATATTCGACGCCCCAAGAACAATTGTTTCAATCCAAAATACCAATTGCCAAGAGCGAAGCATGAAGGGGGATCTCTGATGGTTTGTGGTTGCTTTAGTATAAGTGGGGTGGGTCCTCTTGTGCATATTGTTGGGGTTTTACGGATGAGAATATGTACAGAGATATTCTACAGAATCACATGCATCGCCAAGAAAAAAAACTGCATGCCCAGAGGCTGCCTATTCCAACAAGACAACGACCCCAAACACGACCTTGTTAAGCATTATCTGGCTTCCAAAAAAGTTGGAGTTCTTGTTCTCTACCCCATCAAACATCTCTGGGAGGTTATGTTTCGTCGCCGCAAAGACACAAAGGCATCGTACTTGAATGAAAAATTTCAAATGCTTCAGGAAGAATGGTTTAAGATTCTGTTGGAAACCATGGCAAAGTTAGTCGATTCTATGCCTAGCAGATGTCAAGCTGTTATCAAGAGTAACGGCTATCCGAATAAGTACTAATGTAAGATCATTATCTCCTTTGATTTCTAACTCTTGTTTCAGATTTGCAACATATTTGGTATGGAATATGTATCAAAGTTTAACCAGTGCCTTATTTTTTGAACACATAAAATACAATTTCTTTTACAGCAACATGTTATAAAAAATTGAGATATTTTATTTATAAAGTTGTATTTCTATGTCATCTATCACTTGTTGAAAAAACTCGCAAGTCTTATTGTTCTGTTAGAATAAAAGCCAAAAATTGTACTCGTGCCTTATATTCTGAGCGCTGCTATATAACATTGTATGACGTTTCCATGCTCAGGCCTTATCTTTAGGCGGTGTTGAAACCGTATGCACAACCATAACCATTATAATTAATTTCTTTTCTGACTGAGTTTCAAGAAATCGCTAGATGAAAGGATGGAAGTTACGATGAAAGCCTATGAGTCTATCAGTGTGTTTGGCGAATAAGACGTCACAGCTCAGGCATTGTCACAGAAATTTTTGTCGCCTGGTACAAATGGCTTTGGTTGTAGAAAAGTTTTAATTTTAATAAAAAATAAAAAAAATTATAGAACAAAATAGAGATTTTGAATATATGGAATCTACTTAATAATTTGCCAACGTAAAATTACGGCTTTTGATACTTCATTTTTGGTTTCAGTTGCCCTTTATTTATAAAATACAATGTTCGGTCATGAATGTAAACGTTTTATCATTTATCGCAGCATACACATTCAACGTTTTTTCATACGCTTTTTACTTCAAGAATGCAATGAGTGGGCACTTTATTAGAGATGCCACTCATTCTGCTTTAAACGCATCTTTATGCAAATCACAGTCACATAAGCGAAACAACTTATAGCCTGAACAACAATTTGTCACCTATAAACAATTATTCTAAACTTGTATGAGTGAAAAATACTTGAACAGCGTCGAACATGGCATGATCGTATTACGCATTATCGTAAGTGCAAGAATAGTCAATTCGAGTGATTTGTAAACTGCTATTATCTTCAAATTTTTACGTCGAGAATACCTATGGTTTATTGACTAACAGTAATAAAATAGAATTTCATGCCGTACGCGCAGCTGTGATGGAAAATATTTGTCATAAAACGGGCAGCAAGGGACTGGAATATATCTTCAGGAGTAACAGAATAATAATAACTTGACAGATTACAGCTCCCAGACTGTAGTCCCGACTCCTGAATAAAAGTGGGTGGGTTTCCTTAAGTCGGCCAAATCAGCTGCTTGTGCTCGTCAAAAGATCCCTTGGATTTCAATCTCAATGTTCACAGTACAGAGAAAATCCGACCTCAAAAAATCAAAAATCAACCTCAAAGTTCGGATTCCTGCAGAAAAGCTCACAAACTCATGAAAGTTGAGCATGATGTCACTGAACGGTCTGTATCTACGACAAAAACCTGTTAGATGAATATTATCCGGTTTTCCTTAATATTGCTCTTCTGGAAAAGTGAGATAAGTGAGGAAAATAATCTTTGATAATGCTGGATGTGAAGCGTTCAATAAAGAATTTGCTTCTTACTGTGTACGTTCTGACAAGCCTGTCCTGATCCTCTTTGATCGCCCTTCACCGAAAACGCAATTTCATATAGTGGGCTAGAAAAAACAAATAGCTGTTAAGAAGATTCCAAAAATTGTTTTTGGTATTGTCTTTGCAATTGTGTACCTTAAGTGCTATACCCTCTATATCAGACTGAAGAACCGAAACCGGCATAACTGATTGATTGTCTTCACATGGAAATTTCCATTGACTTCATTCTGGATGTGAAGAAAATGAAGTTAAAAGAAAAATGTTCCATATTAATTAAAACATGTTATTGCTTCATAAAAATATTGATATTTAATTTTACATTAAAATTAATTATGTATCTTTGGAAATGTATTAATTGAGAACGAAATTTTTTTTTCATAATTCTCATCAAAAACGTGAATTTTAAGGCGAATGCCATCTTTAATCAAGAAAAAAAGCTAGAACTAACACAGCTTCACAGTTCTGAAGTACCTTTCTTCTATTTTATGTTTTATTTAGGGAGACTTGAATTTAACTCGCAATTCATAAGGTGTCTCATTTTTTATTAAAAAAAGATACAGTTGAGTTGTGACATAAATGATAATTAAATTTAATATAAACGAGTATATTTGCTTTTCAACTTTAGATTTAACATAATTAAAAATAAAATAATTATAATTATAAGGATCTTACAAATGAAAACTAAAACTTGTGTGGGGAAAAAAAGACGACGTGTAAAATCTTAAGTTTTCGTTTTCAACAATTGCGAAACCTCACGTGCAGATTGAACAACTGGTTGCAAGTTTTGCATCACGTGAGAAAGAACGACAGCTCGCGCCTCTAAGCTCTGCGAGTGATTGCTTCGTCCAAACAACAAACTGGAGTCAACGAAACAAGAATAGAGAGCATTAATTCGTTTTTTGCCATATGAAGGAGTTTCAGTTTCTGAAATCATCGTCGTATGTATAATGTCTAAGGAAACGACTATCTAACCTTCACTCGTGTTTGGGCTTGGAGCAAGGTTTGCTGAGGGATGGTCATCATTGCAAGATGATCAAGGACCTGGACAAGTAAACCGCGCCATCACGGATGATTCCAAAGCCAAAATTAACGCTGTCGTAAAGGAAAAATGAAGAGTGACAGTCGATGTCGTGGTTGCTATAACTGGCCTTAGTCGTACAACTGTTCACTCCATTACCAGGAACCATCTGTATTACAGAAAAATCTGTGCACAATGGGTCGCCCATCGTTTGACATTAAAACAACTTAGAGTTCGAATGGCCATGGCCCTGCACACTTGACTCGCTATGAACAGGAAGGAGAGAGTTTTCTCGACAGAACCTTTACAGGGGATGAAAGTTAGTACTTTCTTTTTCATCCCGAAAGCAAACGTCAAAATCGTCAAGGAAGCATTATGGGTCACCACCCACGAAAAAATCAAAAGCAATCACAAACAGCATGGGAAAGGTGATGTTGACCGTGTTTTTTGATCGCAAAAGCACAATTTTACTAGACTTTCTCGAAAAAGGCACCACAGTTAACGCAGCATAATATGGGGAATTATTGAAGGCACTGCGCGCGGCCATCAAATGCAAGCGTTCTGGGCTTCTTAGAGAAGGAATGCTTCTTCTCCACGACAACGTGCGTCCTCACACCTCGAAACCAATGGTAGCCCCCACAAAAATGTTCAACTGGGAAGCAATGCAGCATCCACTTTACAGCCCTGAATCATCCCAATGTGGCCTTCACGTGTATAGGGATCTCAAGAAACATCAGAAAGATCACAGGTTTTAGTCAGACGATGAAGTGAAGGAAGAGGTTTTAGAATGGTTTTACACGAAAGACTTCTTCCATAAATGAATCATATGCCTTGTTACCAAGTGGGATAAATGCCTTATCGCATTTAGAGAGCATTTTTAAATTTTTTACATACAGCTTGGATAAAATAAATTATTTTCGTTTTCATTTATACGACCCTTATATAAAAATATACAAAGATTGTTCCAGATTTTTTTGCCTCCTGGTACATGACTTTTTTTTTAAATTTTTTAACCGATTTTCAAAATTTCTATTGCATCTGATATTTATATTTGTCCTCTATGTAATGCACTGTTCACTTTTGGACGTAGTCTCCAAGCTTTTTAACGCATTGCGCCTTCAGCAGCACGATAACAGCCACCCGAACAGGATCGCCACTCACGAGAAGTGTTGCAGTGTCTATAGTTCAAAGATGAAAAACTGCAGTGCAAAGACGAAAGACCTTGCAATATGCGACTTTCATCACTTCCCAAAGAAGAAACAAAACCTTATGGGACAGGAATTTTGTTCTGACAACGAGGTCAAAGATGCCATTCAATCCTTGTGTCGCCAAAATCTCCGAATTCCTCACCCGACTAGTGACGCGTTGCCGCAATGCGTGGAAAGGGATGAAGACTATGTCGAAAAGTGAATAGTGCATTACATAGAGTACAAATGTAAGTAACAAAATTTTGAAAATAAATAAAAAATTATAAAAGTTATGGACCAAGAGGAAAAAATTCTTGAACAACCCTCGTATATACAAAAAGAATATCTGAAACCATAAACAAAAAACGCAGTCCATAAGAGCTAGATAATTTACAAAGTGCTTTTAGATCGCAGAAAAACTTGATAGATTTCTTGCTTTCTCGTTCAGTGCACTTTCCATTTTGTTCATTTCCACTTTTGGTCATTGCCCCAACACCAGCCAAAAGTTGAAAATCGCAGTGGAAAGTACCCTGAACATACCCAAGATAAAAAAATTGAATCACTCTCACAATCATCTTCAAAATCAATAATATGTGCTTGTTTTTCTCTGAATTATTTCAGAAACTACTTTAAAAATATTTTCCTATTCATAATATTCATTGTTAAATATCTCTCTGATTCAACTACTGCATAGACATAATAATCTTCTGTAGGTTATGAACTTAATTTCCATTCAACTATGAGTTCGTTTGTACTATAATGTTCTTCTTGGTATTTAGAGAGATGTACACAGATTATAGGATATAACTTTCTAAATTCTTCATAACTAACACAAGTTCCTTCGTCTAAATCAGTATTGAAGTTTGTTTTTATAAATTCGTTATATAGTTGTAACGTGTAATCGCGGAGCTTTAAAAGCTGGCGCAGTGGAAATAACAGATCACGTGACAAAGGAAGGAAATAAATGTATCAAATGTTTATTGATTAAATAAAACTAAGAGTAGAATAAAATAATAAATGGCAGCAATAAATGACCTTATACTAAAGAACTCAATCACATCGATTAAGCAAACACAATTAATAAACTTAGTACTAAATAAATTTAAAGCTTCAAATTCAAAGCATTAAATAACAAATTCACTGGTGAAACGATTAAGCACTCCCATTCAAGAGAATACAGCAAACCGTAACTAGCTTACTTATCAAAATAAAAATTCAATACAAAAGCATTACGTAACGGTAAGCTCTAACAGTTGAAGCGTGGCTGGCTTCACAAATAAACTATTGCAATTACAGCTGAACACAAAAGCTTAAAAGCAAAATATTGAAATGTACTGAGGCTTACGATCTAAATAATACGCACATAAATTCTAAACAAACATGTGCTAGTACATAACACATTGATAGTTCACAATATCGGGAATGAATAATTTGGTAGTTCGTAGCTTGATACAATAGAAAAATTACGACATATAAAGAGTCTCCACACTGTTCATTAAAGTCTTAAATTAGTGAAAACAGGTATGTACACCATTCAGAAGCGAAGCACTAACGTATTCGCACATTCACTAAAAAAAGAAATTAGAGCGTTAAATAAGACACCGGCTAACGTAAAAATTACGTGTACATACATTTTTCAAAGAACAAGGATAAGGGTAATTACGGGTATGCCAGGGTACCCGTGCTGTTGTACCAGACGAAAGAAAAGCCGTAATTTTCACGAAGATAAGCACTTAGGCCGCCGGGCCATTCACCTCTTACGACCATGCCGGTGTACAGCTCCCGGTCGTAAAAGTCACTGAAAATTGCACATATAATTCGGGCATTATGCCCCACAAACAAGGTGGTACTCACGAGGTGAACTGGATATGGAGTAAAGGTCCTTCGAACCAGTAGAGGAGATCTTCCGACGCCTTCACACGGAACCCTGACTGCGTCATGCACTTCTGGCCGTCGCTCCGTTAGAATCTCCGCCCGAGAAGCTCGCCTGCAAAGCTCTCCCGTCGGCGGTCGGATTGCTGCATATTCGGGCGTCGTCTCTCCGCCTTCTCCGTAGGAAAAAGTTTCAAGCCTGGGTTGGCTTGAAACGGCATAAAGCTCGCTCACTTCGTCCAGCCTTGTGTCGTGCTTTCCTCGACCCTTCACTTTAGAAGCCAAGTCTCTTTTTTTTCTCCCCCTTCTCCGACGAGGTTTCAAATTTTTCCGCCTCTCACCCGCTCCGCAATCAGGTCTCCCATTGGTCGTTGCGTTTTGATTGCGATGACGACACTCTTTGCGCTCTTCCGCCCCCGCCTTCGAGCGGTAGAATATGCGAGAGCGAAAGTAAACACGTGTGTCGCCGGAAGACGAATCTAGATTCGTTTTCCGTGACATCCTCGCCAGCCTAAACCGCAGAATTTCCTGCTTGTTCCTGGTATGTACGGTGTTCTGTTTGTAGGCAGAACTTGGCAGAGTATCCCGGCTTTTGCTGATCCTCCTCTGTTTGCTATAAGACACAGAGCTCTTTCCGTAATAACAGTCATTACCATAATCTTTTTGAGATTTCCGCCGACAACGTCTTTGACTTTTATAATTTGATGCTGACCGCCTATTGTTGGAATCTGGATTCGGAGAATACCAGTTCTGGTAGACTTGAGATCTTTGCCTCCTTCTTTGAGTCCGTGATGGTCCATCTTTCCCGACGCACAAACAGACTTCTGGGTTAGCTTTCCACGCTGTTCTCCGCGATGAATAAGGTTTATCTTGACAATCAATAGACACACTGTCCTTCTTATTCAATGAAGCTCGTCTAACATCTCGTTGCTCCTGCTGAACGATAGTTTCCATGAAACCGCTGTTTCTTGCATTTTCAGCACACTGATGCCACTTCCGACACTCTCCAGTCGTTCTTGACTTAGGACCTGTGCTATAAGAATCACACTTCGTGCTCTTCTTGAGCTGCGACGCTGCACGACTTTTATTCCGTCGTTTCCGAAATGGTTGATTATAGTTTAACATAGGAAGAGCAGCATCTTTTTGATTTTTACTTGCTTCCTCCTCTAATGTTCTGACACTTTGTTGCAAAACCTCTATTTGGCACGTCAACTTGTCCAACGCTTCTTTTTGGCTACTTAACATCCCCAGCAAGTTTTCAAAATTTTGTTGGCTAATTTTAATAAAGTCCTCCGTCTGGTTGACTTCAACTCGCCTTTTGGTTACAGCCGGTTGAAACTCCTTTCCTCTTCTTTGCTGGTTCAGAACGTCTATCGACTTATTACCGGTCCTGACAGAGTTGTCCAGAATTTCTTTATGATAGCTGATTTTTAGTTGAGCGATTTGCTCACCCCGGAGCAGATCAACCCCTAAAGTCAATATAAGTTGCTCTGTGCTCGCTAGACCTCGTAACCTGCTAGCTTCACGCATGTTAAGTTCCAGGAAATTTATATTTTTTCCTCTGATTGGTTTGTCTTTTTGTCAGATCAGCTCCTTCACCCTTGGAATGAAGCATTTTCCATACTTCAGTTCGGTGTAGTCCGTTAAACACTTTACTTGAACCTCGATCGCCGCTTCCTTTAGACAGTCATGTAAGGCTCTTTCGTCGATTAGCCCCATACCATTCGCTACTGCCAATGCAACTGCTTGTCGATAGGCTTCTCTTGATCCATTAATCCTAATGAAGTTCTTGTATCGAACTATCGCCTCCGCTATGCTTAGCTCCTTTGGACCTTCTTTGTTGAAACCTTCCCTCTCGACCTGGCTTGGCTCGGTGAGGGCAACAAACTGTACGAGTCCTCTTCCCGCCATGACTTAAACGCTGTGCAGAACGCTGCGTAAACCTCACGGCAATCACTCGCAACCACACAACGGGATCCCAACGACTTTTAGCGATGAACAGGCTGCTGCAAACTGAAGCTCTTTAAGCCTGTGTCACCAATTCACAGAAAAACCAGTGACACTGAAGCACTTTATAACAAACGCACACAAGACTTCGTGCTGTCTAACTTAGGCACAATCACACAAATAATGTCGCACCGTCAACCTCCGCTGAAAATCTACACAAAGCACGGAAGTAAAGCACACAAAAAAAAACTCATGAGCACTGACGTTTCACATACTCTGGTACTCCGCACCTTCACAATATCATACTTAAGTATCAGGCTGAGAACCAAATAATTAGGTCTGTTGTCTTACATGCACTGATATCACATACAAACACTTTTCTTTCTTTTTTTTTTTTTTCCACAGCGAACTATAACTATAAGTACACGATGCACAGCACCAACATGAAAAAAACACTCAAATAATTAATATTGGAATTCACTAGTCACAAAGACACAAGAACACCAAACACTTGGAGAATATAAACCACCAAAGCACCAAAAAAATTTCCTGTGGTCGCACCTGTTCTGGTATCGCGCACCAAAACAAAAAAACACTCAATGATAACCACGTAGGCCCGCTGTTGTTGTGGTACGCTTGCTACCACGCACCTTACCCTGTAACGTGTAATCGCAGAGCTTTAAAAGCTGGCGCAGTGGAAATAACAGATCACGTGACAGAGGAAGGAAATAAATGTATCAAATGTTTATTGATTAAATAAAACTAAGAGTAGAATAAAATAATAAATGGCAGCAATAAATGACCTTATACTAAAGAACTCAATCACATCGATTAAGCAAACACAATTAATAAACTTAGTACTAAATAAATTTAAAGCTTCGAATTCAAAGCATTAAATAACAAATTCACTGGTGAAACGAGTAAGCACTCCCATTCAAGAGAATACAGCAAACCGTAACTAGCTTACTTATCAAAATAAAAATTCAATACAAAAGCATTACGTAACGGTAAGCTCTAACAGTTGAAGCATGGCTGGCTTCACAAATAAACTATTGCAATTACAGCTGAACACAAAAGCTTAAAGGCAAAATATTGAAATGTACAGAGGCTGACGATCTAAATAATACGCACATAAATTCTAAACAAACACGTGCTAATCCATAACACATTGATAGTTCACAATATCGGGAATGAATAATTTGGTAGTTCGTAGCTTGATACAATAGAAAAATTACGACATATAAAGAGTCTCCACACTGTTCATTAAAGTCTTAAATTAGTGAAAACAGGTATGTACACCATTCAGAAGCGAAGCACTAACGTATTCGCACATTCACTAAAAAAAGAAATTAGAGCATTAAATAAGACTCCGGCTAACGTAAAAATTACGTGAACATACAGTTTTCAAAGAACAAGGATAAGGGTAATTACGGGTATGCCAGGGTACCCGTGCTGTTGTACCGGACGAAAGAAAAGCCGTAATTTTCACGAAGATAAGCACTTAGGCCGCCGGGCCATTCACCTCTTACGACCATGCCGGTGTACAGCTCCCGGTCGTAAAAGTCACTGAAAATTGCACATATAATTCGGGCATTATGCCCCACAAACAAGGTGGTACTCACGAGGTGAACTGGATATGGAGTAAAGGTCCTTCGAACCAGTAGAGGAGGTCTTCCGACGCCTTCACACGGAACCCTGACTGCGTCATTCACTTCTGGCTGTCGCTCCGTTAGAATCTCCGCCCGAGAAGCTCGCCTGCAAAGCTCTCCCGTCGGCGGTCGGATTGCTGCATATTCCGGCGTCGTCTCTCCGCCTTCTCCGTAGGAAAAAGTTTCAAGCCTGGGTTGGCTTGAAACGGCATAAAGCTCGCTCACTTCGTCCAGCCTTGTGTCGTGCTTTCCTCGACCCTTCACTTTAGAAGCCAAGTCTCTTTTTTTTCTCCCCCTTCTCCGACGAGGTTTCAAATTTTTCCGCCTCTCACCCGCTCCGCAATCAGGTCTCCCATTGGTCGTTGCGTTTTGATTGCGATGACGACACTCTTTGCGCTCTTCCGCCCCCGCTTTCGAGCGGTAGAATATGCGAGAGCGAAAGTAAACACGAGTGTCGCCGGAACACGAATCTAGATTCGTTTTCCGTGACAATAGTCTTAAATAGTAAAATCAACTTCGAATTGGTTTAATGGATACTGTTTATTATTAGGTTTTACATAAAGCGAGGATAGGTTCATATTATCTAAGATCATCGGACTTTTCGTAAAATTTTCATCTCTTTTTTTTTGGAGAACATGATATAAACATAATTAATCTATTCATAATTTGTTATGATTCACCAAGAACCGTTTTGTACTTTTGTAACTACATTTCTATATCCGTTTAAATAGTTAAAACCCAAATTAATTTCTGAATTTCTGTTTAATATTGCTTCTAATTTATTTTGAACTTTAACGATGGTATAACTTCAGGAATCCACATGGATAAATAAGTGATTTTATAATCATAGTTGTTTGCAGTTTTGCTAGCTTGTAATGTGTTTTTTATACTATTTTTATAAAAAATTAATTTTATTCACATCTCTACAAAATCTAAATATTTTATTTAATTCAATTATTTCTTCAAGCGTTTTTTCATTTGTTCTTTCGTATCTTTCTAAGTATCCATTGTTAAATTTAGGATTAACTTTTAAATTTCGTGTTACTGTGTTAATATCAGCATCAGCATCTTCTAATTTTTCTGTTCTATCAGCTCCACCATAAGTTAATTTTTGTATACTTGCATCATCACCAGTATCAGGATGCCAACACGTACTACTACTAGCTGTTGTTTTAGAAATATCACCTGTTAATTCTATTAAATTACGTACTAATGATAC
This sequence comes from Rhysida immarginata, assembly GCA_023313115.1. Lineage (NCBI taxonomy): Eukaryota > Metazoa > Arthropoda > Chilopoda > Scolopendromorpha > Scolopendridae > Rhysida > Rhysida immarginata. Next base: position 416,405 of record JAHWFO010077364.1, on the reverse strand, counting down.
ATATCAAAAATTATTAATTTTTTCAATTTCTACGTATTCATATTCAAGTTTTCCTTTTGTAAAATCATTCAAACCGTTATTACAAACAGTAACAACTTTTTATCAGGATTTACAATTTTAGATTGAATGTATAAATAATTAATTTCATATTTTGAATTATTCTCAATATTTGCAAAGTTAACATCTTTATATTCAATAAATTCCTTATTTATAGTTAGGTTAGGTTAGGTAGGTTAGGTTAGGTTAGGTAGGTTAGGTTAGGTTAGGTTAGGTTAGGTAGACAACAGGTGCTTCTAATAAATTCCAATAATCTTGTTCCATTTATATAGTAAAAAATTAAGTTAATACTTTTAAACCACTACCAGTTAAACATTTAATAATATTTTTTGATTTATTATTTAATCTTCTTCCTTTAAAATGTTGTGAGAAAGATTTCTGTATCATACATTGAAAATTTGGATCTTCTTTAATATCTTGTAAACTTTCTTAAAAGAAGGTCTTGTTTCGTTTTTATCAATAATATATTTACCAACTCCTATTAATTCTGGTAAATTATTTTTAACAAGATTTTTGAATACCTTTCTTCCTAAAAATTTTAATCCATATTTCTTAGCAACATCGAAAACTCCTCCAACTAAATCTTTCCTCTATTTAATTCCCATTTCATAGCGAATAGGATAAAGTTGTTTTTTTCTAGTAACAATCATTTATTTACTTAAAAATTGAAACTATTTGAAATATAACAATATATCTATGTTTTCATTATTCAAATCAATTATTCTACCTAAATGATCTGTAATTTTAAATTTTATTGATCTTAAGTAATCTTTTTGATTGAGTGGAAAATATAAAGGATTTATTACATCTATATTAATCAAGTGACATGGTGGAACATTTGGTGAAAACGAGTAAATAATTTGATCTGCTTTATTATTTTTATGACTTCCAAAAAAATCAAAATACTTGTAACACCTTTAATAATATCTACTATTTTATCTCCATAATAAAAACCTTCTTCATAAATTTTTCGTTCAAAAGCAATTAGTTTATGAAATTCTTCTTTACTTAAATCTAATTTATAATCAACTGCAATATCAATAATAAATCTGTTTAAAGCATTATGGGCATCAAAAATAATAGGGCATTTAGCTAACTGAAAAAATTAAAATGTTTCATGAGGTAATGATTAAATTCAGTCTCATCATAATTTCCATCGATAAATGTTAAAGTTTCCCATTTTTTACGATCAAAATATTTAAACTTGTAATTATTAAATTTTGAAGAAATATTATGCCAAGAATACCATAAACGAGCACTTCTTAAAGCAACTTTATTAAGATTGTTTAAGGCTATAGGATTATTACATATTGAGTTTGCTGAAAATTTACATCCACACACGGTTTTTATTTATAACTAGCAGAGGACCCGACGTTGCCCGGGATAATTACGCTTGTAGGTAAACAGAACAACCTCGCTTGTTAGGGAGCTGAAGGAAGACACGTGTACCTCCTTTGCCTCATCGAGAGAGACTCCCCTATCTATTTCGTCTATTATATCCATTTCCTGTTCATTATTAATAATCCTTGGAAACGAGTGATCTGTCATTGCATCATCATTTTATGTTCATTGTTTTAATTATTTGAATAATTTTGTGCACATTGTTATTGGTAAATTGCGTGTTGACACCATTGTTTGTACCTATTGTTGCACAAACTTTGCTTGCATTGTTGGCCATGAGATATATATTGTTGGTCCGTGCAGAGTGTTTGTGAATTGCGTGTTGATGCCATTGTTGTTACTTATTGTTGCAAAAACTTTGTCTTGCATTGTTTGTCATGAGATATTTCTCGTTAATATGCCCTGCTATAACCAAGAATATCGATTTTTTATCAATAATTATTATTTTTTCGAAATCTGAGGAAGACAGTGACCTTCCTCATGCTTTGCATGTCATGTATGCGAAATTTTATCAAGATCGGAATAAAACTGTAGATTTGTATAAAAAACAAACAAACAAACAAACAAACAAACAAACACACAAACCCACAAACAAACCCACAAACAACCAAACAAACATCTTTCTTTATATATATACAATACTCATTTCCAAAAAAGTTGGGACAGTGCAACATATAAGAAGAACTCCAACACATTTGTTTGGATTATTGTATTGCCGTTTATTTCAACGCATTACAATACATAAACGATAAATTAGGCATGGGATCACATATCTTATATGCTTAAAGAAAGATACAGGTGGTTTTCCTTTTTGGCACGTGCAACACACTTCCAAAAAAGTTGGGACAGCACGGCGTTTACCACGGCGTGGCATCACCTCTCCTCTTGATGACACACTGTAATCTTCCAGGCATCGATGACACCAATCTTTCTAACACCGTAACCAGAATTCTGTCCCATTCCTGTTGGATATAGGTTTTCAACTGTTCAACTGTCCAGGGTCGTCACTGTCGTAGTTTTCGTTTAATAATACGTCAAACGTTTTCTATAGGCGACAGATCCGGGATGCAAGGGGGCCAATCCAACATACGAATGCGATGCCGACGTAGTCATGCAGAAGTTATGCGCGCTGCATGCGGTCTGGCGTTGTCTTGTTGAAATAAACACTGACGTCGTCCAAACAGGTGCCTCTTAGATGGCACCATAGCTTGTTCCAGGATCTGTATATACGCTTCAGCATTGACGGTGTCATTGCAGATGTGCAAGTCTCCCATTCCATGGCCACTAATACAGCCCCAGACCATGACAGACGGTGGTTTCTGTACCGAACGCCTGTAGCACGCGTGAATATCCTTTTCGTCTTTGGTCCGGATTGTACGGCGTCCATTATTTCCGTAAACAATCGTAAAGGTTGATTCATCGGACCACAATATGTTCTTCCAGCGTGCTTGGGACCAATTGCGATGGGCTCGAGCCCATATTAGATGGCGACATTGCTCGAGCCCATATTAGATGGCTTCCGTTGTGCACAGTATAACTTAAGTTTGCATTTGTGGATGCACCGGCGTACAGTATTCAACGATAATGGCTTCCCGAAGAAATCGCGGGCCCACGTGGCTATGTACGTAATCGCAGCATTCCTATGCGTGACGCAGTGACGTCGGAGGATCCGAAGAGCTCGAGCATTCAGAATAGGTTTTCTACCTTGGCCTTTCCGAACTGTGATCTCACCACTATCTCGGTAGCGCTTGATAATATTATGTACTGTAGATGATGACAGGTTAAATCTTTTGTCTACTGCACGCTGAGAAACGTTGTTTGTGATCTCTTGATGATTCGAACACGAAGATCTTCGCTAACTGGCTTGCCTTGACCCATGGTTCCGAATAAGTTACCTGAACGACGGATGGCAACTGTTATTTATACGGAATATAGTTCGACGTCATCATTCTAGATTATTCCCGAACAATTCGGAAGGTTCCCCTACTAACGGCGCTTTCTACAACGTATGTCCTTACTATATTGGAACGTGTTGCAACACCCCCATTCAAAATGAACGTCCCTTTTACATCATCCCTTTTTGTTTTTTCTATAAATTTTTTGGACTGTCCCAACTTTTTTGGAAATAAGTCTTGTAGATAGAAGGTAGATTTACTTTACATGCTTAAAAATAGCTTTATGGTCTTTTTTAATAATACATTTTAAATGTAATAAGTTATCTAAAATATCTATAATTTCATTATAAATTTCCGAAGAATCATTACCGGCTTTTCTCGATGTTAATAATAACTGTAATTTTTCAACCATTTCATCCGTATTCAAAAATACTGAAGAACCTACTTGATATTGAGATCCTCTTCTTATTACATCTATTGCTGTTTTATATTTTTGCAACTGATTCGCTATGTGCTACTAGTGTGAAACCTTTTCATTACTTTCAGGTAATCTATATGCCTTCTTTTTTGCAGCACTCAACTGGCCTCGTACTTTTTTTATTTCAGCTTCAACTCTTATATAATTATCTTCAATTGCTTCTTTTTTTCTCATCAATATCCTGAATAGTTATACGTTCATTCGGCATTGTTAAATAATAAACGTTCATAACATCCTTATCCAAACTTGTGTTTACATCATAAACTCTATTTTTCTTTTGTGTTTTTACTGCAGTAGTTATAAAAATTTCTGTAGCTTCCTCATGATAATCTATCATTCTTTTTTCTCTATTTAAGTTTGCATTAGCTGGAATAATTTTATCTAATTTATAATCGCTTTCTTTAAAAAAACTTTACTAATTCCTTACAACAGGTGTTTGAAATTTCTCTGTAGCTTCCACACCTTTTTGTTTTAAATCTTCTGTAACTTGAATTTTTCATCGACTTCTTCTCTCGCTTTTATGAGTTGTTTTAAAAGTTTTTGTTCTTCTGTTAATTTACTGTGCTCTCTAATTGTCTCTTCCTTTATATTTGGATCAGCTTCCTTTTCTTCCTTTAATTTTGTACGTAGTTTTATACCTTTTTATCTCGACTGTAATATACTTTTTATTAGTGCTTTTTTATTCTCCATTTATTTATACGAACAAACGAAAAAAACGTCATTAAATCTAGAAAAATATAAAAAAAAGTTATGATAAATATACTTTTTGGATGAAGAGTCAAACCCGTCTTGTAGACGGGGTCGTTTTGAAATTCTTCAGAACAAAGACTGTGCCAAAACGGCAAACATACAACCACAAACAGTTTTCACATCAATATTTTTATTAAAAAAACTGAAGTTTGGACCTGTTAACATCAAAGAACCGAAATACACAAATATCGAAAAAAATGCTCCTCAATGGCCCTTTCGATGTTTATTGGTAGGTAACTTGGGATGTGATGAAACGAGCCTGTTATTTAACTTAATCACAAATTATTTATTTTTTGATAGACTGTATGCTGTTTGCAAGAGATATAAGCGAGCCATTATATGAATGTTTACAAAAACTTTACAACAATAAAAAAAAGAATGTTGAATCTTTTTTTTTTCATCCAATCCAGGAGATATTATTGAAGTAGATGAATTAGATCCTGATTATAAAAATTTAATAATTTTTGATGATTATGTGACAACTAAAGATCAATCTTTTATTGAAGATTTATTTATCAGAGGAAGAAAGAAAAATGCGTGTACAATTTATCTTACTCACTCTTATTACGATGTACCTAAAAATATTCGATTACAATGTAATTACATATGTTTATTTCCTACTCAAGTGAGAGATATAAATTTAATTTTAAAAGAATTTTCTACTTGTGATAATATTAAAGATTTATACTATTCGGCAATATCAAAACCTTATCACTTCTTCACTTTAGATTTAAAAAACCCAGAAAAGAAATACGGAGATAATTTTGATCCTATATAAATGGGTACTTATATTCCGAGATCCGAAAGAAATCTAATGAATTTAAGTAGAACTAAAAAAAATATAGAAGTTAATAAACAGGTTGATGAAGAAAAATTCGTTGATATTTTGCTGATATATTAAAACAATTTGTTCCAATAACATATTTTAATAATAATGTGTCAGAGTTGGTAAAACAAAATGATGTTGATGAAAAAATAGGACAAATAGAAGATCAAATAGAAAATACTAATAAAACAATGTGAGAGTTGATTAAAAATGATAATTTTGACAATAGTGTAAAATTGTTAATGAAAAAGTAGATGAGTTAGTCCAAGTCAATATTGATATTAATTCGAATCTAAATAAATTTAAAGAAGCTGTTGATAATAAATTTGTTGATAAAGAATATTTTGGTGAAATAATAAAACAAGTTGTTCCAACATTATATTATAATGATAAAGTATTAGAAATAGTTAAAAAAGATGATTTTATTAATGAAATAGTAAAGTTGAAAGATCAAATTGAAAATGTTAATAATAAAATATCAGAATTAATGGATAAAGACTATTTTGACAATGCAATAAAATATCTTGTTCCAACATCATATTTTTATAATCAAATATCAGAGTTGGTTCAAAATGAAGACTTGAAAGATCAAAGGCCCATCGTTATTTTAAAAAAAATAAAAATAATCGAAATAGTTAATTATCAAACTTCTAATGAACCCAGAAGCTATTGGGTAGCTTTTTTAAATAACAACTATTTTGATAGTTATGGTCTTTCACTACCTGAAAAAATAATAGAATATATTAAAACGAGATATCCAGAAATCATTTATAATTCAATCAATATCAAAAAAATAATTCTCGCATTATGTGCTTATTACTGTATGGATTTTATTAAAAAGAGAACTAAAAATATTCCATATTATGATATCGCATATTCTTTTGATCAAAAATCTTCTGAGTATAATGAAAATAAAATTTTAAAATAATTAAATGAATATTAAAGATGGAGTAATTGAAGAAGTCCATTAACCAGCTAGGAAAAATTATGAATGAACAAGAGTTATAACTCCAGTAATTGGTGATTTAAAACATACTGATTTGGTGGAAATAGACACTGGAAGTTTAAAAGGAATATCTAAAATAAATAAAGGATATAAATATATTTTAAATGTTATTGATAATATTTCTAAATTAGCTTGGTCTATTCCAATTAAAGATAAAACTGGTAAATTAGTCACTGAAGCATTCAAAAGTAATTTAAAACATGTTAAACCAAAAAATTTACAAACTGATCATGGAAAAGAATTTTATAATAATGATTTTCAAAATTTATTGAAAGAATATGATATTGTAGCGTTCCCCCCACCCCCGTAATATGTTAGATAATGCTCTAGGGTCGATGAACAGCCTCTGAGGTGGGCGAGAGCTAAGGTTCAGAACCGAAAATAAAAAGATGCAACCTGATATCACTGTAATCTTGATCAAACTAATTTATTGTCCTAGAGTACATACATTTTAACATAATATTCTCTACTTCTAACTACCATGGTATCGCTAAAGGGCCCCATCTAACATGCAAGTGTATTAAATTTAATCTTAATGCTACGAACTTTCTGCTCATTTCAATCAACCAACCGGTACACTTGCCTATATAAAGAGGATCAACAGCCAACATCAATGTTAAGTTGAGGCAGCAACGACAGTTTGACAGTGAACTATAGGAATACTGAACAATTTACACACCCGAATCAAATATTCCATACTCTTACACCTGAAAGTGCAACATCCCTCCTTTAATTACCTCGAAAAGGGGTAAAGAACAGTGACCCCTCATGGCGAGTGTAAATAATAGTTAACTATATCCCACTGGCAGCGCTGGACACCGCGTTTAAACATATGTTACTATGCATGTGCTTGCACTAACGGTTCATCAGCCAAGACTATATGTCGAATTACAACTATGGACCTCAAAACTATATGGACATTAAATTGACTCTCTAAACACACATAAACAAGGTCCATGTGCGCTTTCTAACATCCGTTACATGGTAATCAGGGCTCCGGGGTAATCGATGATCGATTCATGATACAGTTTTAGTGCGTGTCCATGGGCTTAACTCAACAAATTGAAACGAACTCACCGGGTATTTCATATTTTGCCAATTATGATGACTCATCAGGTCCCAAACCTACGGTACCTCCTTCCATGGCTGAAGTCGAGCGTTCAATGACTGCGCTGTTTGCCGTTGTAACCGGGCTCCATCATGGGTCCAAGTCCACTGCTCATTTCACTCAGTTGGCGAAGGCCAGACGTTAGCTCATGTCGGAAACACAAGTTTAGCAAATATGAGAAATAAAATCAAAATAATGAAATTTTTCTTAGCACATACACTATATGATCAAAAATATCTGGACACCTCTCACAGATCATCGATTGGCCCAATGTCACATGATAATGACTTGCACATCATTTAAATAGCTTCCCACACCTTCAGACACAACTCTGCTTGGACATTGGCAAGAATGGGTCGTTCGGCAGAGCTCAGTGAGTTCCAACGTGGAACCATCGTTGCATGTCACCTATGCGGCAAGTCCGTGCGTGACATTTCCAGCCTTCTTCAGATACCCAAGTCAACAGTAGGCGATGTCATTATGAAATGGAAGACCCGGGGATCAACAACAATTCAACAACGAACCGGTAGACCCAAGAAACTGACGGACAGAGACCGTTGAGTGTTTCGTCGTGTCACCCGCAGCAACCGGAAGTCCTCGGCTGAAAAAATTGCCACAGAGTTTCGAAACGCCTCTGCAAATGATGCCAGTACCATGACAATTCGTCGGGAACTGCACACGATGGGATTCCATGGCCGTGCTGCTGCCCACAAGCCCCACATTAGCAGGGTCAACGCCAAGCGACGTCTGGAGTGGTGCAAAGCCCACAGAAACTGGACAATGGACCAATGGAAACGTGTAATGTGGACAGACGAATCTCGCTACACACTCTGGCAATCCGATGGACGAGTTTAGGTTTGGCGCATACCTGGAGAACGCTTCTTACCTGAGTGCACAGAGCCCACAGTCAAGTTCGGAGGAGGAGGAGTCATGGTGTGGGGCTCATTTTCATGGTACGGACTGGGCCAGCTCGTTCACGTGCAAGGAATCATGAACTCCGACCGTTATCTGAATGTTTTGGACAACTATGCACTTCCAACGTTGTGGCAATTTTTCGGAAACGGGCCATTTCTCTACCAACACGACAATGCTCCGTGCCACAAAGCGAGGCGTGTAAGCAGTGGTTTGCGGACTCATGGGTCGAAGAAATGGGTTGGCCGGCACAAAGTCCCGACCTCAATCCTATAGAAAGTCTGTGGGATGAATTGGAAAGATGCTTGCGGGCCAGATCACATCGGCCAACTTCTGTACCTGAAATGATTCTCGCTCTTCGGGGGGAATGGAGGAACATTCCGGAAAGTACCTACCAACATTTGGTGGAAAGTCTTCCCCGAAGGGTGGAAGCTGTGATTCGGGCAAAGGGATGTGCAATGCCCTATTATTTTCCATGAAATCGTGGCTAGAGCGCAAACGTGCATGCCACGATTTCATGCATATTTGTGATCATATAGTGTATTTACTTAGAACCGTTTTAGACGAATTCCAACCTTGACGACCTCATTGCAATTACTCAGCGACGAATCTCATAATTAGAACAGACTAGATATTCTTATAGAGAAACATTGTTTTTTTTTCACAATAAGATAAAGCCTTCTTCCTTTTCGCCATCACATTTTCAAATGAAACCAGTATTTACTAAGCTTAGCACAATATGTCTTCTCTCAACAAGGAGGAAAAAAAAAGAATCTCTTAACATTTTTTTTCAACAAACGGGAAGACCCACTCATCACTTTTTTGCCGAAAACGATCGCAACAATTCTCCGCTGGAAGCTGAGCTATATTTGTGGAAAACTACTCAACAATACAGCTCCAATAGAGGACCATTGACGATTGTTCACGGCATCCTACACTCTCCACTTAATAATAATAAAAACACACGCATTCATATTTTCACCGCACCACAAAGAATAACCATTCATACAACAACAAAACACCCGTTATAAAACGCACAACGCATAACTAACAAATCAATTAGATAAAGAACATTTTAATTTCTACGAGGCTTATCCCTATTATCCTGCCGTCAGACACACGTGACTAACCTATAACGGATTGTCACATACGCCCAACGACAGGACTCGAACATACCTCTTCAAAGGTCATGTTCGAGAAACACAAAACCTTACAATTAACAAGAGAAAAAGAAAAAAAGAATAATTACATTTACCTTTTACAACATATTCATCCTCAATACGGACACCAAAATCATAACGATACAGGTTCAGTAACCCATGCCTTCCGCAAGTATACTTACAAACAGCCAACACTCATAAACAAAAACAATTAAAAAAAACAAACTAACATTTGAATACATAAACTATTAAACTTCATGCGCACAATGTCTCAATGTCTCAGCCATATGAGCTACCATTCCAAATGGCAGAAACCTGTTTCACCCCTATCTAGGACAGTGGAGACCTCTATGTAGTGCTCTATAGTCGACACGTGGTAACCTCCTTAATGCATAACGTGGCATTATATCCTATTGAGGATGAGGTTGAGGATCTTGCATCTCTCTTCCTATATCTTCAGAATTAATTGCACCATCCCGCTTCATTCCTTTCTTTTCATTATGCATAGGTTCGCCCACCCCTTGATTCCCTTCTCTACCAATAGGTGATCCCATTACCAGTCGTATCTTCCTCCTCTTAAGACACGATCTCTCCCACTCATCCTCTTCGTCCTCATCTTCTGTGTCATCAACTGCCCTTTTGCTCCCAATACCTTGTTTTCTCTGTCACTTTGGGCATGTCTCCTCCATCTGCACAAGGCACTGTTTTAATCTGTCGACGTGGACTACGCATCGTGAATGGTTTTTGCATTCTTCTATCTCGTAGTCCACTGTGTTAATACGTCGGAGGATATGAAAGGGTCCTATAAATTTTGGGCTAAATTTTCTTTTTTGACCCCCCTTGCATAATAACCACACAATGCTTCCCACTTGCAATTTTCTCGACCTACGCCCACGATTTGCCCATTTCCAATGCAAATTACACCGATAGATATCCTCTTTTCTAACCCTATCCCGGACATTCATCATATTCTCTACTAATTGCGATTGATACTGTGATATATCCATCAAATCATCAGCGATGGCATCACCTCGTCGGAGCTCCACTAGTGGTCCTAGATCGAAGCAGTACAATAAATACGAGGGGCTTTCCCCAATCGACTCATGGTATGAAGTCCTTAGGGCATATAACGCATATTCTAGCACCTCATTCCAACGTTCGGGTTGCTCGTGACACAATGCCGTCACGACATTGCAGAGCGACTTATTACATCGCTCTGCGATCCCATTGGATGTCGGATGATATGCGGTTGTGAGTTTGTGTGTGATATGCAAATCCTTGCACATGGCTTCAAACACCGCCAAAGTAAAATTCGTTCCCCGGTCGCTAATTACTTGCTGAGGCACTCTGTATCGACACAATATTTTGCGAACAAATGCCTGTGACACCACATCAGCCGTCTGGTCGATCAGTGCCTCAGCTTCTACGAACCTGGAGAAAACATCGGTCATAACCAGAATGTAGCAATGGCCTTTACTTGATTTGCATACCGGGCCCACCACATCAATCACAACCTTCTGAAAAGGAAAGGAAGCCTGTATTCCTTCCTGATAGGGTGCTCGATTCACATTAAACTTAGTGATCTGGCATACCCTACAGTGGCGAATCATCTGCTCTACATCCTTCCTCATTCCTATCCAGAACCACTTCTGCGACAGTTTCTGGATTGTGACCCCAACACCTCTATGGCCACCCAGAGGACCATCGTGGTACCATTTCAAGCATTTCTCCCAAAGCGCTTTTGGGGTGCAAATACGCCACTTACTTTTACTGGTTACGTCAACATTCTCAACTACCACAAGACCGTCTTTGAACCTGCAATACCCTCCTGCATAACGAATAGCCCGCCCCTTTTTCAATGATTCCATTATTGTTTTCACCCATGAGTCATCCTTCTATATGTCCCGGATTTCTTCCCACGTTATCGGGGCTGAGAGCTCGGCAATCACTAAGCAGCATTGCCGCGACAGCATATCGGCCACTGCATTCCGCTTCCCTGCCACGTATTTGTATATGAAACCATACTCTTCCAGCTCTAGCGCCCACCTCAGCACTCGCTGATTAGCATTGCGCACGCGCTGGATGAACGCTAGAGGCTGGTGGTCAGTAAGGACTGTGGTCAGGTAGCCCAAAATGATGTACCCAAAATAGCTGCTGTGTGTACAATGGCGAGAGCCTCCTTTTCTATGATGGAATAATTCAACTCACCCCCTTGTAGCTTTTTACTAAAGAATGCTGTCGGTCTTAACTGGCCTTCCTGCTCTTGTTGTAGTACCCCACCGATAGCGCTCCCAGAAGTATCTGTGTGCAAAATAAACTCCTTCCTATAGTCGGGGACGATTAGCAGAGGCTCACTGCTCAGGATGGACTTGACCTCCAGAAATGCCTCCCTACAGGTGGCGTTCCATTGGAACGGCACCCCTTTTTTCGTTAGTTCTGTTAATGGACCTAGGATTCGTGACAGCACAGGTATAAATGGCCTGTAAAAGTTCACGGACCCTACAAAACTATGAACCTCACGTACACTTTTGGGCTCAGCCAGATGTTGAATAGCTGCTACATTATCCGGATCGGGCTTAGACCCATCCGGTGTAATAATATGACCCAAATAATGCACGCGTGGGGTGCAAAACTGGCAGTTGGCCGGTTTCACCACCAGCCCTCGCTCCCTAAACCTCTCCAGCACCCACCGTAGCACGCTCACATGTTCCTGGAACATTGTTGTTGATATTAGAATGTCGTCCAGGAACATATGCACGTTTTCCCCCACCCTTCCCTTCAGAGTTGTCGCCACATATTGTTGGAACAGGTGGGAGGAATTACTCCCACCCTGGGGCAACCGTGTGAGCTGGAATTTGCCCCATGGCGACTGGAAGGCATAACACTCCCTCAGTGACTTGGCCAACAATATCTGATGATACCTGTTGTTAAGGTCAAGCACTGAGAAGTTTTTATGTCCCCTCAACTCTTCCCGCATATCTTTTATGACTGGTGCCAGGAAATCCATTGGGGACGTACATAAGTTTACCCTATGCAAATCTAGGGTAATCCGGCCTACAAAACTATATGGACATTAAATTGACTCTCTAAACACACATAAACTAGGTCCGTGTGCACTTTCTAACATCCGTTACGTAGTAAGCAGGGCTCTGGGATAATCGATGATAGATTCATGATACAGTTTTAGCACGTGTCCGCGGGCTTAACTCACCGGGTATTTCATATTTTGCCAATTATGATGACTCGTCAGGTCCCAAACCTAAGGTACCTCTTTCCCTGGCTGAAGTCGAGCGTTCAATGACTGTGCTGTTTGCCGTTGTAACCGGGTTCCATCATGGGTCCAAGTCCACTGCTCATTTCACTCAGTCGGCGAAGGCCAGACGTTAGCTCAAGTCGGAAACACAAGTTTAGCAAATATGAGAAATAAAATCAAAATAAAGAAATTTTTCTTAGCACATATTTACTCAGAACCGTTTTAGATGAATTCCAACCTTGACGAGCTCATTGCAATTACTCAGTGACGAATCTCATAATTAGAACAGACTAGATATTCTTGTAGAGAAACATTGTTTTTTTTTTCACAATAACATAAAGCCTTCTTCCTTTTCGCCATCACATTTTCAAACGAAACCAGTATTTACTAAGCTTACCACAATATGTCTTCTCTCAACAAGGAGGAAAAAAAAGAATCTCTTTACATTTTTTTTCAACAAACGGGAAGACCCGCTCATCACTTTTTTGCCAAAAACAATCGCAACAATCCTCCGCTGGAAGCTGAGCTATATTCGTGGAAAGCTACTCAACAATACAGCTCCAACAGAGAACCATTGACGATCATTGATGGCATCCTACACTCTCCACTTAATAATAATAAAAACACACGCATTCATATTTTCACCGCACCACAAACAATAACCATTCATACAACTACAAAACACCCATTTTAAAACGCACAACGCTTTACTAACGAATCAATTAGATAAAGAAAATTTTAATTTCTACGAGGCTTATCCCTATTATCCTGCCGTCAGACACACGTGACTAACCTATAACGGAACGTCACAATATTAATCATTATTCTGCCTATAGTGAGATGAAATCTTCTGTAGTAGAGAGATTTAATAGAATGATGAAAGAGAAGATGTGGAGAGAATTTTCTAAAAGAGGTAAATATGTTTGGATAGATAGTTTAGAAATTTTGTTAAAGATTATATTACTACTTATCACTGAACTAGAAAATAAAACCTGTAGAGGTCAATAAGAAAAATGAACAAGATATACTAGTTAATGTGTATTCTGATAAAACACACATAAATGAAAAACCAAAATTTAAAGTAGATGATTATGTAAAAATATCTAAAAATAGAAAAATTTTTGAGAAGGGTTACACACCAAATTGGTCTACTGAGGTTTTTAAAGTAAGAAAATAATATATTCTACTCCTATTACTTATAAAATTAAAGATTTGAATGGAGAATAAATTAAAGGTAGATTTTATAAAGAAGAATTATTGAAAACCAAATATCCTCAAGATAACTTAGTTGAGAAGGTTTTAAGAAAGAAAGGTGATAAAGTCTATGTCAGATGATTAGGATTTGATAAGTCTCACAAGAATTGGATAGATAAGAATAATGTTTCAGTTTAAACATCTTTTTCATTGTGTAATTCTTCTATTTTTGTAATTATATCTTGTTCTGTAAATTCTGGATTAGGTATTCTAAAATAATTTGCATGAAATTCTAACTTTCTTTTAATATTTTCCTTCATTCTTGAATATAAATTGATTTGGATCATAAAAAGTTAAAAGTTTTTGACAATCTTGATAATCTTCAATAATTTATCAAATGCTCTTTTGAAACTTACTTTTTGGCATCTGAGCACATAATAATCATATACGATATCATTATCATTTAATGTGAGTATTTTAAAATAATGTCCTAATTTATTATCTCCTGTTCTTGTTACAACATATGGTTTAATATTTTCTATTTTACTTTCTAATTTTTCAATGTTTCTTCGTGCAGCATCAAATATTATATCATTACTTCTTTCTAAACTTTCTATGGCAAACTGTTGATCTTTTATTATATTATATTTATCTTCTATTTGTTTTCTTAGTTTATATTCTCTAGTTTTTTTAATTGTTTTGATAACATTATAAACCCAATCTTGAAATTTTTCAGCTAAAGGTATTTTATAGTTCATAACTAATTTGTAAAGTCCTAATCATTAATAAAAACAGTATGTAGTTGCATGTTTAAAGAGTGTGCTGCTGGAGCACACCCATTGTTTTGAAGAATTCCATAGCTTTTTTATATTTTTCTAGTATTAATTTAGTTACTACTTTGGTTTACTACTTTTTTCATATCCTAATAATTCTGCAATATCGTTTCCTTTAAACCATGAATCATTATTTTCATCGAAAACCATAAATATTTCTTTATTGTTGTAAGTAAGATTGTTTAAAATCCTTAAAATACCTTCCATTTATTAGGAATGAACTTTTTATTAACCTGAAAATTTTGAGATCTTTATAAAATAAAAAATAAAAATAAAAAACGATTTAGTTTATATATCTTTATCAGTGTGTAATTCTTCTGTTTTTAAAATTATATCTTGTTCTGTAAATTCTCGATCAGTTATTCTAAAATAATTATAGTGAAAATCTAACTTTCTTTTTGAATTTTCTTTTATTTTAGAATATAAATTAATACTATTTGGGTCATAATATCTTATTAACTCCTCGCAATCTTGATAAATTAATTCTATTTTTTCGATAGCTTTTTTTAATTTTATTTCTTGACATCAAATCACATAATAAGTATATTCACATTCATTATCATTTAGCATAATTAATAAGAAATAATCTCTTAATTTTTTTGTTTTGTGTTCATGTTACAACATTTGGTTTAACATTTTCTCTTTTATTGTTTAGTTCTTCAATTTTATCTTCTTTTTCATTTATAATTTCTCTTGCTGTATTAAAAATTTATCTGTTACTTCTCTTCATACTTTCTATTATATTATCTTTTACTTCTATTTCTTTCTTAAGTTTATAGTCACCTGTTTTTCTAATTGATGGTAACACTTCTTCATAAATCCATCTTTTGAATTGTTTTGCAGCTGGTAATTTTGATCCCATAATTAATGAATATAAACCTGGTTCATTGATGAAAATTGTATTTTTTTCATTATAAGTTAGGCCCGCCATTTCGGCGGGTCTGTTTATTTCTTCTAATTTTGTTTTATCTTCAACATCTACATGATTTCTAACAGCTTTATCAGTATCTTGATATTCTAAAATTTTTGCTACGTCTTTCCCTTTAAACCAAATCTTATCATTTACATCTAAAATCATAAATATTTCTTTATCAATGTAGGTAAGATTATTATTAGCACTTGGAATTCCTTCCATTTTATTTATAAAATTTTTTATCAACATAAAAAAGAGAAAATAAAAAATGTCATAGCTTAAATATCTTTATCAACGTGTAGTAGTAATATTCTTAATATAAGTTGTTCTTCTGATATATAAGACTTAGAGTGATTTCCTTGATGTTTAATATTTAATGCTTCTTTCATTTTATTATACAGATTATTACTATTAGGAGTCTTAAAATTATTTCCATTTCTGGGTAATCTTCAAATAAGTATTTAATTCTGTTGATAACATTACACTATTGTATTCTTATCACATAATAAGGATATTCCCATAAATGATTCTTTCTAATTAAAATAAATTCATGAAGTTTGTTGATGTTTGTGGTTTTTGTTACAATATCTGGTTTATCGCTTTCTATTTTATCATTTAAACTATTTATTTCATTTTCTTTAGCATGAATGGTTTGTTTAGCAATATAATCTTTGAAATTGAACTTTATATTTTTCTTCTATTTTATATTCACCTGTTTTTCTTATAGAGGGTAAAACGTGTTCATAAACATATCTTTTGAATTGTTTTGCAGCTAGTAATTTTGAAGACATAATTAATGAATACAAGCCAGGTTCATAGATAAATATAGTTTTTGGATGAAAAATTAAACCCATATTGGATACGGGGTCTTTTTGATTGATATTTTTAAAGAACTTATTATTTTTTATTTTTTTATTTATTTATTTATTAGAAGCAACAGGCTTAGAAATGCCCAATGACAGCTAACAGGAAAACCAACATAAGAACAAATAATTGAAAACATCAAAAATCAAATATAAGAACAAAAATGGAAACATCAAAACAAATATTCAAACAAAAAATTTTACAATAAGCATCAGTAATAACAAAAAGAGTTTACATGTTCATAAATTATAACTTTAAATTAATTATAATTTAAAAAGTTAATATCAATTAAATTTGAGAATATATTGCCTAATTTACATAATCGATTGAAAGGGAGATTGTTTGGAATACATTTCTTAGTCAGTGGTAAATAAAATGTATCAGTGTTTCATGAGTTTAGTTTGAGAATGCGTAGTTTTATGAACTCGAGAAATCTAACAGAATAGGTTATATAATTATATAATTTGAATAAGCAGCAGGCGTCGAGATAAATACGTCTGTTAAGTAGCGTTTCTGAGGTAAGAGTTTGTAGCATATAAATTTTCATTTAAAAACTTATATTTTGCTAAGTAAAGAAGGGAGCGTAGAAAATCAGTTTGAACTTTCTCAAGCCACTGCTGTAACGTAACATTGTATGGAGACCAGATGGTCGAAGCAGACTCTAAGCCGGGTCTTACAAGGGAGTTGAATAAGAAAGTAGAAAATTCTGTGCTATTGAAACATGTGGAGTTGCGAACATTGAAATAAGAGATACTATAAGCTCTAGAGATAATGTGGTTTATATGGTCGGTGAAAGACAGTTTGTGCTTAAAAAAGACCCGTAGATCCTTTATGATAGTTTTTTTCTCAAGAGAAAAATACCATTAAGGGAGTATGAAAAGCTATAAAGAGAATGTTTCAGTGAGTACGTGACTTTAGTGACACTTCATTAGTGTACATTTTATTTTCGATACACCAAGAACTAATAGAGTACAGATTTAGTTGCAAATCAAAGCAGTCAAGAGGGGTGCGAATAATTTTGTCCATTATGATGTCATCTGCGAACAAAAACAAAGAGGATGATTTTACTACCTCTTGTATGTCATAAATAAACAGGAGAAATAACAATGGCCCTAAGATTCAACCCTGGGGCACTCCTGAAGAGGATATGAAATTTTTGGAGTTAGTGCCATTTATGACAACATAGTTTGTTCGATCAGTAAGGTATGAGCATAACCATTTGACAAGCGAGTGATGCAATCCAAATTGTAAAAGTTTTTTAATAAGGAGTAAATGGTCCACCTTGTCAAACGCCTTCTCAAATCGATGTATTTTAGGTGAAACTGACAGTTTTTGGCAATCCCATCACCAATGAGGTGTATACAATCCATGAGATTCGATTGAGTTGATCTACCATTCATGAAGCCATAAGGTAGGGAGAAATATGGGGCGAGACAGTGGGATAGATTCTTTGATAGATTGCATATTCAAAATTTTTTGTTGGAAAACAAAGTATAGAAATAAGGCAGTAATTTTTGATGTTGTTTGAATCACCTTTGTTTTTGTACAAAGGAACAATTTTGGTATTTTTCCATAATTGAGGAAAAGTGCCGGTTTTGATTGAAAAATTGAAAATGTGTTTTAGAGCGCAGAAGAGCAAAGCACTGCAGGCTTTATAGACGTAGGAGAGAATGTCATCTGAACCGATGGAGATTGTGTTTTTTAACTTTGCTGACGGCTGTATGAATTTCAGACAATGAGAATTCGGTGAGAGGTCCTGGTGATTCCACCCTGTCAGTAAGAATATAATTGCGTGGGAAGACTTCCTCAAAGCATTTTGAGTGATCAATGGTAGAAAGATTGAATACCAAGTTAAAGTTGTTTGCAAAAGCCATTTGCAATATCTTCCACGAAGTTCAAGCATTCACCATTTAAGAACATTTTGTTTTTAAAGCTTGCATTATTGGAGCCCTTAAGCTTTTTTATCAGGTTCCAGAAAATTTTGGGGGTTAATTTAATTTTAGATTGGGCTGATGTCATGTAGTTCTTGAAATCTCGTTTTATGAGTGCTTTGGCTTTGGATCGCAATAGACTAAATTCTTTTTTATAAGAGGGTAGAGGGTTTCTTTTAAGTTTCATTCTAATTTTGTGCTTGAGCTTTAATAATTTTTTTGTTTCATTTGTATTTCTTCATCTATATTTCTTCTTCATCTATATTTCGTCTTGTTGTCTGATCAGTATCTTGATATTCTAAAATTTCTGCTATATCTTTGGCTTTAAACCATTGATCATTTTTTTCATCTAAAGTCAGAAATATTTTTTTATTGTTGTGAGTAAGTTTGTTTAAAACGCTTAGAATCCCTTCCATTTATTAGGAAAGATTTTTTTAATTCCTGCAAATTTTAACATCCTAAAGATAAAAAATAATATAAAATAATCAGAGCAAAAAATGCAAAACCACTGTACTCCCTAGGACCTTGCTCATATTATTTTCATCTGTCTCTTTTTTTTACTAGTCTTGTACAGTGTTTCATTTTTTTGTTGTTGTTTTTTTACTAGTATTATTTACTGAGACAGAGGAGAGACAAATATGAATAAAGTGCAATGGAAATATTCTGGAATTCACTATACACTGATCCATTTTTAGACTATTAAGTGTGCACCCTTAATAATCCTATGAACACAGCGTGAGAATATTTTTTTCCGACCGATCGGGATTTGTTCCTGATCAGAAAGAATTGGCAGTCACTCTACTTACCGCTGAGCTATCTTTACAATCCAATTATAAGAAGCTGAAATGATATATATAAATATAATTAAAAGTTACCAAAGAATGATTACAAGTGTTAAGAAATTATTAAAATGCACCACTAAGTGATTATAAGTGTTAAATAGCAAAGAGTTTAAATTTATTTGTGTTTTAATAAATTGCTTTTAATTCTGATATCACTTCCTTCAACGTCACTTCCTGTCTCAGGCTTTGCCAAGACATAACAAATATATCCCTGTATTATTATGTAATGAATGGATTGGCTCTTTGCCAACTTCCTGTGATTGCAATTAAATCTTATCTTCCACTTCAAAAACTATTTGCAAAGAATCTGCAAAGAAAAGAAATATAAAGGGTATTCTAAATTGAGGAAGAATAATTTAATTAATCTAATTTTACAAAAATCTAATGAAACGGAAGAGAAATTAAGTGATAAAAAGATAGGTGAATTAAGACGATTAGGAAGCCAATATAAAATAAAAAATTACTACAATATGATAAAATCTGTTCTAATTAACTTGATAGAAGAAAAATTGAGAGAACCACCAGTTCAAGAAGAAAATTAGGTTCAAGAAGGAAATCCAGAAGATATAGAATTATGCGAAATATGTGGAAATGAGAGTAAATTAAATAATAGGTGCTATAAATGTGAAGCAGAGATAAAATATAGTAAACACAATGGAAAATCGTATAGAATAAATAAATTTCGTAAAATATTATTAAATGTAATAATTATTATTATTAGATGTGAATCATAAAAATAAAATTTAAAGAGTATTCGAAGCTTTTATTAATAATTATATGTGTAAATCTCTACCTTATAAATACATAATCAAAAACATAGCTAATCATTTTAAAATAACAAATAATATTTAGCTTAAAGAAACAAAAAGAAATTTACAAATTTGAAATGATTTTATAGATAAATTTGAAATGGAAAGACAGATGATAAATATTGCAGGATTTTAAAAAGTTCGTACTTAATAAATAAAGATGACAGATTTTGAATATTGTCAAATATGCGGAGAAACAAGTATATTGGATAATAGATGCTATAGCTATTATCCACCCAAGATAAATCCTCACAACAAATATAAATATAGACAGAAATTTTTTCACAAAGAGCTATTACAGTTAATAGATAATCTTGAAGATAGAATTAAAATTGAACAAGTATTTTCAATATACAATGAAACTTATAAAAGAAAAGCTTTACCATATAAATATTTTATTGCAAAGATAGCTGATCTATTACAAATTAATCATAATGTTCGTATTTTAAATTCAAAAAGAAATATTGAAATGTGGAATGATTTTTTAACTAGTAAACCCTTACAGGTAATTAAAAAACTTGAAGAATTTATGTAATATATTTTGAATCAGTTTAAAATAAAAAAATATTGTTTTTTTTTTCTAGATGATGAAAATATTTGCAGGGTTTTTAATAATTCATTTCTAATTAATGGAGCTTGATTTCAGACAACAGTTGTCGTCTGCTGGCAGGCTAGCTGGGGTGCTCAATTGGCTTATGGTGTCATCAGCTGACATCCAACTGTGGAGAAACCTGTTGAGAAACCTGCAGACTGTGACAGGTTTGCAAAATATATGTAAAAATAAGGGTTATCGTGGATATCCTAAACTGAGAAAGAATGAATGAATTAATTTCATTAGAGATAAACAAGGAATGAAAAACTGCAATTTGATGATGATATTTTTGAAAAACCTAGACCACAGAGACCAAGAGAAGTTCCAAATACTAATTATTTTTATAAATTTAAAGATGATGAACTTGTCTTTAGCGTTATTTTGTATTGTTATAATAAAATTTGCCTTTTTTAATTAGAAAAATATGTCCCTTGTTGAGTGTTTTGCGCGTGTTTTTATGTTGTGACTGATGTCAGTGTGTGTTTTGAGTTCGTGTTCATTTTACAGTTGGTTGGTGATATATTTGAAACACCTCTACCACAGAAACCAAAAACATTAAATCAAATATTTCCGTTTAGTGATAAATTATTTAAAGATGAACCTGTAAAAACGTGGATGAAAAAAAGATATTTAACATTATTGAAATCAATTCAAAATTTAATAAGAAATTTAATGCGTGGTCTGTTGATTATAAAGTAGTCTTTACAACGGAAGAAAAAGAGAAATTTCTTGATATTAACACGAGTGATGTTAAATGTGATGTGATATCGACCACTCTCACTGATCTTATAAAATTAGTCAAACTTCGTAAAGGTGATATGCTCAATACTGTAGTTCAAAATCCCCATTTATATTATCCTATTTCTACTGGTTATCAGAAATTTAGTACAATCAATAACACAATAAGGTTGTTAGACAAATATTAACATCTAATGAAAGTATTGATATTTCACAAACAACCTTTAATATGATCATGATTGCTATGCCCAGAGGGGGCAAAGGAAATAAAATTGTAAATTTAATTGAAAATGTGAAAACAAAAAAATGCAACTCTCAGATAAGAAATAGTGATAATTTATGTTGTCCTAGAGCAGTGATTGTAGCTTTAACTTTTGAAACAAATAAAATCTTAGGAAGAGAATTGACACCAATTGAAATTGAAAAGATGAGAAAAGGCGATAAATATAAATTACACAAAGAGTTAACAACTGAATTATGTAATAGATTGGCTGAATACAACGAAGAAGGTTTTACTCTAGAAGATATAAAACGAGTAGAGGAAATATTAGATATACAAATAAATATTGTGTGCTCTGAGAACTTTTATTCTATCATATATTGCGGAGAAGGTAAGGAAATAAATATATATTTATATAAAACAAAAAATCACCTTCATGATATTAATAGCATGCAAGCTTTTTTAGGTTCGTCTTCTTATTATAAAAAATGTAACAAGCCTTATGCAAACAAAGATAAACATAAGTGTAAAAACACATGAAGTTTTATACCATGTGTACTGGTGAAGAAACTCCAATAGTGAGAACAAAAAATATTGTATGAAATGTAATAGATATTGTTATAATCAAGACTGTTTAGATGATCACGATGAAGTGTGTAAAACAGCTCATAAATGCAAATCGTGTAATAAAATTTGTCTTAGAAGCATAAAATATAGTTCTGGATTCGAGTTATGTCGAAATTGTAAAGAGATTGTGAAAATCAAAACTCACAAATGTTATATGAAAAAAGAAAACAGAAAGCTGATATATGTGAAAGAAAACTTACAGAAAATAATAAAGATATATGAGGGGCGATTGATAAATGAGGTCTCCATGGCTGTAACTTTTTTATTTGTTAACCGATTTTCAAAATTCTTTTTGCCTTATACTCACATTTGTCCTCTATGTAATGCACTTATCACTTTTTGACATAGTCCCCATTCCTTTCCATGCATTGCGCCAACGCGTGACTAGTTGGGTGAACCGTCGGAGAGGAATTCCGGAGTTGTTGTCGACACCAGGATTAAATGGCAGCGTTTACCTTACCGTCAGAACCAACTCATGTCCCTTAAGGGGCTCTTTCTTCTTTGGGAAGTGGTGAAAGTCGCAATGTGCAAAGTCTTTCATTTTTGAACTGCAATTTTTTATCTTTGAACTGTAGGCGCTGCAACACATCTGGTGTGTGGTGACTCGTGTGCGGGCGGACGTTTTCGTACTCCGAAAGAGGGTCCAAAGCTGCCATTCAATCCTCGTGTCGACAACAATTCCGGAATTTCTCTCTGACGGGTTCACCCAACTAGTCACGCGTTGGCGCAATGCGTGGAAAGGGATGGGGACTATGTCGAAAAGTGAATACTGCATTACATAGAGGACAAATGTGAGTATAAAATACAAAAATAATTTTGAAAATCAGTTAAAAAATAAAAAAGTTACAGCCATGGAGACCTCATTTATCAATCGTCCCTCGTAACTGTTAGAGGTTGTCCAAATTGCAATGAAGATGGTTGTGATGTCGATGGAAAACATGTTCCTTAATATTATTTTCAATGTTCTAAGTGTTATAGTATTGTAAAAGGAAAAACACTTAAATGTTGCAAAAAATCGGTAAAAATAATTGATTGCAGTTATATTGAAAAATACTTGTGGTTTGATTACGAAGCTCAACAAGAATCTGGATTTCATGTAGCAAATCTTATAATTGTTCACGACTTCCAAGGTAATATTTACAAATTTAAAAAATAATGACGATTTTTGCAAGTGGTGATATCGACAAAAAACAGTAATTACACGTTTATTGCTCACTATGCAAAAGGTTACGACTCACAATTTATTTTGAAATATTGTTGTGAAAGCACTTTAAAACCTTATACTATCTACAACGGAACAAAACTGATGTTGCTTGAGGTCGAGTCAGTAGGTCTGAAAATTATTGATAGCAGCAATTTCGTACAAAGACCTTTAAGTTCATTCCCAAAAACGTTTGGGTTGAAAGAATTGAAAAAGGGATATTTTCCTCATTTGTTTAATACAAAAATCAATGAAAATTATGTCGGTTCTATACCTTCTCCGTCCTATTATTGTGCCAATACAATGAAACCGAAAGAGAGAGAGAAGCTTTTTTGAAATGGCACGAAAAAAAATGAAAATTACATGTTTGACATGCAGAGCGAAATTAAAGAATACAGTAATTCTGATGTTGATATATTAAGAAGAGGTTGTTTAGAGTAGCGAAAAAAGTTTCTAGAAATTGCAAATATTGATCCTTTCTGTTACTTGACTATTGCAGGTGTTTGTATGACCATATATAGATCAAAATATTTAAAAGAAACATACATTAAAGAATCGATAGCGTGGTTAAACAGTTTTAACAACTCAAATATTCAACATGCTTTAACTGGTAGTGAAGTCAAGATATGTGGAGCAAAAGTTGATGGTTTTGATGAAAAAACAAAAACAATTTATCAGTATCATGGATGTTTTTGGCATGGTTGTAAGAAATGTTTCAAATCTGAATCTATAAACAATAAATATAAAAAAGCATGGATGATTTATATCAAAAAACATTAGAGAGAAGTAAGAAAATAAAAGAAGCAAGATATAATTTAATAGAAATGTGGGCGTGCGAAAAGACTAGTTCTGCAGAATACAAGAAAACAAAAAGCATAAAGGGTTACCAGAAATAATAGAACCACTAAATCCTAGAGAAGCATTTTTCGGTGGAAGAACAAACGCAACAAAGCTCAGAGCAAAAGCAGATGGTATAAATACAAAAATAAGATATATCGATGTTTGTAGTTTATATCCTTCTGTACACTTCTATGATTATTATCCTGTTGGTCATCCTATAAAGATGAACAAATCAAAACAACAGGAAACATCGTGGTATGGTCTTATAAAAAGTAAAGTTGTAGCTCCAAAAAAATTAGATCACCCTGTATTACCCGTGAAAGTGAAAATGGAAATGAATGAAAAATTATTATTTCATTTGTGTGTTAGACGCGCGGAAGAGAGAAACCATGAGGAGTGTCAACATACAGAAAATAAAAGAAGTTTTGCAGGAACGTGGACAACAGATGAAGTTAAAAAAGCTATTCAAAAAGGTTATAAAATGATAGAGATTTATGAAGTTTGGCATTTTAAAGAAAAAAGCAATGATTTAATTAAAGATTATGTACGAGACTTTATGAAGATAAAATTAAAAACTAGTCCTTGGAAAGACGATTTTAAAAGCAAAAATGAATACATAAACGCAGTCAAAGTAAAATTAGGTATTTTATTAGATCTAGAAAAGATTGAAGAAAATCCTGGAAAAAGAGCAGTAGCTAAAATATGTTTAAACAGTTTATGGGGCAAATTTGATCAAAGACAAAACATGAGTAAAACTGAATATGTAACAAAGCTACAGCGATTTTACGAAATATTGTTAGATGATAGAT
This sequence comes from Rhysida immarginata, assembly GCA_023313115.1. Lineage (NCBI taxonomy): Eukaryota > Metazoa > Arthropoda > Chilopoda > Scolopendromorpha > Scolopendridae > Rhysida > Rhysida immarginata. Next base: position 391,146 of record JAHWFO010077364.1, on the reverse strand, counting down.
TAGACACTATAAATCTAAACTTTATCAATGAAGAAATGGTTCAGATCTCGTATAATTTCAAAGATTATTATGTGGAAAACAATACGAGTACAAGTATCTCTGTGGCAGCGTTTACATCTAATGCTAGACTTAGACTTTACAATATGTTAGAAAAGTTAAATAAATCCTGCAAATATGTCGTCACGGACAGTATGGTGTATTTATATGATGGCACAAACACTTTTAAAACAGGTTGTATGTTAGGAGAATGGACAGATGAATTAAATGGTAAATGGATCAAAGAATAGGCATCAACTGGTCCTAAAAGTTATTATTTCGAAACAAATCATGAAAAACATGTAACAAAAATTAAAGGATTTACTTTTGATCTATCAAAACATACAAAAATTAAATGGAGAATCAATGATCAAATTAATAGAAAATTCTCAGAATAATAAAATACAATTAGAATATAATCAAATTACGAGAGATGCAAAAACGAAAAATTTAGTTAATAAAAACGTTACAAAAGACATTTCATTTCAGTACGGTAAAAGAGTTGTCCTTCCAAATTTTGATACACTTCCATATAGTTTTTCTCTCTAAAAAATGAAAGCTTACAAAGAGATTAAGCAAGTTGGCCAATGTCAAAATATACCGACAAATAAACTCAATGAATTAAAATCTGGTGAAACGTTTCCAATTAAAGAATTGAAAAAAAATATAACTAAATTTGGTAAACTTATATTTTTAAACTACAAGATAAAGAAGGAGAATTTCAAATATTTATTCCTGACAGATTCAGTCAAAAATTAATTTAAAAAAATCTTCAACAATTAAATAATATGCAAAAACTCTTATTTATTTATCAAGGTTTAAAAGATCTAGGTGATAGAAAGCAAGCTCATATTATCACATTTGATGTTGATGATGATAAGCCAGCACCTATTATGAGTAACATTGAAAAATTTGATGAATTTGAAGTTGATTACGATAGCGATTATTCTTCTTTTTTTACTAGTTTCTGGGTTTATTAATCCTATTTTTTGTAATTCTCAGTATCTGAGTACGTTCAGTGCACTTTTAAAATCAGAAAGATATTTAATGATGAATATTATGAATAGGAAAATATTTTTAAAGTAGTTTCTTAAATAATTCACAGAAAAACAAGCACATAGTATTGATTTTGAAGATGATTGCGAGAGTGATTAAATTTTTTTATCTTGGGTACGTTCAGGGTACTTTCTACAGCGATTTTCAACGATTGGCTGGTGTTGGGGCAATGACCAAAAGTGGTAATGACCAAAATGGAAAGTTCACTGAACGTACCCACTTACTACTTATAGCGCAAGAAACATCAAAATAAGACGCTTGATGAGTGGATAAAAGTAGCTTGAACCGATGAGTATCCATGCTTTACTTTCAATAGAGTAATGGACTATGTCACCTTCCTGTTTTCATGTGCTTCGTTGGCCAGCTCATTAACCTGATCTCAACTGTATTGAGCTTTTGTGGGAGGAGATGAAAACCTATAAACCATACAATCCTATTTGAACCAGCTAAAGGCTGCTTTCTATCTCGTATAAGGCACTGCAGAACCAATAAAACAATTTGTCAAATCTATGGGAGAAGAATCTATGATGGTCTCTAATAAAATGGTTACTCAGTGGAGTTGGTCTGCAAGTTATCAATTTTCTCATAAAAGCAGTAAAAAGCTAACAATTATTAGAATTGCTGTGATTGCTAGGGTTTAATCCGTAGAATTACCACCTCTTCAAAAAAATAAATAAAACCTGTGGAATGGAACGACCAAAAAGGAAGGCTCTATTCCTCAAGGAGAAGTATACAAATACACATTTTGGGTACCAGGTACCCATCTTTCGGCTAAGTAAAACATAAATTATAAGTAAAACCTGGTACGTAAAATACGTTTTCGGTATCTCAGTTGTTCTTGCGGATTAGAGGTTTCCCTTTTGGTTGCCACCTCTTGAAAAAAGTTTAATCTAAATATTACGTCATCTTGCAGGATATTCTCTTCTTTTCAATGGTAAATTATGAATAATAGAAATTATTTATAAAATATAATAACATAAATAAATCAAAAATAAAAAGCTGACGTTTCAAATAGAGGCTATCCTTTATCAAGGCAGGGAGCATAATTCTCTTTGCTTTAAAGAATTATCCTCCCTGCTTTGACAAAGGATAGCCTCTGTCCGAAACATAAGCTTTTTATTTTTGAATTATTTATTTTATTTTATTTCTTCATTAAGTTCTATTATTTATTGTATTCCAGGGTTCTTGTGTCTCGTTCTTACCTCTTTACATCCCTCAAATGCTAAGATTATGAAACAGTCACAGTGTGAAGATAATGGCTTCCAGAAAATTGACGGTTTCTACATGTTAGTCTTTGCCAATGAAACCTACAACGCCCTCAACGCTGCGGGAAGATGCATAATTTTAAAAGGATCTCTCGTTACTATAAACTCTATAGCTAAACTAATGGCAATTTTAAGGAAAATAAATCACTTACAAATAGGTATATATTACAAGATTTATCAAATGTATTATAAAAATGATTGGATAGAGCTATAAACAATAAAAATGATGAAAGACCATATACAGGTTGTTTAAATAAATTGCTAATATTCGGAGCAATCTACTGAGCCGTGTGTCAACTGGAATATTACCAGATTCTTACACGGATTCATTAAGATATATTACAAAAGATTCCGCGAAAATATTCTGTAGTTGTAAATATCTTCAATAAGGAGAAACTTGGCCTGTTTTTCTCCAACTTATCAATCGTGAATTAATAATAATTAATATTATAAACTGAAGATAAGCCTCTCAAATATCAGGTAAAGATTTTTCTATCGAAAATTGGAAGGAAAAATCCTGCGACCTGGCTTCGAACCAGGAACTTAGGCTGTCATGTCCGACGCCTCTACCAGTTGGGCTAGAGCCAGGTGCCTGCCTCCCATTAGGCTTTCAAACTTGACAATTGGTTGTCTTTAAGACACCTTGAGAGAGCATGGCTGTCCGGGGGTCTGCGATAGCTCGACTGGTAGAGGCGTTGGCCATGGCATCCGAGGTTTCAGGGTTTTTCAAACCCAGGTCGCAGGGTTTTTTTCCTTCCATTTTTCGATAGAAAAATCTTTATCAATCGCGGATTTCAATGTGTTAACTGGTTGGGGCTCTTTATGCAGGTCTGACGTTCTAAATTTCTTGAAGAGATGCATTAGATTGCTGAACGTAAAGTAATTGCATAAGTAACGCGCATTGAGGCAATTTTAAGATGTATGGCGAGGAGAGTTGGTCATGAACATGTTTGTAAACTTCCAATCACAAGCACCTTACCTATACCCAACCTCATCTATAGTTCGCGTTTGAAGATTTCAACTCTGCTGCCAGGCCAATGAATTGGAAACATCATTTCATTGCCACAGGGCTTTTTGTTAGCTTAAATGGCAGCATCGTTATTGTCGGTCATCGATTCTTTGAGTCAAAGTGGTGTTCTTTCAATCATAGTTAGATGGAAGAGGACTGCTGAAATTTGAAGGAAAGAGGACGCTGTTGACAGATGCATACATCATTCAAAAAATATTTATTCTCCATTTTCTGTGTGGAGATCAGGTGGTGGTGAAGGTCACTGTATTGCTCCGAGAAGCAATCCTGAACCACTTATGCAAAATTGACCACAGCATTGTCATTCATGAAGGATCCATCGGAAATCGGGAAAAAGTCCAACATCGCTAGATTGGCTTGATTGGCAACAAAGTTCTGAAATTTCTTGGCTGTCACTCGACCCGCATGAATACCAGGGTGCTCAGGCTAAACCCACGAAACCTACACTATAGCCATAGAAGAATAACAATGGTAGCTCTGCTTGAATACTTCCAATGCTAAAATGTGTCACTCGCTGCTGTCGCAGCGCACTTGTGGCCGACATGATAGCGCTTACAACCCCTATGATCTTTTATATGATTATAGAATTACAGATGCCTTTGAAGTAATTGAAAACTTGATAATTCATTAAAAATTTTTGATTTTGCATTTTATGATTGTTTTTATAGCAAAGAAAAACTTTTTAACAAAAAAAAATTAAACTGACGAAAAGAAATTGAAAAGGGAAAAAATAAATCTTTTTAGTATTAATAATGATTAATAAGTAAATTTCTAAACTAATATACGTACCTAATTAATTTTTGAGTCGTCGCCAAACTAACAATCAAGCACCTTTTATGACCTTTTCATGCAATGATCTAAATTGACCGGATATGATAAATGTTATTGTTTATCGCTAGCGATTTCACGTTGTATTTTCATTCTGTTTTGTTTATATCTTTAAAGCTATTATTAAGCCGCCTAGGTGGCTAAGTGGCTACCACGCTGACTTCTGAGCCGTTTGAGTCCCACCACGGGCACGATTGTTTGTGTTTGTCCGCTTACAATGATGACCTTATGTATAAAAGCGTATTCCTCTGTATTTCGTATGCATAATTAAAACATAAAATGCAATTTTCTGTATATACCTTGAACGATTCAGAAAGGTAAGTCAAGAATGAAATAACATGTACAGTTTGTAGCGGGGAACAAACAATATTTTTCCTATAAATATGGGTCTAGAAATGTATCCTTACAGAGATAATACAACTTGTACGAGGTAGTAATGAATGTGCGTTACCTGGGCGGCAATGGTAGGGTCCATGAAAATTAGAATCTCAACATGTAAATTGTTCGAAACCTGTAACTCTATTGTCATACATTGGATCGCTTGACTAATGCGGACATGCATCTCGTCTACAGCGAGGCACAGGGTAATGCTACTGAAGCGGAAAGGATTTACCAACAGAGCGTGGAAAAATCAGTGATTCTCCGAACAACTTCACCAGAGTTTGCGAGAATCTCGTCCGCAGACTAAACACCTGCATCGAGGCTCAGGATCGGCATTTTGAAAACCTACTGTAATGTTTTCAGAGCAAAATTCCGATCGTTGGAGAGGAAAGCTCGAGAGATCGACATCATCGCCGGCTACGTCATCCTCATAGTTTCGATTTCTGAAGGTGAATCGAATACGTAATATTGAACGAGCGTCATCATCTTCAGCGTCATCCTCATCATCTGGTAAGAAAGCGAATGGACAGGCAGAAAGAGAAATAACGAAAAAGACGTCATTGAAGAAAATTTTAAACGGGCGGAAAAAGACCGTTGGAGAGGGAGAGAAGAAACAGGACAAGCAGAGTTAGGAGAAGGGAAATGACTTAGCAAAGGAAGACAGTTGGATACTAAATCTAGACTATACGTCACCCAAGGAGCGGCTAGTTAAGAGTTGCTGCAGGAAGATTTTCAGGGGGACATATGACAGTTGGCTTGGAGACGAAAACGTGCAGTTGCCGGTTAGAAGACCGGTACACAACCCACCTTGTGTGTCATAGACTTCTCGGGCCAAGAAATTCAGCTGTGCGGTCGTATTTTCTCTACGACGGACGATAGCCCTGTTCACCGCTGCGTGGGGATTTTTCCGTGGACGCTGAGCGGATATTTATCAGAAGACCTCGGCGGAATTGTGAATTTTCGGAGAGGAGAATCAGCTAGTCATATTCTTAGCGACTCTAAGATTGCGTAATTAAGAGAACGCTCGTCAAGGCAAATTCTCAACATACCACTTCTCAGGATAAAATAGTTTGAACTCTTTGAATATTCCTTTTATAGCGGGCTTGTATATCAGGACACAGCAGTAAGTGCTTTCTTTTTTCTTCTAATGTATTCGAGTGGGTTATTGCACCCAGGAGCATTATAACTGTTTGCATATTGGATGGGATGCTGTTGCATTAAAGTTTTAAGAAGCCAACGAGATTGCTAGACTTTACATTATTATAAACTGGTACGGGAATTTTCATACCGGACAGTCAGTGCTCTTTAAGGCCCGTTGTTTCTCGTTGTGACATTATAGAGGGTGATTACAAAAGAACTTCACACTTTTAAAAATTTATTACATCAAAGCTATTCAGAATATAGGCACACCACATACGGATTCTTAAAGAAAAATTCTTGAAGTTTATTGTGACACAGTTAAAAATGTTCAATATGCCCCCCTGTCGTGACACGGCATACATCAATGGGATAGTCGAATTCGTCCCAAACCCGCATTAACATGTCTCCATCAATCCCACGTATCGCTACTGTAATGCGTTCTTTCAGCTCGTGTGTAAAAGACAAGGTCTTCACCCTACCCCTTCCCCGTGACCTAGACCTATCGTTATGTGGATTAGTGGTTTCCCAGTTCTCCGTAATTTAAACTTAAAGAGTTTTTCTTTAAGAATCCGTATGTGGTGTGTCTATATATTAAATAGCTTTGATGTAACAAGTTTTTAAAAGTGTGAAGTTCCTTTACTCACCCTTTATTGTTAATGCTATTACGCATTACTGGATGGGACTTTATAAATTTGTTGAAGCAATATAGAACCCCTTATCTTTTGTAGTGCTTCGTTAAGTGTAAGCACATAAGTTCTCTTAGTTCCGACGTGCAAGGTGCATGTGTTACTTTAATTGCCCAGGGGGCTTATAGTTTAAGTCATTAACTGTTAACCGGGTCCAATATTTCTCCTACGTGTTCCATACTAAGTTTCTGTTATATTTGGCGAAAGTGTACGGCCAGGAGCCTCTAATTTACACCGTTAATTCTAAGATTGAATAAAAGCACATTTTAATTTACTCTCATTACTTGTGGTCATGTATATTAATTCCTTCCACTGCATTGGCACATGACAAATGTCAATCCTACATCGTGCAAGTAACTTTTTCTCTGTAAGGATGTATTTCCGGACTCATGTTTATAGGAAAAATTTTGTTCCCGCTACAGATTGTACATGGTATTTCATTTTTGACCTACCTTTCTGAATCACCCTGTATATATTAATTAATCGTGATCAGCTAGTTTCCTTACTTCCTGGAGATGAAGGCTGTGCAAAAAAGAAGCTATTATTAATTTGCTTGATTATTAGTTTGGCGTCGGCTCAAAATTATTAGGTACTTACATTAGTTTAGAAATTTACTTATTAATCAATTTTAATACTAAAAGATTTATTTTATTTTTCTATTTTTAGTTTCTTATTTAGTCGGTTTAATTTTTTTTGTTAAAAAGTTTTTATTTTTTAATTTCTTGTGGCTGAAATCTACAAATTCTTATATTATCTACTAATTTTTGTTTACTATTACTTACTTACTCACCTTACTTGAAACATTAACTGTTCTAGGAAATAGTTATGTACTTTAACAGTTACTTGTTATTCATATAATATAAATAATTACAAAACAATAATATTTTTATACCAACATGGGCAGGCCTACAGAAACTGCTGCTCGTATGAAAAAACGATATTTAGAAGAATCTCACAATGAGAAAAAAAAAGGTTGAAAACCAGTGCAAAGAGAAATAGATTAACACATTCAGAGGAGAGTTCAGATTAGAGCGAGGAAGAGAACTTGTATTAACAAGTCAGGCAACCGAAATGCCCAGGCCGATAGGATTTTAAAGCATTCGAGAATGAAAAGGATAGCACTTGATTACTAAATAAGCATTTCTTTTTTAAGAATTAGATGAGGTTGCTACGGAAGCCTCTGTTGCTAGGCAAGGCATACTTCTAAGGGAAAAGTATAGTTCAAACCGATTAAAACTAGCTGAAAAGTTAAATGGAGAAAGTAGCAATTCTCTATAGATTAGAACATATACGAATCCTTTAATTTTTAAGCTTTCTTATTTAATGGAATAATCGTTAATTGTTAAAGCCTTCTATGTAAGGGTCAATTCTTTCTTCAGAAACTATTGCCAACGGTTTTCTACGTAAGCTTGTACGATTGGAGGAATGATTAGCTACTAGCTATTGTTCAAAATTGGCCTAACACAAACTAACTATTGATAGTATAAGGCGTAAGTAATTACATGCAATATCTTAGCATTGAAAGTTTCTAATAGTTTCATAATGGTAACATTAAAAAACGAATCATGGAACCAATTTTCATTATCATTCATTTTACGTTATAATTATTTATGACACGCCATTGCTAGTTGTTTGATATATTACATGCCATATTTTAGCATAAAAAGTATCAAATGCACCATAATGGTTACACTAAACTACGTACCTTTAAACCATTTTCGTCTATCATTAATTTTACGATATATTCATTCATGACGCATCATTCCAAGTTGTTTGATATATTATAAGGAGCGTTCAAAAAAAAACGAGCCGTAGTCTGGTATGTGCAAACCGTATTACAGGAATAATTGCCGAAACTGTGGATACCGACGTATAAAAAATGGATCAAAAGAAAACACATCTGAGGAAATAAAAAGAATTGATGTGGATTAGTGTTTTCTTTTGTTCCATTTTTTATATGTGCAAACCGCTGACACAATGGTGATATCGTTGCGTGTGTAACAAAGAGTGGTTCCGACAAGAACGCGGAAGTTTACAGGCCGCCGCTAGAGGATGACTGTGGAAGTCATGTGACTAGAAAAGAAAGAAGAAGCAAAAGTCAATCGTCTAACGGTCATTTTTGTTGTATAAGCAGTGAATAAGTGAAACGGAGGCGTCAAAAGAAGAGCAAAGAGGTGATTATGACAGCGGAAGGAGTAGGTGTTACGGACATTCATCGAAGAATGTCACAAGTGTACGGTGAACACTGCATGTCCCTTGAGAAATTCAAGTGGGAGTTCTCGGTACCCTCCATACAGTCCCCTAAAAAAAGCACCCTCGTACAGTCACCTCTCTCCTTCTGAGAGGCAAACGATTCACCTTGGACGACGACGTCAGGCAGTATGTGAGGAACTGGTTCGCAACGCAGCTCCGGATATTTTATGAGACAGCCATTTACCGCCTAGTGTCGCATTGGGACAAGCCTCAACAGCCAGAGCCAATACTTCTGACATACAGATACTGGTTTCTGTTCCTAGGCCTCTGGCTCGTTTCTTTTAGAACGCTCCTTATACATCTATAACTTAGCACTGAAAATATCGAATAGACCATAATGGTTCCATTAAACCACATACCATTGAGCCAATTTCGACTATCATTGTTTTTAAGTTATATTCATTCATGAGACGTCATTCCATGTTGTTTGAAATATTACATGTCATATCTCTGATTTGTAAGTTTCTACAGAACCGTAATATGTAGATCAAAAAAAATATGTAGATGTAAACCGGAACAAAAGTTGAAGGAAGAATCTTTAAAGGTTGATGATGAAAAGTCAGAAATAACAAATAAAATATGTAAATGTAACCACATATAATTGAGCCTATTACGACTATCATTAATTTTTCGTTATTAGGACAGATAGGTACTTATGTTTTCACAATGTGCGTCCGTCCGTCTGTCTGTCAGTGCTCTAGCTTTCGAACGCTTCCGAATTTTCGACTTCCGTTATCGCCATTCGACAACTTAGGGAAATCAGAAGACTGAGTTCTTTGGTGGAAAAAATCGATGAAATACTTCCGGATCAAAAGGTAACAAATAATATAGGGAACACGTTTTGCACTATACAATTCCATGTACAAATGGCCTGTGCACTGCCAAATGCTGTTCTCTCTTTGGCATTCTTTAGCTAACGCAGAGAAAAGGCTTGTGAATTAAGTAAAAACACGCGATGGTCTTCCTTATTAGTCAATATCAGTCAGAACTGGTTCAAGGGTTGTGGATTAGAGATACCATTATGGTCAACTGGAAAGTTTCAATGCTAAGATATGGCATGTATTATACCAAACAGTTTGAAATAACATGTCATGGTTGAATATTACCGTCAAATTTATGACAGTCGAAATAGGTTCAATGGTATGTGGCTTCAGGGAACCATTTTGGTTTAGTGGAAACTTTCAAAGCTCAGATTTCACATGTAATATATCAATCAACTTGGAATGATGTGCCAAGAATTAATATAACGTTGAATTAATGATAGTCGAAATTGGTTCAAAGGCACCTGGTTTTGTGGAACCATTATGATTCATTGGAACTTCCAAAGCTAAAATATAGCATGTAATGTATCAAACAACTTGGAATGCTTGAAATGATGTGCCATGAATGAATATAACGTGAAATTAATGATAGTCGAAATTGGTTCCAAGGAACTTAGTTTAGTGGAACCGTTATGGTTCATTGGAACTTTCAATGCTAAAATATGGCATGTAATATATCAAACAACTAACAATGGCGTGTCATAAATAATTATAACGTAAAATGAATGATAATCGAAATTGGTTCCATGATTCTTTTTTTAATGTTACCATTATGAAACTATTGGAAACTTTCAATGCTAAGATATCGCATGTAATTACTTACGCCTTATACTATCAATAGTTATTTTGTGTTAGGCAAATTTTAACAATAGCTAGTAGCTAATCTTTCCCTCTACGATACATGCTTACTTAGAAAAGCGTTGGCAATATATTGAATTTACCCTTACACAGAAGGCTTCAATAATTAACGCTTATTTCATTAAATAGGAATGCTCATAAATTAAAGGATTCGTATATATTCTAATCTATAGGGAATTTCTACTTTTTCCAAATAGTTTTATTCTGTTTGAACTATACATTTTCCTTAGATATACGCCTTGCTTAGCAACCAGAGGCTTCCTTGGCCACCTCATCTAATTATTAACAACGAACAGCTTCTATAGAAATCAAATGCTATTCTTTTCGTTCTCGAATGCTTTAAAATCCTATCGGTCCTGGGCATTTCGGATGCCTGACTTGTTATTCAACCATAACATGTTACTCCACGCTCTTTAATGTAATACATGCCGTATCCTAATATTGAAAGTTTCCAGTGGACCATAATGTTACCACTAAACCACATACCCTTTGACCAGTTTTGACTGATATTAACCATCAAGGAAGACAATCACGCTTCTACACTTAATTGCCAAGCGTTTTCTCTGCTTTAGCTATGGAACGCAAAAGAGAGAACAGCATTTGGCAGTGCACAGGCCGATATACATGGAATTGTATAGTGAAAAACGTGGTCAACTCTATTAGTTGACCTTTTGAACTGGAAGTAGGTCACCGATTTTGTCCACCAAAGAAATCAGTCTTTCGTTTTCCCTAAGTTGTCAAATGGCGAAAACGGAAGTCGAAAATTCGGAAGCGTTCAAAGGTAGAGCACCAACAGACAGACAGACAGACGGACGGACGAAAGCACATTGTGAAAACATAAATACCTATCGGTCCTAATATCAGGTCGTTGCATATCAAATGTCGGATTTCGAGGTGGGTTCCGCGCTTTAGCACGGTTTCCACGTTTTGTAGCAAGTACCGAAAACAAAGTGGTACATTCCCACAGATAAACCTGTCTGCGATGATCTTTAATAGCGTTTGAACCCACGCGAAGATAGTCACGACTTCATACGAATTACGTGTGATAATGCTTTTCGAGTTCAGGTTAAATCACACTGCATCCAACGCCTCTCGAAACATCAATAAGGTATTCGGTGTAGGCACCATAAACGAACGTTGGTTCCGAAAATTCCGGGCAGGAGTGAAGGACCTGGCAAATCAACCACGCGGCAGACCGCCCAACGTGTGTAATGATGCTGATCTGAAACGATCTGTGGAAGAAGACCCGTCAAAAACTGTTCGGGACCTTGCAGGGGATCATGATGTATCAGCGTCGACCGTCAGTAGACAACTTAGGACCATCGGCAAGGTGTTCCCTAAACCCCCGTTGCACTCCAGGAAGCTCATCGTTAGAGTTTGGTGGAACATCCGTGGTGTAGTGCATTGCAGCTTCCTGCAGCAGGGAGAGACGATCACCGCAGCGACCTACTGTCGTGAACTGCAACGTATGTACACAAAATTGTGCCAGCAACAACCTGCACTTGTTCATCACAAAGGCGTCCTTCTGCTGCATGACAACGCGCGTCAGCACGTTGCACAAATGACCGTGCAGGCGCTACAGGCTCTGGGCTACGAGGTGCTTCCACCACCCCCGTACTCTCCGGAACTCTGCCCTACCGACTACCATCTTTTCCAGAGCCTGGCCAATTTTCTCCTTAGGAAAACATTTCTAACCCAAGCAGACGTTGAAAACGCATTACGGGAGTTTATTAAGTCCCGTGACCATGGATTCTATCGGAGAGGGTTCGAGAAGCAGCCAAATCGTTGGCGACAATGTTTGGATTGCAATGGGGGTTATTTCTAATAGCACCTCAGAAGGAGTCCTTTCTAGAGGGAATAAATACGACCTCTGCAATCCGACATTTGACATGCAACGACCAGATAATAAGGTTATCGCAAGTATACGGGGTGTATCTGAATGATCTGTACAAACTTGGAGGGGAGGTAGTATGGGCGATTCTAAGCAAAAAAGTTCATATGATCACGGGTCCGAATTTGAATGTAAACCGAGGTATGATCAGAAATAAATATGCCGCCACCAAGATCAAACAGTTAATAAATCGGGTTTTGTAAAGACTAGATTAATGAAATTTGGAGGAATAACAGGGAAACATAAATGAATCGATATAACCAATTACCGAATGGCCAAATTATCAGTCTTCCCATAAACTATTTTAATCATAATTCTAAAAGTTTTGAATTGCTTTTAAAATCCTTAATATAGATTGCAGTAATTCTAATTCGATATTCTACGAATTTTATAGATATTCTTATATATTCCTTCATTACATGTCACTACTGGTTGTTTGATATGTTGCATGCCCTAGCTTAACATAGAAAATTTCTAACGGTATTATAATATCATTACCACAGGTCCCCCTGAATACATATCTAACATCTTCTAACTTTTTAGCTTCTCTTATACAGGGTGTCCTAAAATTCTGGTGACATGGCAGATATCTCATAGCTGCAGGAAGGCGAGATTGATGGGTATAGTTTATAGGTAATAGCTGGGTGGGGAATTCATTGTCCTACTCAAAATTGACTTTGACCATTCAAATTTAAAGTCATCCATTTGCTAACTCGAAAGCTATTAGCAAAATTAGAAAAACTAAGAGCAAAATTTCCAATTGTTACCCAGTAGAGCAACACCACATTAGAATTAAAAAAAAAAATTTTAATCGCACCCATCCCTGTGAAAGGTTTGGAGAAAATGGACGAGAAAGAGTCACTCAATGTCAGCTTGGGCTGGCCAGGTTGGCTGAGGTTTCTAACATATATGTCGTTTGATATATTACATCGATATTTTTGCATAAAAGGTTCCAATGAACCATAAGGGTTCCACTAAACGAGGTTCTTTGTAACCAATTTAGACTATCATTAATTTTTGCGATGTATTCTTTCATGATACATCATTCCAAATTGTTTGATATACGCTCGTATTACATGCAATATTTTAACATTGAAAGTTATAATGAACAACAATGGTTCAAAGAAACCAGGTACCTTGAAACCAATTTCGATTGTCAATAATTTTACATTACATTCATTCATGTCACGTAATTACAAGTTGTTTGATATATTACAGGTCATATTTTAGCATTGAAAATTCCAATGAACCATAAGGGTTCCACCAAACCAGGTTCCTTAGAACCAATTTTGAATATCATTAATTTTACATTATATTCAACTAGGACACATCATTCCGAGTCGTTTGACATATTACATGAATATTTTAGCATTGAAAGTCGCAATGAACTATAATGGTTCCATTAAACCAGGTTCTTTGGAACCAATTTCGATTTTCATTAATTTGACATTATATTCATTCATGAAACATCATTCCGAACGGTTTGATATATGACTTGCATTATTATAGCATTGAAATTTCCAATGAACCATAATGGTTATACTAAACCAGGTTCGTTGAAACCAATCTCGACTATCATTAAGTTTACATTATATTCTTTCATGACAAATCATTCCAATTGGTTTGATATATTACATGCCATATTTTAGCTTTAAAAGTTCCAATTTACTATAATCGTTCCACTAAACCAGTTTCCTTGAAACCAATCTCGACTAGCATTAATTTTACGTTGCATACTTATATATATCTCAATCTCCATCCTTAAATAATTTTAAGAACAAATTTCTCCAACAATTACTTTAGTCCTTCGTGAGCTATTTTTAGAAACCATTGTTTGGATGCTGGCAGCTTCAATATCCTTCTTCATCGATTGTTAGTCACCACGATTGTTGCCTTCTTTAAAACCTGACTGCCATCTTGTTCATATTCCTTTCGACTCCTGTGTTCCCTCACCTACAAAACTAGTGCCCAACATGAATCTTCTATTTTAACTGCACCTACTTTATCTTATCATCCCCGATCCTGCCGAACATTCCATATATACATTGATTACTAAAAAAGCCATGTCGGCACGTAATAAACGCAAAGGTACACCTGATAAGCCTCAAACCCTTAGTGCCACAAAAACTCACCGTCAACACCCTCTCTAGAGGAATCCATCTAGTGTCGCCGAATATTTCGAAAAATTCACTAACCTCGACCGTTTATTTGACTCACTTCTCCAGCGTCTCACCACAAAATTGAAATCTTATATACGGACATAATTAACCGCATTTCAACAACTGAATCACGTCTTGACGATCTTGATAACCGCCTCAGTAACATTGACACTGCAATAACTCATTTTAACACAATCACTCTGCCACTACTTCTCCCAATGCCCCAATCTCCAATTTACTACAGCACATTGATTACATAGACCAATACGAGAGACGCACCAATATAAGAATGTATGGTCTTCCAGAAACCTCCACTGAAGACACCAGTTCCATGTGCCTTGATATCTTTTCATCTAAACTCAACGTCCACCTTGACTCCACTGCAATCTCTTCTGCTTTAAGCATCGGCCCCCAGGCTGCCAATAAGACCCGTCCCATCCTCCTGCAATTTACCTCACTTACATCTAAAGTACACATTATAACAAACCGAAAGAAGCTGAAAGGATCATCCACCCACATCGCAGAAGATCTGACGCCCTCCAGATATCGACTCCTGTGTTTAGTCAAGTCCAAATTTGGCCCGTGCAACGTCTGGGCATCTAACGGTCGAATTCTATATAAAGATCCTACTGCCAAAATCTACTCCATCCTGACAACTGCCGACTTATACCAACCTAATATCTCCCTATCTCTACCCGGTCAGTAATCTCTTTTCTCCCTCCCTGCACCCATCCTGCACCTTCTCCCTCCCTGTCTACCCTATCCCTTCCTCCCGAACTTCAGCCTTACTCCCATTCTCCCTCTCCCTGCTCCAGAACTCCTTCTGATCCCTGTCACCCATGACCGTACCAGATCCTCCAACCTCCTTCATCGTCTTTAATTCTGAATTAACTAATAACCCTTCACTCTCCCCCACAACTCCCTCTTCTTCTTATGCCTAAATATTCGTAGTCTTCGAGCCAACTCCTCCACCTGTTTTGCTACCCTGCCCCTTCTACATTTCCCCCCACACCTTATTTCCATCACTGAAACATAAACAAACTCGTCTCTTGAAGTTCCCCCGTTTTACCACTACTCATTCGAAGCTTTACATCATCCATCTAAACAAGGCGGAGGTATTACAGTTTATATTTCAAACTCCTTTCATTACACTCTTAACTATACTTACACCGCATACACCTCTAACTATGAAATCCTAACAATCATAATAAACAACAAGTTTTACATACATGAGAGAGAGAAAGAAGACTCCACTTGTCTACAAGAACATTTTAATACACCTTATATGTATACATTTCGGTCATAATGTGGCCTTCTTCATTATGACTCAGGTTACACAAACAACAATCGACAATCGAACAGTGAAGTGTACATTTGTTAGGATGGGACGAAAGCAGCGTTTTCACAAAGCTCATCCAACCAGAATAAACTCCAAATGAAATACACTGAGGTAGTCAAGAAGCCTAACCAACCCAAGCGGTCTTACATATTATACAAAAAAGAAAATAAGATTGACGATTGTCAGAAACAAAATACATACGAAATAAAAACACAAGGAGAAAGAAGACTATCTCATCTTCCAATAGTCCGGGAAAACGACGTTGCTAATATCTTCAAAATTGACATCAAGAAATTGCTTTGGTTTACGATACTTCCTATGCCAGTTCATATTCGATGAGTTTTTCAGTATTCCATTCACAAGTTTATTGTCGTGAGTCTTCATCTTCTGTATCATAATCAAAAGTAGATCTTGTATAAACTTTTTGATATGGGCCATGTTTAAATCCATGTGTATGCATTGGTTTTTAAACATCTTTCTGTCCAGCTGAGCAATGGTCCTCAGGGTAACATTCTGGAATGACTGTAGTTAACTCCATCTGGTTTTACAGATAGTCGCCCACGCAGGCATGTCAAAGAGGAGTATGATCAGGATTTGTACAGAAGTAGCTTGTTGTCAATGCTGAGGGCGCTGTTGCGACACATGAGAGCTATGATACTGTACTTAGCCCTCTTTGCTTTGTTCAGAGCATAGGACGCATTCCGGTTCCATGAGAGTCTTGAGTCAATGATAACTCCCAGATACCTGTAGTTGTTTCTTATTGAACAGAACAAGAGAATCTGGGGGACGCTTGAGATTTCTATTGAGGTACAAAGCTTTGCACTTTCCGACGTTAAGGTTCAACTTCCAGCAGTTAAACCAGTCTTCGAACTGCATCAAGGCGCACTGCAGCCGAGTGATAACGTGAGCCGGCTGGTGTGCACATGTCTTAATGGCAGTATCATCTGTATAAAAATACAGATTACAATTATCGGGTTTCGGGAAATCATGTACAAAGTAATTAAATAGCACAGGCCCAAGGACAGAACCCTGAGGGACACCGGCCATTACAACACGGAGCGTGGAAAGATTTTCTCCAACTTTGGCCTGATAGGATCTGCCGTCAAGAAAGGATTTCACCAACGAAATCAAATCGGCAGGGAACCCGTCTCTGATCAGTTTGTAGAGCATGCCCTCAGGCCACACCTGGTCAAAAGCTTTACTGACATCGAGAAATACAACCCCACAGTGCCTGGAAAGGTTCAGGGTGGTGCTAAGGTCTTCAACGAGCCTCCATATCTGCATCGGACAAGAGTTGGTAGCACGAAAGCCAAACTGCTTTTCTCGAAAAAGGTCATTTGCTCTTCCCGAAAAAGGAATCAGACGAGAATTGTTTTCTCCAGCACTTTGGATTTCGTGGGTAGCAGGCTAATAGGTAGGTAACTCGCCTTAATTGCAGGATTTCGACCCTGCTTGGGGATACTCAACACAGAAGATTGATTCCAAGCCACAGGGAAGTAAGAAAATTTCCAGCAGACGTTAATGACATTAGTGAGATAGTCAATAAAGTTCTTCGGGAGATTTATAAGGGTGTTATTACTCAGCTTGTCTCTTCCTGGAGCCTTCTTCTTTTTCAGTTTACTTATGATGGTGGCGACCTCTCCAGCCTCGAAGCTGTTCTTTGTTAAATGCTGTGGGACTTCATCAAAGTTGACAACACCTTTTTCCACACGCTGAGACCTGATTTGGCTCTCGGGCTTATCGTTGGTAGGAGTAACAAACTGCATTTCCAGTGAATCTGCAATGATTTGGGCCTTGTCCTTATCAGTTTGCATATAGTCACCTTGTGGTGTACGGAGTGGAGGAAGCGTACTATTCTTCTTCTGTAAAGCTCTGACCATACTCCAAATGGAATTGTCGCGAGCCGACAAGATTTTGAGTTTTTCATTCCATCTAGCATCGCGAAGCTCTTTTATCTCCTCTTGAACTCTTCGCACTAAACTGTTGTACTTGATTTTGATCCAAGGTTCACGATAGCGTTGCTATAGTCTACGGGTCCTGTTTCTTTCAGCAATTAGGCTTTGGATTCCAGGAGTGAGTTGGATTCGATGAGAAGGTTTATTCTCTAATGGATAATTACTAGCTTCTATGGCACTGTTAATATATCTGGTGATGACATCAGCAAGTTGATCGATGTCCTCTGTACAGTAAGCAACGTCGGGATGGTAGCCATAGTCCTTAATATTATCTTTGTAGTGCTTCCAGTCTTGATGATGTACGAGTTCCTCTCGGAAATTTATGTCAACATTGTCAAAGTTCAACGCCACAGGCTTGTGGTCAGAAGAAGGGTCATCAATAGTGAAGATATTGTACGGTTTGAAGAAACCCTTCAAGAGCTAGATGTCCAAAACGTCACTACTAGGGGAATGTCGCAGTAGTAGGTGTCCTCCAAAGGTCCAGCAGCGATGATATCTCTACCTTGTATGTACCTAGAGAGAATAATGTCATTGTAAATCTGCGTTCTGGAGTTCCAGCTTGGGTGTTTGGCATTTAGGTCACCAGCCAGGACGATTGGAGTGACACAACTGAAGAGTTTTTCAAGCTGGCAAATGTCAAGATAATGTTTAGGTGAATTGTACAGCGCCACGAACTTCACTTCACCACAAGTGACGTCATTGATAATGATTAAGGCCGATTCCATACCTGCATAAGACTAATTTTTGGTGTTTAATTCCCTTCTTAATGATGATCGCAGCGCCCCCAGACGCACATCTTGCAGCATTTAAAGCCATTCGATCCTTATGGTACACACAGTAGCCAGGTAGCTTGAAGTCTAGGCTTTTTTTGAGGTGAGTTTCGCAGAGGAAAGCAATGTCGATTTCTTGCTTTATCAAAAAGTTGTGAATGCTTTGGGGGAATGTCCCTAGCATTCCATATCGCCCACTGAAGTTCACCTTTGTTGATTACAGTATTACGTTGTGCAGCCTAAAATTAGTTGGTCGTAAGGAGCCCACTCAACTGTGGGTAACTTTTGCCTAGATTAGAAAACAGATGAAAGATACGTCTTAATTGTTTATATATACCTGGTAGGTCGTTGATGTTGAGGCCTTTCTCTTCCGGCGTAGACACAGCGGCAGCATAGGATTTGCCTTCTGTCATTTTAGAAGTACACATCCTTTGAACCTATGTGTATTTTGCACATTTCGTGTAGCTTGATGTGTACTGTCAAAGGAAAGGAGGACATCAAAGAAAATAGGAAACTAATCAACATGGAAGGAAGTAATTGAGATTCCACAACGCTTGGCTGCATTTCGCAACTATTTACACTTCCCAAATTCATCCAGTTTCCTTTGCTAAGATTTAAGAAATAGTATCTGATGCACTTTGAGGGGTCTTGTCCTTTGATTTTGGGGCAATCTCTTGACTGGTTCCCCTCATCACATTTATTACAATGAGGATCTTCCGTGCAGCCCATGGATACGTGTCCGAAGCACAGGCAGTTGTAACAATGTAGGGGCTTCTTGTTCCCTCGAAAGGCCTCCACTGAAACTGCCAGCGGCCCAATACGTGTTATGTTTTTCAGTGACTGGTTGTGTTCGGTGTTCGGGAGTAGAACCAAAACTATCGGCATATCATTGGATCCTTTGGCTTTCCTCAATCGACTAACTTTTCCCGGAAAGTAGTTGGCTCTTTTTAGGTCTTCTTGGAAGTCATCGAGGTCATACGTAACATCCACATTACGAATTACGTATTTCAAGACCTTCTCCGAGTTCAGTTGATGATGCTGAATTTTTAAAATACTATCAGACTTAATTCCAGAGACTAACTTGTTGTGTGTTTCTTCATCTTCACATTTAACCTTGACGGTTTCAGGTCTGCCCTTATGAACGGTGATGTTTTCCACTGTAACATGCTTCTAGAGCTCACTTAAAATCGTCTTAAACGGGACGTCATGAGTCCGCACAATAATTGGCGGTACATACCTCTTCGTGATCTCATGGTCCTTTTTATTAGCCGAGCAACCTTGTACATTCTTCGGATTCCTCAATCTAGTCGCGCCGACGAATTCTTCGTTTACTCTGGAGAGGGTCTTTACGTTATCGACCCTCATGCTTTTTCAGAATTTTTTATTATCAACACCAATCCAGGAACTGCTATCCACTTCTTCATGAGTTCCATCAGAGTGACTTCTCTTATAGCCATCGTTTGTCGAGCAGTCACTATTTTCAATTATATCCATAGACGCTAAACTTTTAGTACAGGCAATATTAATAAAAACATTACTTACCTTGCGGTTATCAGTAGGTGTATCTTCCTTGGAGTTACCTGTCTTTGGAGTCCCGGAGCATTTCCCAAAGGCTTCCTTCAGTTCGCTTATCTTTTCAATGACATCTCTACGAGAGTCCTTGATTTCCTTGTTGATACCTTCGAACTTCTCTTCAAAACTTTTATGTAGGGATTCAACTTTTTTTCCAGTGCCCTATACTTAGCATTTATTACATTCCAGAGAGCTTCTAACATTTCGTTGAACACTAGGTCAAAAGCAGCAAACCTAGCATCCAAGCAGGCATCCCGGTAGGCTGTTTCGCAGGACACAGTTTTACCATGTGCCACTAGGAATGGCATTTCAGCTGACCCCAACGTGGTTAATTTGGACGAAGCCATCATAATCCTAAAATATAATTGTATAGAACCAGGGGGGGGGGTAACCTCGCAGCTAAGTGTGTGCTAAGGAAGCCGTCCTAAGAAGGACGCACCTAGCTTTAAGGAAAAAAGAAAACAAGTCAGGTTTGCGAGAAAGTTAATTCTACGCCAGGGACCCACTCGTGAATGATTAGAATAATAATAGATGATATGAAAATTCCTTAGCTAGGTTTGCGAGGAAATTAATCCCAAAGCCAGGGACCCAGAAGGATAATGAGCGTCTTGATGTACTGGTTTACGGGAATATTAATTCCAACGCCAGGGACCAGCACATGAGCTGTGACAGAAGGTGAATATCGCCTGAAAAGGACGCACCATGAAATGAGAGTAATGAAATGATACCTAAAAAAGAGTAGAGGTGTTACCTTAAAGAGCTAGTCCTGTGTCCTATAATCCATATGTGCCAGATATCGATACCATCAGGATGACATATGTTGATGATATACCATATATACATTACATTTCTTCATTTCACATAATTACAAATTGTTTGATATATTACATGCTCTATTTTATCACTGAAACTTCCAATGAACCATAAGGGCTCCAATAAACCAGGTTGCTTGAAACCAATTTAGATTTTCATTAATTTTACGTTATATTCATTCATGCACATCTTTCCAAGTTATCTGATATATTGCATGCCATATTTTAGCTCTGGAACTTCCAAAGAACCATAATGGTTCCTCTAAACCAGGTTCCTTGAAACCCGTCAAAACTATCAATAATTTTACGTTGTTTTCTTTCATGACACATCATTCCAAAGTGTTGGATATATTACATGCCAAATTTTAGCTTTGAAAATTCCAATTAACCATAATGGTTCTGCTAAACCGGGTTCCTTGAAAAAAATTTCAACTATCATTAATTTTTCATTACATTCCTTCATTTCACATAATTCCAAGTAGTTTGATATATTACATTTCATATTTTCTCATTGAAAGTTCCAATGAAGAATAAGGGTTCCATTAAACCAGGTTCCTTGTCACCAATCTCGACTATCAATTATTTTACGTTATATTTTTTCATGACAC
>JAHWFO010077364.1:343552-356674 GCA_023313115.1 Rhysida immarginata | reverse complement strand
TGGAACTTTAAATGCTAAAGTATGGCATGCAATGTATCAATCGACTTGAAATGATCTGTCATGAATGAATATATAGTAATATTGATTATTGTCGAAATTGGATTCAAATAACCTGTATTAGTGGAACACATTCGTTCAATGCTAAAATATGGCATGCCATATATAAAGCAATTTAGAATGATGTGTCATGAATGATTATTATGTAAAATAATGACATTCAAAATTGGAATCATGGAACCTGACTTAGTCGAATCATTATGGTTCGTTAGATCTTTCAATGTTATAATATTGCATGTAATATATCAAACGACTTGGAATGATGTGTTATGATGAATATAAATTAAAATATTGGTAGTTGAAATTGGATTCAAGTAACCAGGTCTAGTGGAACCATTATGGCATTTTGGAATTTTTAAAGCTTTAATATTACATGTAATATATCAAAAGAGTTTAAATGATGTGCAACGAATAAATATTAGGAAAAAATAATGATCGTCAAAATTGAATTCATGGAACATGATTTAGTGAAAGTATTGTAGTTTGTTGGAACTTTATATAGTAAAATATAGCATGTAATATATTAAATGACTTGGAATGATGTGTCATGAATAAATATAAATTAACATTAATGATAGGCGAAATTGGATTAAAGTAACCTGGTTTCGTGTAACTATAATGGTTCATTGGTTAGTATCAATAATGGCTAATTGGAAGTATCAATGCTAAAATATGGCATGTAATATATCCAACACGTTGGAATGATGTGTCATTAAAGAATAAACCGCAAAATGAATAAAAATCGAAATTGGTTCTAAACAACCTGGTTTAGTGGAACTCTCACTGTTCACTGGAACTTTCAATGCTAAAATATAACATGTAATATATCAAACAACTTGGAACTATGTGAAATGAAAGGATATAACGTAAACTTAATGATAATTGAAATTAGTTTCAAGGAACCTGTTTTAGAGGTACCATTATAGCTCATGGAAGTTTCATAGCAAAAATATTGCATGCAACATATCAAACAACTTGGAATGATGTGTCATGAATGAATATAACGTAAAAATTAATGATAGTCCGGATAGGTTTCAAGAAACCTGGTTTAGTGGAACCCTTATGGTTCATCGGGACTTTAGTGCTAAAATATGCATGTAATATATCAAACTACTTCGAATAAACTGAACTGAATGAATATAATGTAAAATAATTAATACTTGAAATTTTTTTATATGAAACTCTATAAGTGGAACCATTATAGTTCATTGGAAGTTTCAATGCTATAATATTGCATGTAATATATCAAACGACTCGGAATGATGTGTCATGAATAATTATAACGTAAAATGAATGATAGTCGAAATTGGTTTCCATGAAACTCGTTTAGTGGAACCCATATGGTTTATTGGAACTTTTAACACTATAATATTGCATGTAATATATGAAACGACTCGGAATGATGTGTCATGAAAGAATATAATGTAATATGAATGATAATCGAAATTGGTTTCAAAGAACTTGGTTTAAAGGAACCAATATGGTTCATTGAAACTGTCAGTGCTAAAATATAGCATGCAATATATCAAACAACTTGGAATGATGTGTCATGAATGAATATACCGTAAAATTAATGAAAATCGAAATTGGTTCCAAACAACCTGGTTTAGTGGAACCCTTATTGTTCACTGGAACTTTCAATGCTAAAATATGGCAATTAATTTATCAAACAACCTGGAACAATGTGAAATGAAGAATATAATGTAAATTTAATGATATTCAAAATTTGTTCCAAGGAACGTGGTTTAGTGGAACAATGATGGTTCATTGGAACATTCAATGCTATAACATTACATGTATTATATGATACGACTCGGAATGATGTGTCATGAATGAATATAACGTAAAATTAATGATATTCAAAATTTGTTTCAAGGAATGTGGTTTAGTGGAACCATTATGGTTAATACGAACTTTCAATGCTAAAATAAGGCATCTAATATACTTAAAAAATTGGAATGAATTCTCATGAAATAAAATCACAAAAAATTCAGGATAGTCGAGATTCTAGAATGTATATAACGTAAAATTATTGATACTCGTAATTTTTTTAACTCGTAACGGAATTTCATTTAGTAGAACAATTGTGGTCTCTTGGAAATTTAAATGCTAAAATACGGCATGAAATATATTCAAAAGTTTGGACTGATGAATACTACATAATATTAATGACAGTTGAAATTGCTTTCCAGGAATCTGGTTTAGTGGAAACATTATCGTTCAATGCTAAAATATTGCATAATATATAGAACTTGGAAATATCTGACATGAAAGAATATAATGTAAAATTAATGATAATCGAAATTGTATTCAACCTTAGTTGAACCAATATACATAGTGAAACCATTATACATATCACATCATTCCAAATCGTTGGATATTTTCCATACCATATTTTAGCATTTAACGTTCCAATGAACCATAATGGTTCCACTAAACCATGTTACTTAAATGCAATATCTACAATCGTTAATTTTACTTTATATTCATACATGACACATCATTCCAAGTCGTTTGACATATTACATGCCATATTATAGCATAAAAGTTTCAATAAACCACGATGATTCCACTAACCCAGGTTCCTTGAAATCAATTTATACTATCATTAATTTTACATTACTTTTCTTTTTTGATATATTAAATGCCCTATTTTAGCAATGAAAGTTCCAGTTAACCATCATGGTTCCACTAAACCAAGTTCTTTGAAACGAATTTCAACTATCATTAATTTTATGTTATATTCGCTGATGACACATCATTTCATATCGTTTGTCATAATACATGCCATATTTTAGCATTGAAAGATCCAATAAACCATAAGGGTTCCACTATACCATGCTGATGGGAAGCACCATGTGTAGCGCAGACCTCACGCAACGATGGATCCTGCATACCAACAGGTGGTGGCGAGGGTGATGGGGCGTCAGTGATAGTCTGGGGTGCATTTTTCTTGTTTGCAATGGGCCCTGTGGTTATCCTGGACCAGACGTTGAATGGTCCACCGTATCATCAACTCATCGGAGACCATTTGCACCCGTTTTTGACATTTCAACACCCTGACGACGTAGCAGTCTTTCAAGATGACAATGCTCCACCACATCGCTCCAATGTCCTTTGCGAATGGTTCGAGGAGCATGCAGGTGATGTCCAACGACTGAGCTGGCCAGCCCGGAGCCCTGACATGAATCCATCGATCATATCTGGGATGCTGTTGAAGTCAGGCTCTGGGCATTGGATCGTCCACCGACGAACAGGCAGCAACTATCTTTTGCTCTGCAGACTATCTGATGTCAACTGCCTCCAGAAGTGTACAAGGGACTTGCAGGCTCACTACCACGCCGTATTGCTGCACTCACAGGCGCAGAGGTGGTGGCCCGACCAGATATTAAGTAACTTTCCCCAGAGTTTTCCTGACTCAGTGTACAGTATGCCATATCAAAGCTCTGAAACTTCCAATGAACCATAATGGTTCCACTAAAATAGATTTCTTTAAACCAATCTCAACTATCATTCATTTTACGTTATATTCATTCAAGACACATCATTCCAAGTTGTTTGATATATTACATGTCATATTTGAGCATTGAAAGTTTCAATGAACCATAAGAATTCCAATTAACCCGGATCCCAAGAACCAATTTCGAATATCATTAATTTTACATAATATTCATTCATGATACATCATTCAAAGTCGACTGATATATTACGTACAATATTAGAGCAATGAACGTTCAAATCAACAATAAGGGTTCCACTAAACCAGGCATCTTAAAACCAATCTCAAATATCATGAATTTTACGTTGGATTCATCCATGAAACGTCATTCCGAGCCTTTTGATATATTACATGCAATATTATAGCATTGAAAGTTCCAATGTACCATAATGGTTCCACTAAACCAGGTTCCTTGCAACCACTCTCGACTATCAATTGTTTTACATAATATTCATTCTTGATACATTATTCCAAGTCGATTGATATATTACGTACAACATTAGAGCAATAAAAGTTCAAATGAACAATAAGGGTTCCATTAAACCAGGATCCCAAGAACCAATTTCGACTATCATTAATTTAACAATACATTCCTTCATTTTACATTATTCCGAGTTGTTTGATATATTACATGCCATATTTTTGCATTGAAAGTTCCAGTGAACAATAAGCGTTGTTTGGAACTAATTTCATTTTCATTAATTTTATGTTATATTCATTAATGAAACATCATTTCAAGTTGTTTGATATATTGCATGTCATATTTTAGCTATGAAACTTTTAAAGAACCATAATGGTTCTTCTATACCAGATTCCTTGATACCAGTCTCGACTATCATTAATTTTACAGTACATTCATTCATGACACGTCATTCCGCGCCGTTTAATAAATTACATGTAATTTTATAGAATTGAAAGACGAATGAAATTTAACGGTTCCACTAAACAAGGATACTTTGAACCATTTTAAACTGTCATTAAGTTTACATTACATTTCTTCATTTCACATAATTCCAAGTTATTTGATATAAATTATGCCATATTTTAGCTCTGAAAGTTCCAAGGAACCATAATGGCTCCATTAAACCAGGGTTCTTTAAACTAATCTCAACTATCATTCATTTACCTTATATTCATTCATGAAAGATCATTCTGAACCATTTGATATATTACATGGAAAATTATAGCATTGAAAGTTCCAATGAACTATAACTATAACTATAACTATAATTTCCAATAATGGTTTCACTAAACCAGGTCTCTTGAAACCAATCTCGACTATCATTAATTTTACGTTATATTCTTTCATCATAAATCATTACAAATTGTTAGATATATTACATGCCATATTTCAGCCTTGAAAGTTCCAATCAATTATAATGGTTCTACTAAACCAGGTTCCTTGAAACTAGTCTCGACTAGCATGGATTTTACGTACTATTCTTTCATGAGACATTATTCCTAGGTGTTGGTCATATTACATATCATATTATTGAAAGTTCCAATGAACGATAATGGTTCCACTAAACCAGGTTCCTTAGAACCAAATTCGACTATCATTGATTTTACATTATATTTATTCATGACACATCATTCCAAGGTGTTGGATATATTACATGCCATATATTAGCATTGAAAGTTTCCAATGAACTATAAAGTTTCCATTAAACCCGTTTACCGGAAACCAATTTCTACAATCATTAATTCTACATTACATTCTTTCATGGCATATCTTTCCAAGTGTTTATTCGCAATAATTTAGCACGGAAAGTTCCAATGAACCATAATGGTTCCACTAAACCAGGTTCCTTGAAAACAATTTCGACTATCTATACTTTTAGATTATATTCATTTATGCCACATCATTCCAACTTCTTTGATATAATATCTGTCATATTTTAGCAATAAAATTTCCAATGAACCAGATATGTTTCACTAAGCCAGATTCCCAGAAACCAATTTCGACTATTATTAATTTTACATTATATTTATTGAAGACACGTCATTACGAGTCGTTTGATATATTTCATGGAATATTATAGCATTCAAAGTTCCAATGAACCACAAGGGTTCCAATAAGTCAGATTCCTATGTAGCAATTTCGAATATTATAAATTTTAGATTATATTTCTTCATGACACATCATTCCAAGACATTTTATATATTACATGCTATATTTTATCATTTAAAGTTCCAATAAACTATAATTCTTCCACTAATCCAAGCTACTTCAATCCAAATTCGACTATAATTATTTTAAGTTGTATTCATTGATGGCACATCAATCCAAGGTGTTAGATATAGTACATGCCATATTTTAGCAATGAAAGTTCCAGTGAACAGTTAGGGTTCCACATAACCAGGTTGTTTGGTACCAATTTCGATTTCCATTAATTTTACGGCATTTTCATTCATGACACATCAGTCCAAGGTTTTGTGTATATTACATGTCATATTTAGTATTGAAAGTTACAATTAATCATAATGGTTCCACTAAACCAGGTTGCTTGAAACCAATTTCAATTATCATTAAGTTTACATTACAATCCTTTATTTCACATAATTTCAAGTTGTTTGATATATCACATGCAATATTTTAGCTTTGAAAGTTCCAGTGAACAGTTAGAGTTCCACTAAACCAGGTTGTTTGGAACCAATTTCGATTTTCATTATTTTACGTTATATTCTTTCATGGCACAACATTTCCAGGTGCTGGTTATATTACATGTGTCAAATAAATTTAAGGTGGGAAGAAGCCAGAAGAAGACAGAAGAGCGGATAGAAGAGAGAAATCAAGATAAAGCAGCTTCTTCGCAACCGCACTCCCCCGCCGCTGGGAATAGTCAGACCGGCGGCTCATTTGCAGAAAATCAAATGGGACGGCCAATGGGGAAAAAAAGAGATCGGCGAAGGCAGCTTGAAGGCTGGCCGAAAGGAAAAGGAGAGAGAGAGATTAGAAGCGATTTGGGATCGAAAAGGAGAAGATCCACCAAGGACAGGCTCCGTAAGGGAATAACGGAGAAGAAGAAATCAAATGGCTATGGAGAAACTTCGTCTGGGGTGAAGGTAGACGGAATAAGGCGCTTCAATGTAAAAGTTCGAAGAGACGACAACGCGATTAGAATTCCCCCGGCACAGCGTGAGAATACGAGAGAGCGTCGCGGAAATATCAACGTTTCCAGAGATCGCCGCGAGAACCCGAAGCTCCGGCTAGTTGGACAGAGCACCGTGTGCACCCCGCGTGAGCAAAAGAAGGCCAGCACAGCCATAGTTCGTCCCACACGAATCGTTCGTGCTACGTGGAACAGTCGTCGGCAGCCATTGCTGAGAGACAGCATTTTGCCAAGGGAGTTGGCTACTTCATTTAAATCTAATGAAGTTGCAGGTAAAGGGGGGTCTCCTAAGTCACGTGGCCCTGGGGCTCCTCAAGCCTTGCTTCACTTAGATAAGATAGCCAGTAAGCTAATTTCCTTAGTTAAGATAGAACTAATTAATGATAGGTATCTAAGCAACTCTTTGATGACAAAAGTAACTGTCTTGCTATCTTTTTATGCATATTAGCAGCGCCCGAACCTGTGCTTCTCACTTGTCTTTGGAAGGAGTCTACCCTTCCCGACCTCGTCAATGAAGTCATAATTTACCCGCCGGATGCAACAGAAGCTCCTGCCCGATCTCCCAAGATTATTAATGTGTAAAAGTGCATACGCTAACTTAGAGTTTCATGTGTAACGAATGTGTCAATTTATGACTGGCTGAAAATTATTCCTAAAGTGACTTTATTTAACTCTGTAATAATTCATGCAAGAGAACTCTAATTTGTATTTCTTTAATTATTTGATGTCAACAAGTAACCAACATCTTTTTTTATAAGAATGAAGAGAAGCTTTAATTAAATAGTTCATCTACAATTCACTCTGCCTGTTTTGTTCCCTCTCTATCATTTTCATAATTAATTGAGCAATTATCCAGGATAGAGTTGGGGCGGCTTGATACGTGAAGGGGCAATTCGACAAATCGGTTAAAAAAAAAAAATTTTTCCTCCTACTATTTAGTAGGCTTCCACTGCAACGAATTAACGTTTGAAGAACTGTGATGTTTGCTTTCTGTGTCATGACTCTGCCTGGTTATACCTGCTAAAAAAGCTAAACATTTAAAGATAAAAAAAAAAATAATTTTTTTTTGGTGTTTTTTTTTTTTCTCCTTCTACACTTCTGCTCCCATATGCCCTTTAGGATACGACGGCGAAGACTGTGAGCGAGTCCGGACCTACCCATTGTGAATCAAGAGGGAATTTAAAGATTGGAGTCGACTCAACGTGTGGTTGTCAGTCAAGAGTACTAGTGCGGTCAGAGGTCGTATGAAGACAAGAACAATTGTTAAGTATCTGGATCCAAATTTATTTATTTTGAGCTGCGTTTCAAGGTAAAATGGGAAAGGGCAAAGAACAGACACAGCTGAAGGAATGGCTGCAGAAATTACGGTTTAACCCGCAGAATGAGAAATCGATTGAAACATTCAATGATTATGTGAAAAAGATATTTGATAACGTGCAAGGGTGGAGTGAGGATATGCAGGTTAACACCTATTGCCAAATGTTCAGGCCCGAAATAAGTGAGAGGCATCAAGAAATTAATTATTCAAAGTTGAATAAAGTTTTGGAATCGTATAGGAAGATCTTAAGTTCCAATGATACGATCGAATCACAGGGGCCTAAACAGATACACTCTTGTGTCATTCGTATAACGGAGGAGGAGCAAGAAAAGTCTTGTGTCCGTACCGGAATTAAAATGAAAGCAATAATCCAGAATAATGCTAATAAAGGGGTAATTAAGGAAGAAAGTGCTGAAGGGATGGTTAAAGTTTTAGCGAATAAATCGCAGGAGTTGAACGCTGTAGGAGCGGGTCTGGATAATAAATGGATGATAGGAATAGATAAGGCCGCTAAAGAAGATGCTTTTATTAATAAGAAACGAAATACCCCAAATAAGGGCTTTATGATATAGGAAGATAGGCTTTATAAGATTACAAAAAAGGGGAAACGATTAGTGATTCCTAAAACACTAATTGAAAGAATTTTAATTAAAAATCATGATGTGCCTACAAGTGGACATCTGGGGTTTCATAAGACTTTAAGCAGGCTGCGCCAAAATTATTTTTGGCCAAGTATGTACCAAGATACTAGCGAGTACATTAAAAGTTGCAGGCATTGTCAAGCCAACAAGGCCCTTCGAACCCGTCCGTTTGGACAGCTAAATCCTCTACCTGCGCCGACAGGAAGATGTGAGGTCATCACAATTGATTATGTGTTACCCTTACCTCTTCCTGCAAAAGGCCACGATGCCTTGCTGACGGTAACGGACCGGCTGACAAAAAGGGTAAGGCTTTTCCCATGCAGAACCTCAATTACGGCCGAGGAAACGGCTGCGTTGCTATTTAACGAGGTATTCAAAATACATGGTTTCCCGGCCATAATTATCTATGATAGGGATGTCAGATTCACGTCCGCGATATGGGGTGAAATCTGCAAAATGCTAAAGATCGAAAGTAAACTATCTAGTGCCTACCACGCACAGACAGACGGGCAGTCTGAGCGATCTACTCAAACAGTGATCCAGATCGTCAGAAATTATATTAATGATAATAAGGACAATTGGGATGAGTTTATCGTAGCGGCGGAAATGGCCATTAATAGTTCCATTTCAGAGCCTTTGGGGCGTACCCCGTTCATGGTAGATTTGGGAAGGGAAATGAATTTCCCAGAGAATCCTAATCTGCAAGGTGCTGGTTATATTACATGTGTCAAATAAATTTAAGGTGGGAAGAAGCCAGAAGAAGACAGAGGAGCGGATAGAAGAGAGAAATAAAGATAAAGCGGCTTCTTCGCAACCGCCCTCCCCCGCCGCTGGGAATAGTCAGACCGGCGGCTCATTGGCAGAAAATCAAATGAGACGGCCAATGGGGAAAAAGAGAGATCGGCGAGGGAAGCTTGAAGGCTGGCCGAAAGGAAAAGGAGAGAGAGAGATTAGAAGCGATTTCGGATCGAAAAGGAGAAGATCCACCAAGGACAGGCTCCGTAAGGGAATAACGGAGAAGAAGAAATCAAATGGCTATGGAGAAACTTCGTCTGGGGTGAAGGTAGACGGAATAAGGCGCTTCAATGTAAAAGTTCGAAGAGTCGACAACGCGATTAGAATTCCCCCGGCACAGCGTGAAGATACGAGAGAGCGTCGCGAAAATATCAACGTTTCCAGAGGTCGTCACGAGAACCCGAAGCTCCGGCTAGTTGGACAGAGCACCGTGAGCACCCCGCGTGAGCAAAAGAAGGCCAGCACAGCCATAGTTCGTCCCATACGAATCGTTCGTGCTACATGGAACTGCCGTCGCCTGCCATTGCCGAGAGACAGCATTTTGCCAAGGGAATTGGCTACTTCATTTAAATCTAATGAAGTTGCAGGTAAAGGGGGGTCTCCTAAGTCACGTCGCCCTGGGGCTCCTCAAGCCTTGCTTCACTTAGATAAGATAGCCAGTAAGCTAATTTCCTTAGTTAAGATAGAACTAATTAATGATAGGTATCTAAGCAACTCTTTGATGACAAAAGTAACTGTCTTGCTCTCTAATTATGCATTTTAGCAGCGCCCGAACCTGTGTTTCTCACTTGTCTTTGGAAGGAGTCCACCCTTCCCGACCTCGTCAATGAAGTCATAATTTACCCGCCGGATGCAACAGAAGCTCCTGCCCGATCTCCCAAGATTATTAATGTGTAAAAGTGCATACGCTAACTTAGACTTTCATGTGTAAAGAAATGGGTCAATTATTCCTAAAGTGACTTTGTTTAACTCTATAATAATTCATGCAAGAGAACTCTAATTTGTATTTCTTTAATTATTTGATGTCAACAAATAACCAAAATCTTTTTTTATAAGCTTGTCTTTTCAAGAATGAAGAGAAGCTTTAATTACATAGTTCATCTACAATTCACTCTGCCTGTTTTGTTCCCTCTCTATCATTTTCATAATTAATTGAGCAATTATCCATGATAACATGTCGTATTTTAGCACTGAAAGTTCCAACTAAACATAAAGGTTCTACTAAGCCAGGTTCCGAAAAACATATTTCGACTATTATTTATTTTACATTACGTTTATTCATGACACATCATTACGAGTCTTTTAATATATTACATGCCCTATTTATCATTTAAAGTTCCAATGAACCATAATTGTCCCACTAAACCAGGCTACTTGAATATAATTTCGACTATCATTAATTATATGCTTATATTCATTCGTAACATATCTTTTCATATAACTTGATATAAAACATGCCGTATTTAGCATTGAAAGTTCCAATGAACTAAAATGGTTCCACTAAACAAGGTTCCTTGGAACCATAATTAACTCTCATTAATTTTAAGTAGTGTCCATTCAAGACACATCACTCCAAGTCGTTTTATATAAAACATGCCATATTTTAGCACTGAAAGTTCCAATGAATCGTAAGGATTCTATTAAACCAGCTTCGTCTATCTATAATTCTACATTATATTCTTTTATGGCAGATCAATCCAAGTTGTTTGATATAAACCATGTATATTTTGGCATTGAAAGTTACAATTAACCATAAAGGTTCCACTAAACAAGGTTCCTTGGAACAAATTTACACTATCTCATTAATTTTAATTAGTCTTCTTTCAAGACACATCATTACAAGCTCGTTTGATATATTTCATTCCATATTTTATCATTTAAAGTTCCAAAGAACCATCAGGGTTCTACTAAACCAGTTTCTTCGAAACCAATTTCGACTATCTATAGTTTTACGTTATATTCTTTCATGACATATCATTCCAAGTTGTTTGATATATTGAATGTTATATTTTTGCAATGAATATTCCAATTAACCATAACGGTTCTATTAAACCAAGTTCCTTCAAACTAATTTTGATTATCATTATTTTTACATTATATTCATTCAGTTCACTTAATTCCAAGTTGTTTGATATACTACATGCAATATTGTAGAATAGAAAGTTCCAATGAACCATAATGGTTCCAGTAAACCCGGTTCCTTGTAACCAATCTCGACTATCAATTATTTTATATAATATTCATTCATGATACATCATTCCAAGTCGATTGATATATTACGTACAATATAAGAGCAATGAAAGTTCAAATGATCAAGAAGGGTTCCTCTAAACCAGGCATCTTGAAACCAATCTAAACTATCATGCATTTTACGTTATATTCATCCATGAAACGTCATTCCCAGCCTTCTCGTATAGTAAATGCAATATTATAGCATTGAAAATTCCAAAGAACCATAATGGTTCCACTAAACCAGGTTCCTTGTACCCAATCTCGATTATCAATTATTTTACATATATTCATTTATGATACATCATTCCAAGTCGATATTACGTACACTATTAGAGCAATAAAAGTTCAAATAAACAATAAGGGTTCCTTAAAACCAGGATCCCAAGAACCGATTTCGACTATCATTAATTTTACATAATATTCATTCATGATACATCATTCCAAGTCGATTGCTATATTACGTACAATATTAAAGCAATAAAAGTTTAAATGAACGATAAGGGTTCCATTAAACCAGGATCCGAAGAACCAATTTCGATTATCATTAATTTAACAATACATTCCTTCATTTTACATTATTCCGATTGTTTGATATATTACATGCCATATTTAAGCTTTGAAAGTTCCAATGATCGTTCCACTAAACCACGTTAGTTTGAACTAATTTCCATTTTCATTAATTTTACGTTATATTCATTCATGACACATCATTACAAGCTGATATATTGCTTGCTCTATTTTAGTTATGAAGCTTACAAAGAACCATAATTGTTCATCTAAACCAGGTTCCTTGATACCAGTCTTGACTATCATTAATTTTACAGTATATTAATTCATGACACGTCATTTAATAAATTACATGTAATTTTATAGCATTGGAGGTCAAATGAACTTTAAGGGTTCCACTTAACGAGGATACTTTGAACCAATTTAAACTATTATTAAGTTTACATTACATTCCTTCATTCCACATAATTCCAAGTTGTTTGATATATTGCATGCCTCATTTTAGCACTGAAAGTTCCAATGAACCCTAATGGTTCCATTAACCAAGTTCCTTGAAACAAATTTCGATTATCATTAATTTTATATTATATTCTTTCAAGTCAGATATTTCCAAGTTCTTTGATATACTTTATGCCTAATTTTAGCTCTGAAACTTCCAATGAACCATAATGGTTCCACTAAAACAGGTTTCTTTCAGCCAATCTCAACTACCATTCATTTTCCGTTATATTCATTCATGAAAAATCATTCCGAGCCGTTTGATATATTACATGCAATATTATA
This sequence comes from Rhysida immarginata, assembly GCA_023313115.1. Taxonomy (NCBI): domain Eukaryota; kingdom Metazoa; phylum Arthropoda; class Chilopoda; order Scolopendromorpha; family Scolopendridae; genus Rhysida; species Rhysida immarginata. The sequence continues at coordinate 343,729 of JAHWFO010077364.1, read as the reverse complement.
GCTTTGAAAGTTCCATTCAATCATAATGGCTCCACCAGACCAGGTTCCTTGTAACTAATCTCGACTATCATTAAATTTACATTATATTCATTCATGACCTCATTCCAAGTCGAATGATATATTACATGCAATATTATAGCAATGAAGGTTCCAATGAACCATAATGGTTCCATTAAA
>JAHWFO010077364.1:328514-343542 GCA_023313115.1 Rhysida immarginata | reverse complement strand
GAACAATAAGGGTTCCATTAAACCAGGATCGCAAGAAACAATTTCGACTGTCATTAATTTAACAATACATTCCTTTATTTTACATTTTTCCGAGTTGTTTGATATATTACATGCCATATTTTAGCATTGAAAGTTCCAGTGAACAATAAGCGTTCCAATAAACCAGGTTGTTTGGAACTAATTTCGATTTTCATTAATTTTACGTTATATTCATTCATGACACATCATTGCAAATTGTTTCATATATTACATGCAATATTTTACCATTGAATGTTCTAAATCACCATAATGATTTCACTAAACCAGGTTCCCTAGAACCAAATTCGACTATCATTGATTTTACATTATATTTATTACTGACATATCATTCCAAGTTGTTGGATATATTACATGCTATATTTAGCATTGAAAGTTTCCAATGAACTATAAACGTTCTATTAAACCAGGTTACCGGAAAACAATTTCTACAATCATTAATTTTACATTACATTCATTCATGACACATGTTTCCAATCTATATTCGCAATATTTTAGCACTGAAAGTTCCAATGAACCATAAGGGTTCCACTAAAGTAGGTTCCTACAAACCAGTTTTGACTATCTATACTTTTACATTATATTCATTTTTGCCACATCATTCAAACTTGTTTGATATATTATCTGCCATATTTTAGCAATAAAAGTTCCACTAAGCCATATTCCCAAGAACCAATTTGGACTATTATTAATTTTTCATTATATTTATTGAAGACACACCATTACGAGTCGTTTGATATATTTCATGGATTCTCATAGCATTCAAACTTCCAATGAACCATAAGGGATCCACTAACTCAGATTCCTAAGGAGCAATTTCGACTATTAATAATTTTAGATTATATTTATTCAAGACACATCATTACGAGTCATTTGATATATTACATAGAATATTATAGCATTCAAAGTTCCAATGAACCATAAGGGTTCCACTAAGTCAGATTCTTAAGGAGGAATTTCCACTATTATAAATTTTAGATTATATTTCTTCTTGACACATCATTCCAATACGTTTTATATATTACATGTTATATTTTATCATTTAAACTTACAATGGAACATAATTCTTCCAGTAAACTAGGTTACTTCAATCCAAATTCGACTATAATAATTTTAAGTTGTATTTTTTGATGACACATCATTCCAAGGTGTTGTGTATAGTACATGACATATTTTAGCATTGAAGGTTCAATTTAAACCTAACGGTTCCACTAATCCAGAATCCTTGAAATCTATTTCAAAAGTCATTAATTTTAAGACACATCAGTCCAAGTCCTTAGATTAATTACTTGCCATATTTTATCATATTTTGCCACTTTCTTTCCAAGTCGTTTTATATAATCCATGGCCTATTTTAGCACTGAAGGTTGCAATGAACCATGATTGTTCCACTAAGTCAGGTTCATAAGAACGAATTTAAACTATTAATAATTTTACATTATATATATATTCATTACACACCATTACCAGTCTTTTGATATATTACATGCAATATTATAGCATTCAAAGTTCCAGTGAACCCTAATGGTTCCACTAAAACAGGTTCCTTGAAACCAATCTAGACACTCATTAATTTTACGTTATATTCATTTATGACACATCATTCCAAGTCGTTCGATATATTACATGCCATATTTTAGCATTGAAAGTTCCAATAATCCATAATGGTTTTTCTAAACCAGGTTCCTTGAAACAAATTTCGACTATCATTAATTTTTCGTTATATTCATTCATGACACCTTATTCCAAACTGTTTGATATATTACATGCCATATTTTAGCGTTGAAAGTTACAATGTACCACAATAGTTACACTAAACCAGATTCCATGAATTCAATTTCGACTGTCATTAAATTTACCTTATATTCACTCATGAAGCATCATTGCAAGTGGTTTGATGTATTACATTCCATATTTTAGCAATGAAAGTTCCAATTAACCATAATGGTTCCAATAAACTAGGTTACTTGATACCAATTTCGATTATCATTACTAACATTCATTTTATGTTATATTCATTCATAAAATATCTTTTCAACTCGTTTGATATATTACATGCAATATTATCTCGACTATCATTAATTTTACGTTATATTCTTTAATGATATATATTTCCAACTCATTTGATATTCTAGCATTGAAAGTCCTAAGTTTATTGTAGGTCCTACAAAATAATGAACCATAATTGCTCCACTTTCTTTTTAAGTCGTTTGATATAATCCATGGCACATTTTAGCACTGAAGGTTGCAATGAACCATGAGGGTTCCACAACGTCAGATTCATAAGAACGAATTTAAACTGGTATTATTGATCTAAGGAGTTTAGATGATTTATTTAAATTTAAATGAGTTTAGTCTCCTTATAATGGGGAAAATCGTGAATTAATAAAAACAAAAATATAAATAAAGTCACCAATCTTGAAGGAACTTGTGAGATGGAAGAAAACTCAAAGCATGTAGTCTATTGAAGATGTTGTTGATAGTAGAATTAAACCCATTCTATTGAGGATGTAGAAGTCTTGTGCAAATAATGTTGATAGGGGAAAACGATAATCTTAAAATACAGATGAATTTTTGAAGATATTTTAATTTTAATTTTCAAAATATAATTTTTATCCCAAATATTTGGATCACCCTCTTCAAAATTTCATCTGTATTTTAAGATTATCGTTTTCCCCTATCAACATTATCTGCACAAGACTTCTTCTACATCCTCAATAGAATGGGTTTATTTCTACTATCAACAACATCTTCAATAGACTACATGCTTTGAGTTTTCTTCCATCTCACAAGTTCCTTCAAGATTGGTGACTTTATTTATATTTTTGTTTTTATTAATTCACGATTTTCCCCATTATAAGGAGACTGAACTCATTTAAATTTAAATAAATCATCTAAACTCCATAGATCAATAATTTATATCTAAAAAAACCTTCAAAAATGTTCAAAATACTAGCAATGAAATATAATTGCTTTATACAACTAAAAAAATACCACAAAATTGAAACAATAACAAGCAAAACCAAAGAAAAAAACATATTCCTAAAAATAAAATGGTTGGATAAGGAACCATTCTCCTTTCAATGTCGCCACTGTACAATTTATACTATTTACTATTTGTTATTTCTTCATCCAATCATGTTCACATTCTGTACCATATTTTCTGTATATAAAGGCTTATGTCCTCTTGTGTATATCCTTGATAAAGCCGGGAATAAATGGCGAAACTAGTCGGAAACTCGGTTCTCCCTTTGTTGTGTTGTAAAATCTCTACCAATTTTATCGATAGAAACAGCACTATGGACCCCTTACTAAACGATATTCCTAAAAATATCTAGAACATCATATTATAAGAATAAAAAATATGACCATCAACAGAATAGCCTATGACATGAAAAAAGAATTAGAAACGAAAACTCTTTATCAAATAATCAAAGAAAACTATACTAAAATAGCGAATTTAAACAAAAAAAAATGGAATCTGATCACAAATTTCAGACAAACTATGACAAGAGAAAAATACAATTCACTTAGATACCACACAAACAAACTAATTGACAACACAACCCATTACAATAAAAATAGATTATCCAAAAAATGGAATTGGCTTATTACCAATAATTTCGAAAATAACCATAGAATACAACAACCAACGACTCAAAATGATCAACGTGTCACTAATAACTTAAGAAATCAGTCATCAATAATAGCAAATAACATTAGTGATCAATATAGTGAAATCATACAACAAAATGAAGAAGCAGTTCCTGATAACCTACCAAACATCATCAATTTAACTAATGAAGATATCCCAAAAAATGGATGAACATTTTAGAACAAGGACCGAAATTTGCATATAATGCCCCAATAAACCTAATGGATATGATAACCAACATAGAATATAGAATACAAAAAGAAGAAGTAAATAATAAAGAACAAATAATCAATCAAAACATAACCACTATAATAAGGAATAATAAAGAAAATCTATATTAACATAAGGAAATAAAAAAAATTAAAACTTAATTAGAAGATAAAGATCTAATTATAACAAAAGCAGACAAGGGTAAAATAATGGTCATACAAAAGAAAAAAGAATACATTATTAACATAGAAAATTTCATAAAAGAAAATAAAATTTTCAAATTAGAAAATAATGATCAAACAATACAATTCCAAAAAAATGTTATTAAAAAAATAAAATATAATTAATGAAGAACAACATAAACAAATAATTCCAGGAGAAACATCACCAAATTCAATTTATGGAGTAAAAAAAATACACAAAGAAGGAAATCCCATAAGAATCATAACATCCACCAAAAAATCACCAACTTAAAAACTAGCAAAATTTCTAGATAATTTTTTTAAAAAATTCTTTGATTTCTATTACACAATAAAAAACTCAACACTAGCCAAAAAAACATTAGAAAAACTAAAATTAAAAAATAAAGACAAATTTATACTATAGATATAACAGCTATGTATGATAACATCCCAATCATACCAACTCTCGATATCATAATAAATTAATTAAAAACGAAATTACCTTACACGAAAGTACTAAAAATCATACAATCCATAAATCCTTGTTTCACCAACAATCAATTAAAATTTAATGAAAAAATTTATTCACAAATTGAAAGCTTACCCATGGGTAGCCCATTATCACCAATTCTTTCCAACATCTATTTAAATAACATGGAGCACAATTTACTAAACAAATCACAACATAAACAACACATAAAAATATGGATGAGATATTTAGATGACATCCTAGTCATAACAAACTAACCAATAGAAATATTAATACACCTATTAGAAGAACGACATCCTTTAAAATTTACACACAAAAACGTGGCTAACAACTGTACCACATTTTTAGATAAAAACATTATAAAATATGAAAATAATCTAGATTTTGAGATATATGAAAAACCAACAAAAGGTAAAAATATACCACATTACTTATCACAACAACCCACACACCAAAAAATTAACACTATTAAACAATATTTACAAAGAATAAAAAATCTTACATCCCCGAAATATATTCCTACAAATTAAAAAAAACTTAAACTGACCCTAATAAAAAAACAAATATTCAATAACTTTAATAGACAAAATTTTAATAGATGCGTTTACAAACCATACAACAAAAACTATACCAATTCAACAAGACAACAAAAAAAATATTCAATACATTACAATAATAAAATTTTCCACTAACAGAAAAAAATATTAAAACAAATACCAAACATAAAAATCATACCATAAATAACAAATAACATTACTAAAACATTAATAACCACCACCAACCAAAAAACAGCAATCAATCAAAATAATAGCACAAATATCAATTTCAAAGAAATATGTCAAAATAATAAAGAAAAATGGAACACTAAAAATATAATTTATCAAATACCATGTAAAAATTGTGAACATATCTACACAGGTCAAACTAAACGACAATTAGAAATAAGATTAAAAGAACATGAAAGAGTACTGCGCCACAAAGACAAAAACAACCATTTAGTTAATCAATCAAGTACTTCAATATTGTATCAAAGAAAACCACACACCAGATTGGAACAACACAAAAATCATTGGAAAAGTAGAAAATTATAAAAAAGATTAATTAAAGAAACAATAAATATCATTACAAATAACAAAAATTTAGCCAAGCCATCAATAGAGATAAACAATAAATGGACACTACTTTTAAACAACAATCACCCTAGTATACAATAGCCAACAATCAAAACCAACAATTACAACCAAATTAGCTTCATCACCTTTATATCAATTGTTAAATTCTTATTTCAACTGTTTTCAACATTCAAAAATATTTAATCCAACTGATGATGAGAAAAATTCTCGAAAACTTTTTTTTATATAAATTTTATCCCAAATATTTAGATCACCCTCTTCAAAATTTCATGTGTACTTCAAGATAATCGTTTTCCCCTATCAACATTATCTGCACAAGACTTCATCTACATCCTCAATAGACTGGGTTTATTTCTACTATCAACAATATCTTCAATAGACTACATCCTTTGAGTTTTCTTCCATCTTACAAGTTTCTTCAAGATTGGTGACTTTATTTATTTTGACGTAGAACTACGTCTATCAGGGGTGCAGCCGAGGAAAAATTCAGACGCGATTTTTCGTTCAAAAAGTGATGTACATATCTCAGTCAATATCTTTCTATCACTATACCCTACAACTATGGTCATTATCTCGTTGGAAAGAGGAAGGTTGAGTCTTGATTAAGAAGCAAAAATTTCACCAAATGAGCCACTGGGTCAAAAGTTAAAGTTAAGTGAATTTTATGCTCGCCATCGTAATAACGGAGTGGCGCTGCTGCAGCTTATACGTGTGCGGCGTGTATTGGAACTAATTGGAGCTAACCATGGCCTACGAGAAAAGGCCTGTGCACTTAATATAAAGAAGGCCTGTGCATTAGGTATATAAAAACATGAAAACACGAGCGTTTTAAGATAATATCATGAAATCCTCTCATCTGCCGGCGAAATCAGTACATAAAATCAGCGACGGTGGACGTTGTCACAACAAAGAAATAATCTAACAATGAGTATCTAACAATGGGTTATTTCCCGATTATACAAACGGGTGGGTTCGCTTCCAGTTTTCTATTAAAAATTTGTTGTAAAATAATAAAATATATATTATTTTAAGCAGATTAATTATTTTAAGAAATGAAGTTTGAAGTTTTGTTAATTTCTTAAAAAATAAATCTGACTAAAAAATATATGTTTTCAAACATGTTGGTCTTAGTTGTTTGTAAAAATATAAATATATGGGTCTCTAAAACAACAGTGATTTTACGACATAGAGTCGACGCGTTTCAGCCGTGGCTTTCTTCAGGACTGATTCAGATACAAGAGTTCGAATTAAAAGCATTCATGAACAATACTCTTCGATCTAAGATAGCAAATGGGCAGCGTAAAGCGAGTGGTGTGGCAGACTGTAAACCTGTCGAGCATCACATAAATGTAAGACGGAGAATGACTGAATATGGAGTTGGCGATTTATGTTTACTGGACGTTACCTTAAATGTTTCTTCAAAATTTATATTGGGCTCGATATATGTACTTCCAAATACTTCACGTTTAGATTCAAAAAATACTTATATTGATCTGTCATTTACTAGAAATTTAACTCCGAAACTTTTGTCATCTGTTTGTTACTTTTCATATCGCAGACCCATTCTTCACAAAATTGTAATGTAATTGAATATAGAAACTTTTTTTTTTAATTTTGTTCTTTTTTTCGCTAAAAAATACGCACTAACTGTAACCAATAATAACATACAGTAGTAGTTCTACACCTTAAAAACCCGCGGCTTTGGCAGTCACCAGAGCCTCCGTCAATTTTTTTTTTTATTAATTCATGATTTTCCCCATTATAAGGAGAATGAACTCATTTAAATTTAAATTAAACTATTATTAATTTTACATTATATATATATTCATGACACATCATTACTAGTCTTTTGATATATTACATGTAATGGTTCCACTAAAACAGGTTCCTTGAAACCAATCTGGACACTCAATAATTTTACGTTATATTCTTTCATGACACATCATTCTAAAGTGTTGGATATATTATATGCCATATTTTAGAATTGATACATCCAATTAACCATAATGGTTCCATTAAACCGGGTTCATTGAAAGCAAATTCGACTGTCAATAATTTTACGTTATATTCATTCATGACACATCATTCCAAATTGTTTGATATATTACATGCAATATTTTAGCATTGAAAATTCTAATAATCGATGATGGTTCCACTAAACCATTTTATTTGAATCCAAATTCGACTATCATTGATTTTACTTTATATTTTTTTCATGACACATCATTACAAATCCATACAGTATATATATACAGTATATCATGCCATATTTTAGCATTTAAAGTTCCAATGAACCTTAATAGTTACACTAAACCAGGTTACTTGGATCCAATTTCGACAATCATTAATATCACTTTATGTCTATTCGTGACACATCATTACAAATCCTTTGATATATTACATGCCATATTTTAGCATTTAAAGTTCTAATGAACCATAATGATTCCACTTAATCAGGTTCCCTGAATCCAATATCGACTGTTATTAATTTTATGTAATATTCATTCATGACACATCATTCCAAATTGTTTGGTATACGGCATGACATATTTTACCATTAAAAGTTCCTATGAACCACTAAGATTCTACTAAACCAGGTTCTTTGAATGCAATTTTTTACTATCATTGTTTTGACGTTGTGTTCATTCATGACACATCATACCAAGTCGTTTAATATATTAGATGCATTATTATAGCATTGTAAATTCTAAAGAACGATAATGGTTCCACTAAACCAGGTTACTTGAATCCAATTTCGACTGTCATTAATTTTACTTAATATTTGTTCATGACTCTTTATTCCAAATTGTTTGCTATTTAGCATGGCATATTTTAGCATTGAAATTTCCAATGAACCATAACTGTTCCATTAAACCAGGTTACTTGAATCCAAGTTCGACTATCAATAATTTTACGTTACATTCATTCATGACATACAGGTATTGGACATTGAAACTGAAACACCTGGTAGAAATCCAAAATATTTAATAAGGTGTTGGAGCACCGTGGGCAGCCAGCACAGCAGCAACACGTCTTGGGAAGGATCGGTAGAGGTCCTGCACAGTTTGCAGAGGAATTTGTAGCCATTCCTCTTGAAGCACAGTTGCAAGTTCAGCACGTGTACGCGGTGGGGGGAAATGTTTCCTCACTCGATCCTCTAAGATACCCCACACAGGCTCGATATTGTTGAGATCCGGCGATTGAGCGGCCCACGGCAGATGCTGAAGCTCATTGTCATGCTCATCAAACCACTCTGCGACAATTTTTGCAGTTTGAATGGGGCAGTTATCATCCTGGAACACTGCACCACCGTCTGGGAAGAGTGTTTGAACCAAAGGGTGTAAATGGTCCTCCAAAATGGTCTTATAGTCCTTGGCAGTGACACGTCCCCCGAGAAAAATTAGTGGACCCAATGTGTACCATGATATTGCACCCCAAACCATTACTGATCCACCTCCGTGTTTGACTGTGGTTGCCAAGCAGTCTGGGTTGTAGGCATCAGAGGGGCTCATCCAGTCGAATACCCTCCCTGTTGTTTGGAAGACAGTGTAGCTGGACTCCTCCGAGAATATGACGCGTTTGAGGTCATCGAACGTCCAGGTTCTATGCATCCGGCACCACTGAACCCGCTTGGAGGCATTTGTACTACTGATGAAAGGCTTCGGTATAGCAACCCTGCCTTGGATGTTGGATTTATGCAGGTAACGACGGATTGTCTTCGTGCACACTGGTTCCTGGAGGTGTGTATTCATTTCTGCGGTGATTTCTGCTGCGGTGGTTTTCCGCTTTCGTGCAACAATCCTGGTCAATGTCCTGACGTCTCTTTCCGACAACTTCCGTTTTCCCCTGCATTTGCTCCTCCTGGACATGGTTCGTCCTTCCTGTTCATATGCACACATCACAGCACGTGAGATATCACAAAGAGTGGCAGTTTTGGACACAGATGCACCTGCTAGACGGGCCCGAACAATCTGCCCTCTTTTGAAGTCGGATATGTCTCCCATTATAGCGCTCTGCACAGACAATTTGAAGCTTACTATCGAACTTTTCTACTGGAGTGACTACCAAGAACTCTGACACGTGATTCATTGATATGCATACGATTAATTTACCTAGCAGAAGGTTCAATTCAGCCCTGGGGGTATCCAGTGCTATTTGCAAAGGTGTTTCTGTTTCAATGTCCAATACCTGTATCTTTCCAAGTCGTTTGATATAATACATGCCATATTTTAGCATTGGAAGTTCCAATGAAGTACAATGGTTCAGGTAAACTAGATAATATGAATCTAATTATGATTTGAATAAAACAATTTCGACTATCATACATTTTACGTTATATTCATTCATGACACATCATTCCGAGTCGTTTGATTTATTACATGCAATATTTTATCATTGAAAGTTCCAGTGAACCACAATGATTCCAGTAAGCCAGGTTACTTGAATCCAATTTCGGGTATCATTGACTTTACTTTATGTTCACTCATGACATTTCATTCCGAGTCGTTTGATATATTACATGTAATACTTTAGCATTGAAAGTTCCAGTGAACAATAGTGGTTCCACTAAACCAGGTTCATTTAAACCAATTTCGACTATCATTAATGTTACGTTAAATTAGTTCAAGACACATCATTCCGATTCGTTTGATATATTACATGCAATATTATAGAAATGCAAGTTCCAATAAATCATAATGGTTCCACTAAACCAGTTTTACTTAAACCCATCTCGACTATCATTAATTTTACGTTATATTCATTCATGACACATCATTCCGAGTCGTTTGAAATATTACATGCAATATTATAGTAGTGAATGTTCCAATTAACAACAATGGAAACACGAAACGAGAAACCATGAATCCAATTTTGACTGTCATTAATTTTACCTAATACTCATTCATGACACATCATTAATTTTACTTTATATTCTTTCATGCCACATCAACCGAGGTGTTTGATATATTACATGGCATATTTTAGCATTGAACTTTCCAACTAACCATAATGATTCCAGTAAACCAGTTTCATTTGAACCAATATCGACTGACATAATTTTACTTTATATTCATTCATGACACATCATTCCAAGTCGTTTAATTTCCTACATGCCATATTTTAGCATTTAGTGTCCTTATGAACCATAGTGGTTCCACTAAACCAGTTTCATTTAAACCAATTTCGACTATCATTAATTTTACGTTAAATTCATTCATGACACTTCATTCCGAGTCGTTTGATATATTACATGCAATGTTATAGCATTGCAAGTTACAATCAACCATAATGGTTCTACCAGAGACAAATGAACAGTTGAGACTGGCAGTGCTATGTTCAGAAGCCAATGCACATGGGCGCCACCGGAAGTGTTCGAGTATCCATTGTTAGGGGGAAAAAATCTGAATCGGCCATGAATTTATAATGGAAGTCTATGGAAATTTCTTCCCGACTAGAAGTCCTCTAATAAACTTCATAACATAGGTAAGTTGCTGAAAACTCTGGTGATTAATTATAATAAACAGTAGTAGTGGAAATCGGAACAATTAGCTTAATATATCATCAGAAAATACATGTTTATCGTCTCACAAGTTAGCCATGAAATTGCTTACGAGCGATGCGAGATTGCATTCTACTTAGGCCTAATCTAAAGCATTTTTATTTAACGGAGCTTAGAATCTCGATTATTATTATTATTTTGAAAAACTTTTTTTAACTCTTGATTACATCTTGGCCTGATCTTGGTTAAAAATGATTTAAAAGAATTTTCATAATATATACTGATTTAAAAGGTTAAAAACGATTTATTGATTAATCACGAAATCATAAAAGAGAATTAATCGTGATAAAGTTGTTCTTAAATTTTCCCTTCTGATCTGATTATTCAACCGTTTCCCTTCGTAATTTAAACGAATAGAAATATATTTGTTAATTACAAGTCTAATTAATTTTAAAACATAATTATCAAAAGGGCTCATTTCAAACATATGATTAGATAGATTATTAAATAGGCTGATGTTGGTTTCTGCTAAAGCTGTTAAAATTTTTGTGAAAAGATTATTGTAAACATTTTGAGATATTTGAATGTTTTCCATTCTAACAGGTCTTATATTAATTCTAATTATTTTTTCAGATATCTTGCAGAGCTGAATGACATCATTGGAAGCACATAAAAGGCCCCCTTTGTCTTTTTGCCTGATGAGTAAGGATTGGCATTTTAGTGACTCATCCATCAAAGCATCTTTGCATTCAGGACAGACAACAATCTTCATCAAGGATTTAACAACAAGCCCTGCAATGTATTCAACAACAGAATCACAGTATTTTGATAATGTTTCAAATTCTATGGTAGGAAGTTCTGTGGAATCATCATCATTTTTTCCAATATCCAAGCTGTATCTTTTTAACAAGCTGATATCATATTGATCATGATGTACTGATGAAGAGGAAGCAAATAATATTGGTATCGAGTTTTGTGTGAGACAGTTTCCTGATGTTGAAGCTAGGATTTCATGATGGATCAGCATTCTTTTGTAAGCAGCCATAAATTGTTTCGCCGTTGGATTATTATTCCAGCCACCTCTTCCTCTAATGGAATTAAAAAAATGCTCCAAATGGTCTTGGCTGAATTTTCCAGTTAATATGTACCTGTTGCATGAAAAACGAAATTATTTGAATTACTTCACATATTTTAAAACGATACACATTATAAGAATTAAAACATACTTCATTACTGGATGCGTTGAATCTACCAATGAAGTAAATAATCCTTTCAGTGTTGCAATTATATTTAAGAAACCGATAACAGGAGTTTTTCGATTTCCTAGGCCTACTTCTTTTCCTGTCATTGGATCAATCAGGTGTTTAAAATAAAGATTGGCCTCCATGAATTTTCATTTTCTTTTCGCAGCGCAGCTTTGTATTGCTTGCCCAGTGGATGCAAAGAATTTGAAATGTCAAATAACCTAGCAATTATAATATACTTAATTATGCATATGTAAAATGTTAAGTGATATTAATTCAAAATAACTATGTTAACATTAAAAGTATACTTGTCACATAGTCGAATAAATTCAACAGTGGCTTCACAGTTTTGAAATTCCTCTAATTGCAATTCATGTGCTGCAAATTCTATTGCATCTGCAACAGACTGACTTAATGTTTGTGCTGCTAGAACAACTTTCATTTTTTGCTTTTTCCAATTAATATGCTTGTTGCTTAATTTATTTGCTAAATGGAGACCTTCTTTTTCTTGCAAATAATGCAAATCTTCAATGTATCTCCATTGAATTGTCTGGAAAATTGTAAATTTTATTGTGTATTTATAAAGGAAGCTACATATTGATATTTGAAATAATACTAATATGGATTGGTAAAAAAAATTGTTTGTTACCTGGCCTTCACTATTTTGTAAAACTTTTTTATCAGCTAATGCATTCCTCATTAGCTTTAACATATGGCTAGGATCTAACAGCACATAGATTTTCATATTATTATCAGAGGGATGTGGAAAATAGGGGCACATTTCTTTAAACTGCAATTTAGCTCCCAAATAATTGGCCATAGCAAAATTACATGCTGTTCCATCAAAAGTGATTGAAATAATTTTTATTTCAATTTCATCGAATTTGATAATGCACTCCTTAACAATGTTTGCTCTCTCTTGCCCATTTAAACCATCAATTAGAAAATAAGCACATGGAAGCTTAAAATTGGCATTAATGGCCACCACCATAAATACATAAGCTTCTTTGGCAAGAGGTAAAGAATCATCATCCAATCCAGTGCCCATATCAATAAAGCCACTGTAGCTTGTACTATCCCATTCGACATGCTTCTTAATAGCCATTTCATCAATGACTAAATTACAGACTGGTATAGTTGATTTGGTTGATTTTACATATGATGATAAAGCACGAAATGCTTCTTGTGTAAATCCAGGCTTTTCTTCAATGCTAGAATACCATTGTCTTAATGTCCTGGTAGAAGGGAGACATAAATCAAATGTTTGCCTCACGTATTCATATGCTCTGTTTGAATAAAATTGAAGCGTCAGAGCAAAGATCTGATGCTTGGTGGATATTTAGATATATGTTTTTGCTTGTTGTTCTTCAAATATAAACGTTGTAATATTTCAGAAGGTATTATTGAACAACAACTGGAAAGGTTTGTCAGTGCACTGTCAGACATCATATTTTTATTTTTTAAATCTGAAATTATATGCTCCAATTTTAATATTTTTTGTTTCAATTTTCTTTTCTGATTACTGATAAGTTTTAACTTCTTTTTGGTGTTTGAAGCTATTTCAGTTAAGTAATCTATTTTTCTTTTAATTTTTCTTGGAGATTCCAAGCTATATGTGTGATCAAATGAATGATGAAATGATGGTCCTGCTTCACTCTTTGAATCTGTTTCATTCTCCTTGTCATTATTTTTATAACGTGCAGGAGGTTTTCTTGGTTTAGATTCCTTGAAAAAGTTTTATAAAACTGAGAGTTATATTTTTTAATAATAGAGTTTAAGCATGATAAATATGTTAATGATAAAAGTTAATATTTGAAGAGATGCTCAAGTGTACCTTTGTTTGCAGATGTTTAGGAAAGTCAAATTTTGTGGGAATTGCCCCTTGTTTTAATCTTTTTCTTTGCCCTGTCAAATCAAAACATTCTTCTTGAAAATGAATTGAACAAATGACTGAATGGTCCTGGTTTCTATTTTTCTTTTCTGATGTTTCTTATCCATTGCTGATAAAATTTTTTATTTTTTGGAAATATGTAGTTTAATTTAAATATTTCAATTTCATCACATTTTAAATAATAAATTACATTATTCTTTGTCAAATTAAGAATTTATTCATGTTATTGCAGTGACAATTTTCGTTGGAATATTAACGAAATCGATTTTTTATATTTTATAATGTAAAATACACTGTAATGTAAATGGATAAATTTCATTTCATTTTGTTTGTAATAGAAATGTAAATCTTTTTGATTTAATAAAGATTATAAACAATCGCCTGCTTTATTCATTCCATGAATATGTATTTTGATTGTAAATAAATTATAAACTCTTGAGTTTTGCTAAAAATTGTTGTAGAATTATTTTTGGATTTTTTTAAAGTTTCACAGAAAAATGTAGCTATGAATTTTTTCTCAAAAAATTTGGAGAGCAAACTTAGCATGTACAAAGTTAAATTGCACTAAACCCTTTTGATGAAAATAAATAAATCTGGTGAAAATATAGAATCCTATTTTTGTAATTCCGATTTTTTAATAATTGGTTAAAGTTCAGAGTGGCGTCCCCAATTTCACGGACGTTTCAC
>JAHWFO010077364.1:278161-323450 GCA_023313115.1 Rhysida immarginata | reverse complement strand
GCCGTCCGTGAAACGTCCGTGAAATTGGGGACGCCACTCTGAACTTTTACCAATCTATTTTATAAATGAGTTTATTGTGTTATATTAAATGTAAATTACTTATAAAAAGAAATGTCTGAACCCTGTTTTGAATAATTTTTGCAATTGTATGCACAACAATGTTCCATTTTAGCCGCTATAGTTACAGCATGTTTTATATTGCAATGACGCTCCGAATAGGCTTCTTTCAACAGCGATCGTTAAAAAAATTTTAAAAACTCTTTTACGGGTATCAGATCTAGTTTTTATTGACTTATTAATTAACATTTTCACTTGATTTCCATATTTTAATTTAAATTTTGAGTTTTCCTATAGGTGCTGCAAAGAAATCGGCTGATATTTATTACACTTAATGCAATATCTATGGCGATCAGCTGATTTTTGTCCCCCTAAATATGGCGGCTCGGTGGCATCGGTTTTAGAGGCTTCACTGCCAGTCTCTACTGTTCATTTGTCTCTGCGTTCTACTAAACAAGGTTCCTTGAAAACAGTCTCGACTAACATTAATTTTACTTTATATTCATTCATGACACATCATTCCAAGTCGTTTAACATATTATATTCAATATTATAGCATTGAAAATTATAATGAACGACAAAAATTCCACTAAAACAGGTTACTTGAATTCAGTTTCGACTACCATTAATTTTACATTATATTTATTCATGAAACATCATTCCGAGGTGTTTGATATAGTACATGCTATATTTAACATTTAACGCTCCAATGAAACAATAATGGTTGCACAAAACGATGTTCCATGAATCCAATTATAACTGTCATTAATTTTACCAAATACTCATTCATGACACATCCTTCCAAGTCGTTTAATTTCTTACATGCAATGTTATAGCATTTTAAGTTCCAATGAACCAAAATGGTTCCACTAAACGAGGTTAGTTTAATGCAATTTTGACTGTAATTAATTTTACATAATAGGCTATCATGACACATCATTACAAGTTGTCTAATATATTACATGCCATATTTTTGCATTGAAAGTTCCAAAGAACCACATTGGTTTCACTAAACCAGGTTCCATGAATTCAATTTTGACTGTCATTCATTTTAGGTAATACTCAATCATGACATATCATTCCAGGTCCTTTGAATTATTACATGCAATATTATAGCACTGAAATTTTCAATGATTTATAATGGTTCCACTAAACCGGGTTCCTTGAAACCAATCTCGACTATCATTATTATTATGTTATATTCATTCAAGACACATCATTCCAAGTCTTTCATAAAATACATGCCATATTTTAGCATTGAAAGTTCCTATGTACCGCAATGATTCTACTAAACCAGGTTCTTTGAATGCAATTTCGACTGTCATTAATTTTCGTTTGATATAATACATGCAACATTTTAGCATTGGAAGTTCCGATGAACTAGAATGGTTCAAGTAAACCAGGTTCCTTGACACAAATTTCAACTACCATATTTTTACGTTTTATTTATTCATGACACATCATTCTATGAATTTTGATATATTTCACGCAATGTTTTATCATTGAAAGTTCCAATGAACCATAGTGGTTCCACAAAACCAGGTTCATGTAAAATAATTTCGAATTTTATTCATTTTACGTTATATTCATTCATGACACATCATTCCGAACCGTTTGATATACTACATGCCATATTTTAACATTAGCGTTACAATGAAGCACAATAGTTCATTAATTTAATAAATTTAATAAATGTCATTAATTTAATTTGTATTCATTCATGATACATAATTCCAAGTCATTAGATACTATACATGCCATATATTAGAATTGAAATTTCCAATAAAAAATAGTGGTTCCACTAAACCAGTTTCATTTAAATCAAATTCGACTCTCGTTAATTTTACGTTATATTCATTCATGACACATCATTCCGATTCGTTTGATATATTACATGCAATATTATAGCAATGCAAGTTCCAATGAATAATTATGGTTCCTCTAAACCGGTTTCATTTAAACCAATCTCCACTATCATTAATTTAACGTTATATTCATTCAAGACACATCACTCCCAGTCGTTTGATATATTACATGCAACATTTTAGCATAGAAAGTTCCAATGAACCCTTATGAATCCATTAAACCGGTTCATTGATAGCAATTTCAAATGTCATTAATTTTAATTTGTGTTCATACACGACACTTAATTCCTATTCTTTTAATATATTACATGCCATATTTTAGCATTTAAAGTTCCAATGAAACCATAATGGTTACACTAAACCAGGTTACTTGAATCCAATTTAGACTAACAATAAATTTACATTTTATTCATTCATGACACATCATTCCAAGTCGTTTGATATACAAGTTGCCATATTTTAGCATTTAAAGTTTCAATAAACCATAGTGGTTCCACTAAACCAGTTTCATTTAAACCAATTTCGACTATCATTAATTTTACGTTAAATTCATTCATGACACATCATTCCGAGGTGTCTGATATATTACATGATATATTTCAGCATTGATTCATGATATATTTTAGCAATGTTCCAACTAACCATAATGATTCCAAGAGACCAGGTACCTTGAAAGCAATTAATTTTAATTTGTATTTATTCATAACACATTATTCCAAGTCTTTTGATATATCACATGCTAAATTTTATCACTTAAAGTTCCAATGAAACAAAATTGCTCTAATTACTTGATTCCAATTGCCAGTTACTTGATTCCAATTGCGAGTTTCATTTATGTTACTTTATTTTCATTCATGACACATCATTCCAAGTCGTTTGATTTATTACATGCAATATCATAGCATTGCAAGTTCCAATGAACCATAATGGTTCCACTAAATAAGGTTCCTTGAAAACAATCTCGACTATCATTAATTTTACAATATATTCCTTCATGAAACATCATTCCGAGTCGCTTGATATATTACATGCAATATAATAGTGAAAGTTCCAATTAACCACAATGGAAACACGAAACGAGGTAGCATGAATCCAATTTCGACTACCATTAATTTTACCCTATATTTATCCATGAAACATCATTCCTAATCGTAAGATATACTACAAGCCATATTTTAGCATTTAACGTTCCAATTAAACCATATATCACGACTTTTTGAATTAATTAGTTTTGTCGTTAATTAATATGTGTCATGATAGAGAAAGGAGGAGTGAAGGAAACTGGTTTTGATACGAGGAACAATTTTTAATGATAAATCAAATTAAAATATTCCAAGTGAAAATTTACAAATATAAATTGAGAATTAATCTTTGTTGGATTCCTAAGCTTTTGAAGTAAATGTAGATGAGAAGTCGCTATCTTGATTCTTTTGCACACTGGCATCAGTAGGCGTTAAGGCGAGAATATTCACGTTTGACGAAATCCATGTCCAGTTGTGATGTGTCCATGTCGTCGTACATTGAGACCAAAAGGGTTGAGTTTCGAATCGTAAGGCTTGAATTCAAATAAATAAAATTGATAAGATTAGAATTCAAAATCTTAGTCATAAAAATTGCACTGCTTATTGCTGAAGTGAACGAAATCACTTAACAAGAAATTTTAAGTTATGATAGCAATATTCAAGGAGGATTACTTCTATCATGTAGATTTACGATTAAATAAGTTCATTATAATAACCGTACCCTGGGAAACGCTGAGGGCAGCCAAGCGTGGCTCGCGTTGAGAGCTCTCTTCGCGGCGCGCGCTTGCTGTGCTTGTTCCGTCCGCTTTCCCTTCGTGTGTCGTGCTGATCGAGTCGCTATCAGTCGCATTCGCCTTGGATCCTTGGCTGGGGTGACGAGCGATGTCTGCTTCGGAATTTAGTAAAGGCGCCGGGTTCCGTAGAATCCGTGACGAAAACTTGTCTCTTGAGGTAAACCTGGCGTCTGACGATATCCGATCGATGTCGTCTCCGTCGCCTTCGGAGCTTTTTAACGATTGCTCGATGTCGGATACCTCTTGTGCACGATGCAGATGAATTATATGTTCGTCTCGATTCCCCGTCAATAAGTCATCTCGTGAGCTAATGGCTCCTTTACGTGTTTCGCCTTCCTGGCTTGAAAAATTAGAATTTATAAAAATTCTTGTAAAAGATAAATCTATATGCTCACTTATCTTCTTTGGAAAACGATGATGCTGATCGCTTCTGCGATGCGGGGTCCTTTCTTCTTTACGAGCCTCAGCTTCTATCATGGCACTGGCGCATTCACGGCTCCCTGTTGCTTCATCATGCTGGGGTAGATATCGTGAAGGCGTTCTCCGAGCTCGCAAAAATTCTGAGTTCGAAGCGTGATGAAATGAGGCTAATGAGGGCTGGCTGCTGAACGGAGCTCGTCTGCTCCTTTTTCGTCCTTGTCCATTCGGCTTATTAGGCTGTTGGAGCTGGAGCAGATGATATTTGCTCCAGCGAACACCCTTCACTTGATGTTAACGCAGGGTGCTCAAGCGCACATGCGTAACGTGTATACCGTGAAGCCTTTTATAGGCTTCTACACATTAAAAAACGCTTCAGTTTCGAGGCTCGTTTACCCACCGGTAGGTCATCAGAAGTCTAATGGGAACACGAAGTGGTGGACATATTTATTGATATGGTCCCCTCCGATGACCTCACAAAGACGTTTGGATGTTGCATAACGTCTTTTGAATACTAAAGGACCTAGCCGATACCATTCCAAGAGGAGGAAGGACCGCAGATGTAATGATCCTTTTTTCCACACAGATGACGGTGTGGAAAAAATCCCCCTCGCTCTGTCCACTCTAGCCAACCAGAGTTCTCTGTTCATGAACATGATAGATATCGCTAGGTCCAATTTCAATGAATCACCGGTGGAGTCATCCATCAGGAATCGCACAAACTGGTAAGATATCCCAGGCAGATTGTAATGATGACAAAGCCGATTCCAGATGGATTGTGCAAACGAGCACTCGAAGAATATATGCTGAACTGACTCTACGATGCCACAATGAAGACAACCAGCAGATCTGACCACCCTCCATAGATGAAGACGTTGGAGGGAGTAAAATCCGTGGTGCAGCAATCGCCATTGAATGGAGAACACAGTTCCATCAAAGGCAACAGATTTTATTGCCTTTAAAATGGCTGGCCACGGATAATCTGGACAGAGACGAAAGATGTCGGTAGTCTCGCCCTGGTCAGACTGCTGGTAAAACCAAGACAAACGCAGATAACCCCAATCCTGGTAAACAAGTTGTCGCAAAGTAGGTAAAATAGTCACTAGGTCCCCTTGGAAGAGATGGTAAATAATCGGGTGACACACATTGGTAGTTATTGGCAGCAAGTGAGGTAACGGTAACCTATTCACTTTAAAAAACACTCGTAAGTAAACAAACACAAAGTTCGCCCACAAAGGTGGGGGGGTAAGAAAAATACGAATCATTGCAGCAAGTCTTGCTGCGACGAGGTAACGCCGAATCTCGGGCAGGCCTAGCCCCCCCCTTTCAAAGGGAGTGAAAAGAAAACCTGCCCGGACAGGATGACGCTGAGTAGAACTCCCCCACACACAATTAACAATGGAACTGCCAACTTTGCTCAGCATTTTTGCAGGTGGTAAAGTGAATAGGCACTTTGCAGACAACAACGATAGAATATGAGTCTGCACAAACCGCACCTTGACAAGCATTGACGTGGGAAAACTAAAATTCCTGTCAAGGCGGGCAATACACTTATCCACCACTTGCTGCCAATGAATTGAGTCCATGTCCGGTAGAAATGAAAAAATAAAACCAAGCACTGTGATCTGACCACACCATGTTATTGGGAATGACTTGAGCTTGTCGACTGTCCACTTCCCAATCGCAATTCCCTTCGACTTGACGAGGTTGATGGTACTCCCTGTCGAAGTACTGAAGAGATCGAAGGTTTCTTTGTAAATGCTCAGGGAATATGAGTCAGACGCAAACAACACAACGTCGTCTGCGTAAGCTAATGTCCTGATGTTGATAGACGCAGCTGGTAACTCATATCCCCGAACCTCCGGGTGGCGGTTCAAGAACTGGAGTAATGGCTCCAAATAGAAGATGTACAGGAGAGGCGATAGAGGACACCCCTGCCTGACACCTTTCAAGAGTTCGAAGGTAGACGAAGTGGAGCCATTAACCGCCACACATGATGTGGCCGATGCATACAGTGAAGAAATAATCACAGCAAAAGTCCGAAGATGAAGCCGGTGAAACACTTGGAATAAAAATTCGTGATTCACCTTGTCAAACGCCTTTTCCTGGTCGAGGCTTAACACCGCAAGAGTTTGCTGACGAACTTGCGCTTCTTCCATAACACACCGAATAGTAATAAGATTGTCTGTCATCCTGCGCGTTGGAATTGAGCAGGATTGGCCCGGATCAAAAAACTCGTCGGCGATGAGCTTAAGACGTTGCTGGAACACCCCAGTGAAGATTTTGTAGTCCGTATTGAGTAGTGTGATCGGTCTCCACTGGGTCACGAGTTTTGGATCCGGGCATTTAGGGAGTAAGATGATTTTCCCTACAGTAAATTCCGGTGTGATGGAAGACGGGTCTTGGATGATTGAATTGAAGACTCGTACCAGGAAAGGCCCAAGAAGTTTCCACGACGAATTGAAGAATGAGTAAGGTATGCCGTCTAAGCCCGGGCTGGACTGATGACGGCCGTCTGCCGAGAGAAACTTCTTGACTTCATCTTCGGTGAAGGGACGTGTTATGAACGAATCGGATTCCACAGAAAAAGGTCTCAATGCCTCAATCCACTTCTTCGTGGTGTCAGACGGAATGATTGGATGGCTGAAAAATGATGAAAAGTGAGAGTGGAAGGCTGATAAGATGTCGGCATCAGATTCCACTTCCTCACCTTCCACCAATAAACGATGGCAATGTTTATTGTTAGCCCGATGCCTCTCCTCAGCGAAGGCTGCCGATGACATGTGCCGGACGTCAGCAGCCCAGGTAAGTTTGGCCCTGAGTGCTGCGCCGGCAGCTTTCCGGATCATTAGAGCATTTATTTCGCTCTTCACCTGTTGAATTTCAGCCTGAAACTCCTCCTTAGGGGTGGAACAACGGAGGAGTCGTAAAATTTCTTGCAGCATGAGGAGGTAACGATGACGGCGTCTGGCAGCATCCAATCCAATCTTCCGAAAAAATTTTTTTAATTTGGTTTTAAAGTTTAACCACGAGTCAAGCGTAGGAGGCACATTGTGGAGATGTTTTTCCCAAACTGAACGAACATTCCCCGGTACTCTTCATTGTCGAGCAGAGAAACGTTTAGAAACCAGTTCTTGTTGGTAACTCGATCTGCAGCAATTGCCGGAGAAACAAATGGAGGATCCCACGACCACAAGATGGCACTATGGTCGGAAAAAGCACACGGAATAACCTCCATTGTTCCAGCTGCACCAGCAAACACATTGTCGACCAAAAAAAGATCAAGTCGTGATGCCACAGTGGGTCCTTGATGAAATGTGAACCCACTGAGATCACCACGAGAATTCACTGGCCATAGATCAAACAATGCGTTTTGCTGGCACAGGCGATGCACGTGTCCAGACGAAAAGATGTTGTTGGCGTCTGGATGACAGTTAAAATCACCAGCAATCACTACAGGAAATGATGAACACAGATAGACTTGCAGGTCGTTGAAGAAGTCACGTTTCTCTGCACTCGTGCACGGAGCATACACGTTAAGCAATCGGAATTGAAATTTAGAGGATGAAATGTCTAAAGATATTACCCTGCACTCGCTGTCACACAAATAATTCGACACCTGAATGGAGGGGTTGAGGATGATGGTTGCAACCCCTTGCCCAAACGGTGACGAAGAGTTAATAAAGAATTGTCCACGAGGAAATTGTCTGCGAAGGCCGGGTAGATCGTACCATACTTGTGCAGGATCAAGTTTCACTTCCTGAAGCACAAGTATGTCCGGCCTGTACAGGGCAATAAACGTCGACAAAACCGATTGCTTAAAAGACGAACCCAGGGAACGCACGTTCAGTGAGATGACCTTCATTATGGAATCACGTTGCTGGTTCTTGACACTTCTTCGAAGGAGACTGGAGCTTCACTGATGATGGTGGAGGCTCCTTCGACTTCCGCCTCGGAGAACGAAAAGAGGATGAAGACGAAGTGCTGCGATGATGGCCCTCGCAGCTGTCTCGGTCGGTAGAAGAAGAAGCAGCAACGCCGTCCCTTCTGCTGTGATGTCGTCTGGTCTTGTGCCTGCGAGATTTGGATGACGTCGCAGGCACATCCCGCTGTGCTGATGCTGATGACTTCAAATTCCCAGCAGATGATGACACTGAAGCTGAAGTGGGCGCACAAGCAATCCGAAGAGGCTGCGATGCCGATGTCTTCGCCGGCGGAGGAAGAGATGGAAAATCCTCCTCTGGGAAGATCGATTCGGATAACGCCGATACGTCCACATCATCTTCTGCAGAGCTTACCTCCTCGACCATCGAGATGTCGCTTGATGGCTCAGGGAAGAGGGCGCCGTCTAGGATCTCTGATGGGGGAGGAGTGTGTAGGATCTCCTCCCTCGGCTTATCAGCTAGTGGCGCTGGAGGTGGTGGCATCTCTTTCCTAGAATCCATAGGTGGCGGAGATGGCGTCGTACGCTGCCTTCGAGGTGGGCGTGAAGGCGACGTGGCTCTGCTCGGCTCTGTTGACTTGGCCGGTGATGTCATCATCGGTGGTTGCTGGGGAGACACTCCTTTAGGCGATGATGGAGCTGCTGGCGATGCAAGGGTCCTCTCCGGGCACTGGTGAAATTTGTTAACTACTTTGTTACAGTAGCTACATTTCACCAAGAGAGGACAGTCCTTCCTGACGTGAGCCGTCTTCTTGCAGTACCAGCAGCACTGCCTTTGACCTTTGTAAGACACGGAGACTTTATCTCCGCGCATTACAACATCCTTGGGAATGTCTCTGTGTAAGTCCATGTAGACTACGATGTCGCCCGTCTTTTGAAGAGGGGAATCAGGGTGCTGAGGGTACGAAACCCTATGCACCACACCGTAGTCAGCCATGTAACCTTTGAGATACTTCTCGGTCATCAGCGGCGATGCACCCCGGATAACGACTGGAACATATCCGGGTTCCGCATAGCTCAGGTGGACGGTGGTCTGCCCAACCTTGATAAAATCAGCAGACACAGTGCGGTCTGCCACATTACGCTGCCTACAGAGCATCCTCGACTCAGTCGGGGTAAGCCTCTGTAGGACTAACACAGCGGGATCTCCAGACGGGAGAACAGGAGGTATACTAGTTTTGGAGTATAACTCCCTCATGAACATGCCGACAGAAAAGGGTCCGTCGGCAATCATATTCACCATGTTTTCCATGGTGAATAATTAAAAGTCACAAAAAGTTCGGGGGGGGGGGTGAAACCTCCCCCGGGGTAGCCGGGGGGAGGGACCCTAAAAGTCACAAGTTATTCACGCAGTTGGATGGTATTAACTGCGTGAATAAATTATAAGTTCAATAAAGCAAAGTCACTCACAATCACACCCAATCACTTGCTTCCTTCGTCCTTCTCAAGATCAGGCACTGTAGACCAAGTAGCTCCCTTCTGTCTACTTTTTCGTTGCTCCTGGCTTTTATTCCTCCTCCTCATTTGCATACCTTGTTTATTTGCCAATTGAGTGCCTTCTTTACCTTTAGCGCTCCTTCCGTCGATTAGTCTATTTTCGTTTGCAGGTGTCGGGTTTCTTCTTTTTATCATCTTTTTCTGCTGCCTGCCTTCTCCTCCTCTAAAGTTCTCCGAAGTTGCTTCGCCCATTTTTTTTCCTTTTTTACCTGTCGGGGCTCGTTGACCTGACACCATAATTGTTCCATATATCCAATTTTGACTTTTTTTTTGCATGTCATAATTTTACATGACACATCATTCCAAGTCGTTGAATTTCTTACATGCAATATTATAGCACTGCAAGTTCCAATGAATCATAATGGTTCGACTAAACCAGTTTCATTTAAACAAATCTCGACTATCATTAATTTTCGTTGTAATCATTCATGACACATCATTCCGAGTCGTTTGATATATTACATGCAGTATTTTAGCATTGAAAGTTCCAGTAAACAATAATGGTTCCACTAAACCAGGTTCCTTGACACAAATTTCAACTACCATTAATTTTACGTTATATCTATTCATGACACATCTTTCCATGTCTTTTATTATATTACACGCAATATTTTAGCACTGAATGTTCCAATGAAATCTTATGATTCCACTAAACTGTTTCCTTGAAAGCAATTTCAAATGTCATTAATTTTAATTTGAATTCATTCATGACGCATAATTCCAAGTCTTTTGATATATCACATGCCATATTTTATCATTTTCAGTTCCAATGGACCATAATTGCTCCATTAAACCAGGTTAATTGACTCCAGGTTTTATTAATTATACTTTATATTCATGCATGATACATCATTTCAAGTTGTTTAATATATTACATGCAATATTATAGCATTGAACATTCTAATGAACGATAATGGTTCCACTAAAAAGTGTTCCATGAATCCAATTTTTTACTGTCATTAATTTTACCTACTACTCATTCATGAGACATCATTCCAAGTCTTTTAATTTCTTACATGCAATATTGTAGCATTGAAACTTCCAATGAACCACAATGATTATACTAAACCAGGTTACTTGAATACAATTTTGACAATCATTAATTTTACATTATATTCATTTATGACACATCATTCCAAGTCGTTTAATATAGTACTTGCAATATTACAGCATTGAAAAATCCAATGAATCATAGTGGTTCCACTAAACTAGGTTCCTTGGAACCACTCTCAACTATCATTAATTTTCTGTTGTATTCATTCATGACACATAATTCCAAGGAGTTTGATATATTATATGCTATATTTTAGCCTTTAAAGTTCCAATGAATTATAATAATTACACTAAACCAGGTTACTCGGATCCAATTTCGACAATGATTAATATCACATTATGTTCATCCATGACACATCTTTCCAAGTGTTTAATATATTAACCTTGGATCGGTAATTGTTCCACTAAATTGTTGAAAATTCTAATGATCGGTAATTGTTCCACTAAATTAGTTTCATTTAAACCAATTTTGACATCATTACTTCAATTGGTTTTGTATCACACGCAATATTTTAGCATTGAATGTACCAATGAACAATATTGGTTTTACTAAACCAGGAGGTTACTTATGCTAATTTCATTTATCATTAAATTTACGTCATATTGATTCATGACACATCTTTCCAAGTGAATTGGAAGTTCATTCCATGACACGTATTTTTTATTATTGAAAGTTCCAATGAACAATATGGTTTCATGACACATTATTCCAAATCGTTTGATATACAGCATGCCATATTTTAGCATTGAAAGTTCCTGATTCAACTAAACCAGGTTCTTTGAATGCAATATCGACTCTCATTAATTCATGACAAATCATTCCAAATTGTTTGATGGAATACATGCCATATTTTAGAAATGATAGTTCAAATCAGCCACAATGGTTGCACGAAACCAAGTTCCATGAATCCAATTTCGAGCATCAATAATTTTACGTTATATTCATTCATGCCTGATTACTCCAAGTCGTTTGGTATATTATACGCAATATTTTAGCATTGACAGTTTCAATGAACAAAATTGGTTCCACTAAACCAGATTAATTGATGCCAATATCAAGTATCATTCAATTTACCTTATATTCATTCATGACGCATCTTTCCAAGTTGATTGATATATTACATGTATATTTTAGCAGTGAAAGTACCAATTAAACATAATGGCTCCAGTAAACCAGATTACTTGAATCCAATTTCGACTATCATTAATTTTACGCTGTATTCATTAATGACACATCATTTAATATATTACATTCCATATTTTAGATATAAACTTCCAATGAACAATAATGGTTCCACTCAACCAGGTTACATGATTCAAATTTCGACTCTCATTAATTTTACTTGACATTTATTTATAACACTTTTTTTTCAAGTCCTTTGATATATTACATGCAATATTATAGCATTGAAAGTTCCAATGAACCACAATGATTGCACTAAACCAGGTTCCTTGAAAGCAATTTCAACTATCATTAATTTTAATTTGTATTCATTCATAACACATAACTCCAAGTCTTTTGATATAGCACATGCCATATTTGATCATTTAAAGTTCCAAAAAACCAGATTTGCTCCATTAAACCAGGTTACTTGATTCCATTTTGACTGTCATTAATTTTACGTAATACTCAATCATGACACATCATTCCAGGCCCTTTAAATTATTACCTGCATTATTATAGTATTGAAAGTTTTAATAAAATATAATGGTTCCACTAAACCGGGTTGCTTTAATTCAATTTCGACTCTCATTAATTTTACGTTATATATATTCATGACACATCATTCCAAGTCGTTTGATATATTCTATCCTCCATATATTAGCATTTAAAGTTCCAATTAACCACATTTGCTCCATTAAAACAGGTTACTTAATTCCAATGTCGAGTTTCATTAATTTTATCTTATATTCATTCATGACACATCATTCCAAATCGTTTGATATATTACATGCTATAATTGTAGCAATGAAAGTTCTAATTAAAACAATGGAACCACGAAACCAGGTTCCATGAGTACAATTTCTATTGTCATTAATTTTACGTTATATTCATTCATGACACATCATTTGAAGTCATTTTATATATTACACGCAATATTTTTGCAAAGAAAGTTCCAATTAAACATAAAGTTCCACTGAAGTGTGGCTAAGCTGCAAGTTATGATGAAATCTAATGTGAGACGTTAAAGATCTTGAATCAGGATGGTATCCTATAGCTAACTCGGGTGTGTTCATTGCTTGGATATCCAACTAGGTATTCTGGTACCAGGTTCTTTGAAACCATTTTCAACTATCATAATTTTACGTTATATTAATTTATGACACATCATTCCAAGGTGTCTGATATATCACATGCCATATTTTTACATTGAAATTCCAAAGAACCACAATGGTTCCACTAAACCAGGTTCCATGAATTCAATTTTGACTGTCATTAATTTTACGTAATACTTAATCATGACACATTATTCCAGGTCCTTTGAATTATTACATGCAATATTATAGTATTGAAATTTCCATTGAACTATAATGGTTCCACTAAACCGGATTCCTTGAAACCAATTTCGACTATCATTAATATTACGTTATATTCATTCATGACAAATCATTCCAAATTGTTTGATGGAATACATGCCATATTTTAGAACTGAAAGTTCAAATGAACCACAATGGTTCCACGAAACGGAGTTCCATGAATCCAATTTCGATCATCAATTATATTACGTCATATTCATTTATGCCTGATTACTCCAAGTCGTTTGGTATATTACACGCAATATTTTATCATTGAAAGTTTCAATGAACAAAATTGGTTCCACTAAACCAGATTAATTGACTCCAATTTCAAGTATCATTAAATTTACCTTATATAAATTTATGACGCATCTTTCCAAGTTGATTGATATATTACATGTATATTTTAGCACTGAAACTGCCAATTAAGTATAATGGCTCCAGTAAACCAGATTACTTGAAATCTATTTTCGACTATCATTAATTTTACGCTGTATTCATTCATTGCGCATCATTCCAAGATTACATGGCATATTTTAGCATTTAAAGTTCCAATGAAACCATAATGGTCCCACTAAACCAGGTTACTTGAATCCAATTTAAACTAACTATAATTTTACATTATATTCATTCATTACCATCATTCTAAGTCGTTTGATATTCAATTCGCCATATTTTAGCATTTAAAGCTCCTATAAACCATAGTGGTTCCGCTAAACCAGTTTCATTTAAACCAATTTCTAATATCATTACCTTTACGTTAAATTCATTCATGACACATCATTCCTATCGTTTGATATATTACATGCAATTTTATAGCATAGAAAATTCCAATAAAACCTTATGAATACACTAAACCGGTTCCTTGAAAGCAATTTCAAATGTCATTAATGTTCCAATGGACCATAATTGTTCCATTAAACCATGTGAATTCATTCCAAATTCGAGTTTCATAAATTTTACTTTATATTCATTCATGACACCTCATTTCAAGTCGTTTTATATATTACACGCAATATTTTTGCAAAGAAAGTTCCAATTAAACATAAAGTTCCACTAAACCAGGTTCTTTAAAACCACTTTCAACTATCATAATTTTAAGTTACATTCATTTATGACACATCATTCTAAGGTGTCTGATATATTACATGCCATATTTTTGCATTGAAGTTCCAATGAACCACAATGGCTCCACTAATCCAGGTTCCATGAAATCAATTTTGACTGTCATTAATTTTATGTAATACTCAATCATGACACATCATTCCAGGTCTTTTGAATTATTACATGCAATATTATAGCATTGAAGGTTCCAGTACAGTATAATGGTTACACTAAACCGGGTTCCTTGAAACCAAGTTCGACTATCATTAATATTACGTTATATTCATTCATGACACATCATTCCAAGTCTTAATTTAGCATTGAAAGTTCCTATGAACGGCAATGATTCTACTAAACCAGGATCTTTGAATGCAAATTCGATTGTGATAAATTTTCCATTATTTTTATTCATGACACATCATTCCAAATGTTTTTATATATTACACGCAATGTTCTAGAATTGAAAGTTCCAATTCACCATAATGATTCCATTAAACCGGTTCCCTAAAAGCAATTACAACTGTCATTAATTTTAAATTGTATTCATTCATGACACATAAGTCCGAGTCTTTTGATATATCCCTTGCTATATTTTCTCATTTAAAATTCCAATGAACCACAATTGCTCTATTAAACCAGGTTACTTGAATTTCATTACTTTTACTTTGCATTCATTCATGATACATCATTCCAAGTCATTCAATAGAATACATGCCATATTTTAGAATTTTTTTTTCATTACCATTTTAGCATTGAAAGTTCCAATTAAACATAATGGTTCCATTAAACCAGCTTACTTTAATTTAATTTCGACTGTAATTAATTTTACATAATATTCCATAATGACACATCATTCCAAGTCGTTTGATTTATTACATGCAATAGTAAAGCATTGAAAGTTCTATTGAACCAGAAAGCTTTCTACTAAATCATGTTCCATGATTCCAATTTTGACAGTCATTAATTTTATCTAATTATTGATTTAAGGAGTTTAAATAATTAGTTTAAATTTGAAATGAATTTAGTCTCCTTTTAATGGGGAAAAAATCGTGAAATAATAAAAACAAAATTAAAATTAAAGTCACCAATCTTGAAAAAACTTGGGAGATGAAAGAAAACTCAAGGATGTAGTCTATTGAAGATGGTAGAAATAAAACCAGTCTATTGAGGATGTAGATGAAGTTCTTGTGTAGTCTATTGAATATGGTAGAAATAAAACCATTCTATTGAGGATGTAGATGACGTTCTTGTGTAGATGGTGTTGATAGGGGAAAACGATGATCTTGAAGTAGTGATGAAATTTTGAAGGGTTGATCCAAATTTTTGGGATAACGTTTTCGAGAATTTTTTTCTCATCATCAGTTGATAAATTATTTGACAGTTGTAAACAGTTTAAATAAGAATGTAACAATTGATATAAAGGTGTTGAAGCTAAGTTGATTGTAATTGTTACATTCTTATTTAAACTGTTTACAACTGTCAAATATTTTATCAACTGATGATGAGAAAAAAATTCTCGAAAACGATATCAAGATCATCGTTTTCCCCTATCAACACCATCTACACAAGAACTTCATCTACATCCTCAATAGACTGGTTTTATTTTTACCATCTTCAATAGACTACACAAGAACTTCATCTACATCCTCAATAGACTGGTTTTATTTCTACCATCTTCAATAGACTACATCCTTGAGTTTTCTTTCATCTCCCAAGTTTTTTTCAAGATTGGTGACTTTAATTTTAATTTTGTTTTTATTATTTCACGATTTTTTCCCCATTATAAAAAGACTAAATTCATTTCAAATATAACTAATTTTATCTAATATTTATTCATGACATTTTATTCTAAGTCAGTTGATATATCACATGCCACATTTTATCATTTAAAGTTCTTCTGATACAATATGATTCCACTAAACCAGGTTCATTAAATGCAATTTCGACAATAATTATTTTAAGGTTGTATTCGTTCATGACACATCATTCCAGATTGTTTGAAATATTACATTCTATATTTTAGCATTTGAAGTTCCAATGAACCAAAATAGTTCCATTAAACAAGGTTACTTGAATCAAATGTCGACTCTCATAAATTTTACGTGATATTCATTCATAACCCATTTTTTCAAGTCGTTGGATATATTACAAGCCATATTTTAGCATTTAAAGTTCCAATGAACAATAGTGGCTCCACTAAACAAGGTTCATTTAAACCAATTTCGACTATCATTCATTTTACGTAATATTCATTCATGACGTTTGATTTATTACATGCAATATTATAGCATTGAAAGTTCTTATAAACCGCAATGCTTTCTATTAAATAATGTTCCATGAATCCAATTTTGACAGTCATTAATTTTACTTAATATTTATTCATGACACTTCATTCCAAGTCGGTTCATTTATCACATGCAACATTTTATCATTTAAAGTTCGTCTGAACAAATACGATACCACTAAACCAGGTTCCTTGCATGCAATTTCGACAATCATTATTTTTAGGTTGTATTCATTTATAACACATCATTCCAAGTTGTTTGATATATTACATTCCATATTTTAGCATTTAAAATTCCAATGAACCATAATGGTTCCATTAAACCAGGTTACTTGGATCAAATGTCGACTCTCATTAATTTTACGTGATATTCATTCATAACAGATTTTTTCAAGTCGCTTTATATATTACAAACAATATTTTAGCATTCAAAGTTCCAGTGAGCCATAATGGTTCCATGACGTCAGGTTCCTTGAAACCAAATTCAACTATCCATAATTTTACCTTAGGTTCATTCATGATCGTTTTTTCTAGGCGTTTGATATATTACATGCCATATTTTAGTATTAAAGTTCCATTGAACCACAGTGGTTCTACTAAATCATGTTCCATGATTCCAATATTGACAGTCATTATTTTCCCCATTCATGACATATCATTCCAAGTCGTTTGATATATTACATGCCATGTTTTAGCGTTATATTTCCAATGAACTATAATGATTCCATTAAATCAGGTTCCATGAATCTAATTTCGACTGTCATAAATTTTATGTAATATTCATTCATGACACACCACTCCAAGTCTTTTAATTTATTACATGCCATATTGTAGCATTGCCGGTTCCATGAATCTCATTTCGATAGTGATAAGTTTTCCGTTATATTTATTCCTGACACATCATTCCAAATATTTTTATATATTAACGCAATGTTCCAGCATTGAAAGTTCCAATGAACAATAATGGTACCATAAAACCAGGTTCCTTGACTCAAATTTCAACTACCATTAATTTCAATATTTAGGATTGAAAAGTCCGATGAACCACAATTATTCCAGTACACCAGTTTCCTTGAATGTAATTTCGACTATCAACAATTTTACGTTGTATTCACTCATAACACATCATTCCAAGTCGTTTGATATTTTACATGCCATATTTTAGCATTTAAAATTCTAAAGAACCATAATGGTTCCACTAAACCAGGTTCTTTGTAACCAATTCTTTGTAACGTTGTATTTATTCATGCTATATCATTCCAAGTTGTCTGTTATATTACACTGCATATTTTAGCATT
This sequence comes from Rhysida immarginata, assembly GCA_023313115.1. Classification (NCBI taxonomy): domain Eukaryota; kingdom Metazoa; phylum Arthropoda; class Chilopoda; order Scolopendromorpha; family Scolopendridae; genus Rhysida; species Rhysida immarginata. The sequence continues at coordinate 305,599 of JAHWFO010077364.1, read as the reverse complement.
TAAAGTTTCAATAAACCACGATTATTCCACTAATGCATTCCACCTTGTTCTTTGAATGCAATTTCGAATATCATCATTTTTACGTTGTATTCATTCATGACACATAATTCCAAGTCTTTCAGTATATTACATGCCATATTTTAGCATTGCAAGTTCCAATGAATTACATTGGTTCAGTTAAACCAGGTTCCATGAATCTCATTTCGTTCGTGATAAATTTTCAGTTACATTTATTCATGACACATAATCATAAATATTTTGATATATTACAAGCAATGTTCTAGCATTGAAAGTTCCAATGAACAATAATGGTACTACTAAAACAGGTTCCTTGACACAAATTTCAACTACCATTATGTTTTTTCATGACACATCATTCTATGTATTTTGATATATCACATGCCACATTTTATCATTTAAAGTTCGTCTGAAACAATATGATTCTACTAAACCAGGTTCCTCCAACGAAATTTCGACTATCGTTGACTTTACATTATATTCATTCATGACACTTCAATCCAAGTCGTTTGATATATTTTAGCATTTAAAGTATAAATGAACCACAACGGTTCCACGAAACCAGGTTACATCAATCCAATTTTAACCCTCATTAATATTACCTAATACTCATTCATGACACAAGATTACACGTCGTTTGATTTATTCCATGCAATAATATAGCATTGATAGTTCCAATCAACCATAATGGTCCTATTAAACCAGGTTCCTAGAAACCAATTTCAACTATCATTAATTTGACGTTATATTCATTTATGACACATTTTTTAAATTTGTTTGATATATTACACGCCATATTTTAGCATTGAAAGTTCCAATGAACAATATTGGTTCCACTAAACCAGGTTACTTGATACTAATGCAAGAAATGAAACACTCTTTATCCACAACGAGTAAAAAGAAAAAATACGACATATATGTACTTTTCCAGATCGAAGCTCTCATCTTCAGCAGGATTGACAGGGAATAACACACAAGATGCAACTGAGTGTGTAAAGAAACAACTCCCATTTATAGTGAATTTTTACCAATAACAGAAAAGACACACAAATGGACAAATTCCTGAATGTTGAACCATGACCAATGACAGACAAGGCCTTACGAATGGGTAAATTCAGTGATTGGTCAAAGTTGAAAACCACTGAACCACTTTGGAATCCCCTATAGGTCTTCTATCAGAGTTAAGGTCACTGATGTTGGTAGAGTGGATTTTGATGCTCTCGTCCAGGAGTTGTTTGTTTTTTATTGATCTTAAAAGTTTTAGGTTTTGTACAGAGAAATCATGTCCAGTGTCCAAGGAATGCTGTGCCATGGCGGAGAGGTTGTATCTACCAAACTTCCGGTGGGCTAAATGCTCCTTGAAGCGGGTCATACATAATCTGGCGGGCCGTTTGTCCTCGATAAACCTTCGTACTTGTTGCCAATTTCAGCTATCATTAAATTTACGTTATATTCATTCATGACACATCTCTCTATTTGATTGATATATTACATGTATATTTTAGCACTGACATCACAATAATTTTAGGTGACATTTATTCATAACACATTTTTTCATATATTACATGCCATATTTTAGTATTTAAAGTTCTAATGAACTACAATGGTTCTTCTGAATCAAGTTCCATGTTTCCAATTTTGACAGTCATTAATTTTACATAATATTCATTCATGACACATTCATATTTGTTTGATATATTGCATGCAATATTATAGCATTAAAACTTCCAATGGATCTTAATAATTCCACTAATTCAGATTCCATGAATCCATTTTCGACTGTCATTATTTTACCTAATTTTTAATCATTTCACATCATTTCAAGTCTTTCGACATATTACATGCTATATGATAGCATTGAAAATTCTAGTGAAATACAATGATTTCACTAAACCAGGTTCCTTGAAGGCAATTTCATTTGTCTTTATTTGCACGTTGTATTCATTCATGACACATCGTCCCGAGTCGTTTGATATATTGCATGCCTTTTTTAGCATTTAAATTTCCAATGAACGATAATTGTTCCACTATACCAAGTTACATGAATCCAATTTCGACTACGATTAATTTTACGTTTCACTCATCTATGACACAGCAATCCAAATTGTTTGATATACGGAAATATCTTAGTCTAGCATTGAATATTCTAATAAACCATAATGGTTCCACTAAACCTGGTTACTTGAATCCAATTTCGACTATCATTAATATTTCGTTTTAGTTATTGATGACACAGCAATCCAAACTGTTTCATATATATGCATTGAAAGTTCCAATGAACCATATTGATTGCACTAGATCAGGTTCCATGAATACAATTTCGAGTGTCATTAATTTTACATAATATTCATACATGACACATCATTCCAAGTTGTTTGATTTATTCCATGCAATAATATAGCATTGAAAGCTCCAATGAACCACAATGATTCCATTAAAACAGGTTCCTCCAACGAAATTTCGACTATCGTTGACTTTACATTATATTCATTCATGACACTTCAATCCAAGTCGTTTAATATATTGCATGCCATATTTGAGTATTTAAATTTTTTAATGAACGATAATGGTTCCACTATACCAAGTTACATGAACCAAATTCGACTATCATTAATTTTACTTTATATTCATTCCTGACACATCACTCCCAGTCATTTGATATATTACATGTCATATTTTAGCATTTAAAGTACAAATGAACCACAACGGTTCCACTAAACCATGTTACATCAATCCAATTTTAACCCTCATTAATATTACCTAATACTCATTCATGACACAAGATTACAAGTCGTTTGATTTATTCCATGCAATAATATAGCATTGATAGTTCCAATCAACCATAATGGTCCTATTAAACCAGGTTCCTAGAAACCAATTTCAACTATCATTAATTTGACGTTATATTCATTTATGACACATTTTTTAAATTTGTTTGATATATTACACGCCATATTTTAGCATTGAAAGTTCCAATGAACAATATTGGTTCCACTAAACCAGGTTACTTGATACTAATGCAAGAAATGAAACACTCTTTATCCACAACGAGTAAAAAGAAAAAATACGACATATAAGTACTTTTCCAGATCGAAGCTCTCATCTTCAGCAGGATTGACAGGGAGTAACACACAAGATGGAACTGAGTGTGTAAAGAAACAACTCCCATTTATAGTGAATTTTTGCCAATAACAGAAAAGGCACACAAATGGACAAATTCCTGAAGGTTGAACCATGACCAATGACAGACAAGGCCTTACGAATGGGTAAATTCAGTGATTGGTCAAAGTTGAAAACCACTGAACCAGTTTGGAATCCCCTATAGGTCTTTTATCAGAGTTAAGGTCACTGATGTTGGTAGAGTGGATTTTGATGCTCTCAAAAGCGTCCAGGAGTTGTTTGTTTTTTATTGATCTTAAAAGTTTTAAGTTTTGTACAGAGAAATCATGTCCAGTGTCCAAGGAATGCTGTGCCATGGCGGAGAGGTTGTATCTACCAAACTTCCGGTGGGCTAAATGCTCCTTGAAGCGGGTCATAATCTGGCGGGCCGTTTGTCCTCGATAAACCTTCGTACTTGATGCCAATTTCAGCTATCATTAAATTTACGTTATATTCATTCATGACACATTTGATTGATATATTACATGTATATTTTAGCACTGACAGTTCTAGTTAAGCGTAATGGTTCCAGCAAACCATATTAATTGAATCCAATTTCGACTGTCATTAACTTTACGTTGAATTCATTCCAAGACCTTTGATATATTACTCGTCATTTTTTAGCATTTAAAGTTCCAATGAACCATAATTGCTCCACTAAACCAGGTTCCTTGAATGCAATTTCCACAGACATTATTTTTAGGTTTTATTCATTCATGACACATCATTCCAAGTTGTTTGATATACTACATTCAATATTTTAGCATTTAAAGTTCCAATAAACCCTAATGGTTCCACTAAACCGGGTTACTTTAATCCAATTTCGACTGTAATTAATTTTACACTCATTCCAAGTCGTTTGATATATATTGCAAGCCATATTTTACAACTGAAAATTCCAGTGAACCACAATGATTCTAGTAAACCAGGTTCCTGGAATGCAATTTCGTCTGTCATTGATTTTACTTTATATTCATTCATGACACATCATTCCAAGTCGTTTGATAGATTACGTGTAATATTATAGCATTTAATATTCCATTGAACCATAATGGTTCTCCTAATCCTGGTTACTTGAATCCAATTTCGTCTAGCAATAATTTTGCTTTATATTCACTCATGACACATCATCCCAAGTCGTTTGATATGTAACATGCAATATTATAGCATTGAAAGTTCCAATGAACGATAATGGTTCCACTAAACCTGTTTACTAGAATTCAATTTCGACAATCATTAATTTTACTTATTATTCTTCATGACACATCATTCCAAGTCTTTTGATATATTACATGCTATATACCATTATTTAAAGTTGCAGTGAACCACAATGGTTTCTACTAAATCAGGTTCCATGAATCCACTTTTGACAGTCATTAATTTTACCTAATATTTACACATGACACTTCATTCCAAGTTGTTTGATATATTAGATTCCATATTTTCTCATTTAAAGTTCCAATGAACCATAATTGCTCCATTAAACCAGGTTACTTGAATTCAATTTCGACTATCATTAATTTTACTTCATATTTATTCTTCACACATCATTCCAGGTGTTTTATATATTACATGCCATATATCAGCATTTAAAGTTCCAAAAAACCATAATGGTTTCACTAAACCTGTTTACTAGAATCAAATTTCGACAGTCATTGATTTTACTTATTATTCTTCATGACACATCATTCCAAGTCGTTTGATATATTACATGTAATATAATAGCATTGAATATTCCCCTGAACTACAATTATTCTACTAAACCGGGTTTCTTGAAGGCAATTTCAACAATCATTATTTTTACGTTGTATTTATTCACGGTACATCATTCCAAGTTGTCTGATATATTACATTGCATATTTTAACATTTAAAGTTCCAATGACCAAGAATGGTTCCATTAAACCAGGTTACTTTAATCCAATTTCGACTGCAATTATTTTACATGATACTTTATTATGACACGTCTTTCCAAGTCGTTTGATTTACTGCATGCAATATTGGAGCATTGAAAGTTAGAATGAACCACAATGCGATCGACTAAATCATGTTCCAGGATTCCAATTTTGACAGTCATTAATTTTATCTAATATTTATTCATGGCACTTCATTCCAAATCGGTTGATATATCACATGCCACATTTTATCATTTAAAGTTCCTCTGACCACTATGATTCCACTAAACCAGGTTCCTTGAATGCAGTTTCGACAATCATTATTTTTACGTTGTATTTATTCATGGTACATCATTCCAAGTTGTCTGATATATTACATTGCATAATTTAGCATTTAAGGTTCCAATGAACCAGAATGGTTCCACTAAACCTACTTACTAGAATCCAATTTCGACAATCATTAATTTTACATTGTATTCATTCATGACACATCATTCCAAGTTGTTTGATTTATATAATGCAATATTATAGCATTGTAATTTCCACTGAACCATAATGATTCCAATAAATCAGGTTCCATGAATAAATTTTCAGGTCATTTTTTTACGTAATATTTATTCATGACACATCATTTCAAGTCTTTTGACATATTACATGCCATATTTTAGCATTTAAATTTCCAATGAACGATAATGGTTCCACTTTACCAAGTTACATGAATCCAATTTCGACTATGATTATTTTACGTAATATTCTTTCATGACACAGCAATCTAAATTGTTTGATATACGGCATAGCTTAGTTTAGCATTAAAAATTCCAGTGAACCACAATGATTTCACTTAACCAGGTTCCTTGAAGGCAATTTCGACTATCATTAATTGGACGTTGTATACATTCATGACACATCATTCCGAGTTGTTTTATATATTGCATGCTATATTTTAGCATTTAAATTTCCAATGAATCCTTTTTCGACTACGATTAATTTTACGTAATATTCGTCTATGACACAGCAATCCAAATTGTTTGATATACGGAAATATCTTAGTCTAACATTGAATATTCTAATAAGCCATAATGGTTCCACTAAACCTGGTTACTTGAATCCAATTTCGACTATCATTAATATTTCGTTTTAGTTATTGATGACACAGCAATCCAAACTGTTTCATATATATGCATTGAAAGTTCCAATGAACCATATTGATTGCACTAAATCAGGTTCCATGAATACAATTTCGAGTGTCATTAATTTTACATAATATTCATACATAACACATCATTCCAAGTTGTTTGATTTATTCCAAGCAATAATACAGCATTGAAAGCTCCAATGAACCACAAAGATTCCATTAAAACAGGTTCCTCCAACGAAATTTCGACTATCGTTGACTTTACATTATATTCATTCATAACACTTCAATCCAAGTCGTTTGATATATTGCATGCCATATTTTAGTATTTAAATTTTTTAATGAACGATAATGGTTCCACTATACCATGTTACATGAACCCAAATTCGACTATCATTAATTTTACTTTAAATTCATTCATGACACATCACTCCCAGTCATTTGATATAACACATGACATCTTTTAGCATTTAAAGTACAAATGAACCACCATGATTCAAGTAAACCATATTCCATGAATCCAATTTTGACTATCATTAATATTACCTAATACTCATTCATGACAGAACATTACACGTCGTTTGATTTATTCCATGAAAAAATATAGCATTGAAAGTTCTAATGAACCATAATGGTTTTCTTTTAACCAGGTTACTAGAAACCAATTTCAACTATCATTAATTTGACGTTATATTCATTTATTATTATTATTATTATTATTATTATTATTATTATTATTATTATTGAATAGCACCCAAAGTGGGTAAAATAAAAATTAACACTTAAAACCAAGAAGTCTAAACGACCTTGTCAATAAAATAGATGTAGAGTTGACTTTTAAAATGACGACAAGACAATCTACAAACATGAGCTGTACAATCAAGGGGAAAGCGTCTAATCACCAAAGGAAGTTCATTCCAAAGCAGTATTGCATTAAAAGGGTAATGTCTGTCACGGTATTTTGTCGTTAACTCGGGTATTTGGAATTTAGCATATCTAGTAGTACGAATACCAGTTGCTTCATTCAACCATTGTCGGACAAACGCTATCGGATGATCCTTACATCGAAGCGCAGCAGAGAGCTCAGCCAATAAACCAACTTTTCTGATAATTTCAAGCGTAGGTAGACTATGTTTTAGACATATTGGACTTATAGCTTGATACTTCGTGAGATTGAAAGCCCTACGTATGACATCATTATAAGCAACGGTGATTCGGTGCAATTGGCACTTTCTGACACCTCCCCAAAAAACAACTCCATACTCCAACAAAGGACAAATCACAGTTAAAATATAATTTGACATATCTTTACATGTTAAAAACTGTCTTAACCTCTTAATTAAATACAGTTTGCGATGAAGGCTAGTGACTATACGATCAACATAAGCATGAAATTGTAATTTGGCATCGAAAATGATCCCAAGAATTTTAATTATATTAGTATTCAGATTGCCCTTAGAGACCACAAGAATAACAGTTTTGTCCTTATTTAAGGACAATCCACGATTAGCATACCACAACTGCAGGTAACTAATATCTTTCTCCAAGTTATGTAGAATTTGATCTAGTTCATGCGGATGAAACTGCGTGGATAAGAAATTATCATCAACATAACTATGGATACACAGATTAAACCTGTGATTATACATTGCGGACGTTGCGACCGCATACATCAAAGGGCCAAGGAAAGAACCCTGGATAATCCCTCTATATGACGGTTTTCTAATGTTAATATTATTCTGTAACTGGTTAATACGGTCCGTAAAATAATCACTAATCAGATGACAATAAGGTTCAGATACCCCAAAGGTACTCAAATCCTGCAGCAATTGATCCCTGGAGACTGTATCAGATAGATCAGTCTGTGCTATCATGTAATTTAAGCCTTTGTCCAGCGACTCGACGGCCTGGTAATATAGATGGATTGGTATCCAAAGGACATTACGTCCGGGCCTGCTACCATACTGCTGTGTTGGAATTTTCGGCCATAAATAATTAACAAGATCAGTAAATAAAAGCTTCTCAACCACCTTAGTTAATGGAGGTAACATCGTTATTGGCCTATAATTGGTCACTATTTCGTGATTGCCAGACTTAAACACCGGTACAATACGCGATATCTTCAATTTTTGAGGGAACTTGCACTGGGCAATAATATTCAAGCATAACTGTCTGATGATGTCAACACCATACATATCAAGCTGTTTCAAACAACAGGCCGGCATACATCCTGCTTCATTAACGTCAGTTAACTTCATTTTATTAATTGTTGTTTTAAGTTGCCAACCCACAGGTATATTTGGCCACGGAGATTCCTCATCTGTGATATTAGATTCCACAATTATACTTATGGGGATTGGGATACCCGTGGGATTGTTAATCCACTCAAGGTAATATAAACCTTTATCCTTGGGAAAATTGTTAGCAGATTTCGGCGAAACAAACCGTACTATTTGCCACAAACGAGGGGTTTTGACATTATCCTTAATAAATGTACGCTTAGCCTGAGCAACGATTCGTTTATCACATATTTTTTCCAGTCGTTTGATATATTACATGCCATGTCTTAGTATTTAAAGTTCAAATGAACCACAACGGTTCCACTAAACCATGTTACATCAATTAAATTTTGACCCTTATTATTATTACCTAATACTCATTCATGACACAAGATTACACGTCGTTTGATTTAATATTATAGCATTGAATATCCCAATGAACCATATTGTTTCCACTAAACCAGGTTCCTTGAGATGCGTTTCGACTAGCAATAATTTTTCGTTACATTCATTTAGGAACCATTATTACAAATTGTTTATTATACGGCATGCCGTATTTTAGCCCTGAAAATTCTAGTGAACCACAATGATTAGACTAAACCAGGTTCCTTGAAGACAGTTTCGACTATCAATAATTGTACGTTGTATTCATTCATGACACATCATTCCAAAGCGTTTGATTTATTCCATACAATATTATAGCATTGAAAGTTCCAAAGAACCACAACGGTTCCACTAAATCACCCTGTATAACTCAATAAATAATTTATTTAATGATGAAACAAATGAAACAAAAATATACTTAATCCATAAGAAACAACTCTAGTAAATGTGAATAAATATCTTTGCTAAAACTTTTAGCTAATCTAAGATATTTACTAATGATTCAATAAAACATTACATGCATAAAATTATTACGATACCAGAAAATATAACTTAATAAGTAGAGAACAAATTTGATTCAGCCACCTAATCAAAACTACAACATAATTCGCCTAATTACAAATAAGCACACAAACCAATTGCTTGATTGGTCTCCGGATATAATCTCAACAAAACAGGGCTAAATAAACGACAATTAATAAACACCTCAATATCTTGTTATCGTAAAAACAATAATCATATTCACTAAAATTCCACAATCAAAAATCATACAATTTATCTACTATTCAATTACATGCAATCTAAATTTTCCTCCGGAATGGTTTAAAGCAAACAGCATATTACAATTACAGCTATCCTGCGAGATATGATTTAGCAATTTAGAATTCATACACGTACACGCACGTAATAGCTAAATTCAATTCTTAAAATTATGCGGATTTGGCTATGTAAGTCTTATAGGCTAAACAATAAACCTTACAATTCACTCCGGTAAATATTTTAAAGAAAAAGTCACTACTTCAGTTCACAGTCCTATGCCACGTAAAATTTAGGTTTCACAAAATTATGCAACCTTTATAATCAAATCAGTTATCACTCTATGGGTTCTGCGTCACAAATTGAGAGCGAGAAAGCTACATATGCAAATAGTCAATGTCCGGTAAAGTCTTAACATAGAATACAAGTAATGACAAAGTTCATATTAACGAGGTCCAATGCTTCCTCATATGCTCTCAGCTAGAAGGCAATAAAACACACTCTTAATAATAAATTACATAAATTCACAATTAAAGAGAACCTCTTGTGACACAAAGAAAGCGAGGGAAATCACACTGAAATAGCTCGGGCTTATATACACATTTTGCACTAAAAACTTGCTTCCAAGCCGTGTCGCAATTTAGCGACCAAACACATTGGTTGCATACCTCTATCAAATACGTTAGAGTGAACTCCTCGTCGGAATAGACTTCCGAATATATTCCCGAGTAGGCTGGCATTTCCGAAAACACAGTACTCACAGACACAGTCGGACTCCCCGTTAACATTTGTTCCACGGCTGCTTGCATTCCGAATTTGCAATGGCTGGTTTCGTCACTCGCGCCGGCATTCCAACTGCGAAGTAATGAAGAAACCTCCACCTCGGAGGCTTTACGGCAATCCTCTCTATCTGCCGCGTTTCCAATCCCATCGGCCGCCCGGGGTTTGTTGCTTTCCCCGCTCCGGATATGTGCGCTTGTATTCGAGCATAACTCTTGTTTCTAATTCGGGTCGTCCTTGTTCTGACAACTGCTCTCGACGGAGTCGAACTCTTCTCTCCTAGATTTGTTCCTTACTAATTTCAAATTTCCCACGCCGATGATGTTCTGCTCACCTATTGGAGCAGGCGTGTTGATGCGAATGACGTGTCGCCTGGATCTCCTCCCTCCTTCTTGTGTTGTAGAAAACTCGAGGCGGAAATCCAGTACGTGTGTCATCGGAAATCGAATTAGCGTTGGATTTCCGTGACAATCACATATTTTTTCAAGTCGTTTGATATATTACATGCCATATTTTAGTACTTAAAATACCAGTGAACCACAATGATTAGACTAAACCAGGTTCCTTGAAGGAAACATCGACTATCATTAATTGTACGTTGTATTTATTCATGACACATCATTCCAAGTCGTTTGATTTATTCCATGCAATATTATAGCATTGAAAGTTCCAAAGAACCACAACGGTTCCACTAAACCATGTTACATCAATTTAATTTTGACCCACATTATTATAACCTAATACTCATTCATGACACAAGATTACACGTCGTTTGATTTAATTTATGCAGTAATATAGCATTAAACCATAATTGTATTATTAAACCAGGTTCCTAGAAACCAATTTCAACTACCATTAATTTGACGTTATATTCATTTCTGACACATTTTTTGAAATCGTTTGTTATATTACATGCAATATTTTAGAATTTAAAGTACAAATGAACCAAATTTGTTCTACTAAAACAGGTTCCTTGAATTCAGTTTCGATTATCAATGACTTTACTTTATATTCATTCATGACACGTCATTCCAAGTCGTATTACATGCATTTTTATACCACTAAAAGTTCCAATGAACCATAATGGTTCCATTAAGCCAAATTCCTATAAAACAAATTCGAATATCATTAAATTCTCGTTATATTCATTCATGAAACATCATTCCAAGTTGTTTGATATATTACATTGGTACTTTTAGCATTTAAAGTACCAATGAACCACGTAGGTTCCACTAAACCATTTTCATGAATCCAATTTTGACTGTCATTAATTTTACCTAATAATAATTCATGACACATAATTACAAGTCGTTTGATACATTACATGCAATAATATAACATTAAAAGTTCCGATGAACCATAATGGTTCTATTATAACAGATTTTTTCAACTATCATTAATTTTACGTTATGTACATTAGTTACACATTTTTTCAAGTCGTTTGATATATTACAAGCCAAATTTTAGTATTTAAAGTTCAATGAAGCACAATGGTTCTACTAAATCTTTCTCCAATTTTCAAAGTCATTAAATTTATATAATATTCTTTCATGACACATCATTCCAAGTCGTTTAATATATTACATGCAATATTATATCATTAAAAGTTCCAAAGTACCCTAATGATTTCAATATATCAGGTTCCTAAAAAACAATTTCGAGTATCTTTAATTTTTTGTTATATTCATTCATGACACATCATTCCAAGTCGTCTTATATATTACAAGTCATATCTTAGCATTGAAAGCTTCATTGAACCACCATGATTCTACTAATTCATGTTCCATGATTCCCATTTTGAAAGTCATTAATTTTACCTAATATTCCTTCATGCACATCATTCCAAGTCGTTTGATATATGGCATGCCATATTTAAGTGTTTAAAGTTCCAATGAACAGTAAGCTTCCACGAAATCATGTTACTAGAATCCAATTTCGACTGTCAATAATGTTACGTAGTATTCATTCATGGGACATTATTCCGAATTATTTGACATATGGCATGTCATATTATAGCATTGAATATTCCAATGAACCATAATGGTTCAACTAAACCAGGTTCCTAGAAACCAATTTCAACTATCATTAATTTGACGTTATGTTCATTTATGACACATTTTTTCAAGTCTTTTGATATATTACATGACATATTTTAGCATTAATTATACCAATGAACCACAATGTTTCGACTAAACTATGTTACATGAATACAATTTTGAGTGTCATTAATATTACCTAATACTCATTCATGACACAACATTACACGTCGTTTGATTTATTCTATGCAATAATATAACATTGAAAGTTCCAATGAACCATATTGGTTCCTTTAAACCAGGTTACTAGAAAACAATTTCAACTATCATTAATTTGACGTTATATGCATTTATCACATATTTTTTCACTCATTTCCAAAAAAGTTGGGACAGTGCAACATATAAGAAGAACTCCAACACATTTGTTTGGATTATTGTATTGCCGTTTATTTCAATGCATTACAATACATAAACGATAAATTAGGCATGGGATCACATATCTTATATGCTTAAAGAAAGATACAGGTGGTTTTCCTGTTTGGCACGTGCAACACACTCCCAAAAAAGTTGGGACGCATGGCGTTTACCACCGTGTGGCGTCATCTCTCCTCTTGATGACACACTGTAATCTTCTGGGCATCGATGACACCAATCTTTCTAACACCGTAACCGGAATTCTGTCCCATTCCTGTTGGATATAGGTTTTCAGCTGTTCAACTGTCCGGGGTCGTCGCTGTCGTAGTTTTCGTTTAATAATACGCCAAACATTTTCTATAGGCGACAGATCCGGGCTGCAAGGGGGCCAATCCAACATACGAATGCGCTGCCGACGTAGCCATGCAGAAGTTATGCGCACTGCATGCGGTCTGGCGTTGTCTTGTTGAAATATACACTGACGTCGTCTAAACAGGCGCCTCTTAGATGGCACTATAGCTTGTTCCAGGATCTGTATATACGCTTCAGCATTGACGGTGCTATTGCAGATGTGCAAGTCTCCCATTCCATGGCCACTAATACAGCCCCAGACCATAACAGACGGTGGTTTCTGTACCGAACGCCTGTAGCACGCGAGAATATCCTTTTCGTCGTAGGTCCGGAGTGTACGGCGTCCATTATTTCCGTAAACAATCGTAAAGGTTGATTCATCGGACCACAATATGTTCTTTCAGCGTGCTTGGGACCAATTGCGATGGGCTCGAGCCCATATCAGACGGTGACGTTGCTGTCGTTTGTTGATGTATGGCTTCCGTTGTGCACAGTATAACTTAAGTTTGCATTTGTGGATGCACCGGCGTACAGTATTCAACGATAATGGCTTCCCGAAGAAATCGCGGGCCCACGTGGCTATGTCCGTAATCGCAGCATTCCTATGCGTGACACAGTGACGTCGGAGGATCCGAAGAGCTCGAGCATTCAGAATAGGTTTTCTACCTTGGCCTTTCCGAACTGTGATCTCACCACTATCTCGGTAGCGCTTGATAATATTATGTACTGTAGATGATGACAGGTTAAATCTTCTGGCTATTGCACACTGAGAAACGTTGTTTGTGAATTCTTGAATGATTCGAACACGAAGATCTTCGCTAACTGGCTTGCCTCGACCCATCTTTCCGAATAAGTTACCTGAACGACGCATGGCAACTGTTATTTATACGGAATGTAGTACGACGTAATCATTCTAGATTATTCCCGAACAATTCGGAAGGTTCCACTACTAACGGCGCTTTCTACAACGTATGTCCCTACTATTTTGGAACGTGTTGCAACACCCCCATTCAAAATGAACGTGCTGGCCACGATACAAAATGTTTTGGTGCACACAGTATATTTATGTCATTTCATAAACGTATCTGCTATTTTGTATTCGCGAGAAAGTTTTGTTACATCATCCCTTTTTGTTTTTTCTATATATTTTGCAGTGTCCCAACTTTTTTGGAAATGAGTATTGTATTAGTGATAAAGGTAAAGACTTCTAACTAAACACGTTCAAGATTATTTAAGACGACTCAATATTATATTCTTTGCGACAGAGTCGGATTTAAAAGCAGCAATGGCTGAGCACATCTTTCCAAAAGGATTTATATATATGCATTGAAAGTTTTAATGAACCATACTGAATCCACTAAATCACGTACCATGAATCCAATTTCGACTGTCATTAATTTTACGTAATATGCATACGTGACACATTATTCCAAGTTGTATGATGTATTACATGTAAAATTATAGCAATGAATATTCCAATGAACCGTAATGGTTCCACTTAACCTTGTATACTTGATTCTAATTTCGACCAGCATTAATTTCAGCTTATCGTCATTCATGACACATCATTCCAAGGCGTTTGATATATTACATGCTATATTTAGGATTGAAAAGTCCAATAAACGATAATGGTTCCCCTAAACTAAGTTACATGAATCCAATTTCGACTATTATTTTATTTTATGTTCAATCATGACACATCATTCTCAGTCTTTTGATATATTACATGACATATTTTAGCATTTAAGGTTCCACTAAATCATGTTCCATGAATCTAATTTTGACAGTCATTATTTTAGCAAATATTTATTCATAACACATCATTCCAAGTCATTTGATATTTACATGCAATACTATAGCATTGTAAATTCCATAAAACCATAATGATTTAACTAAATCAGGTTTCATGAATCCGATTTCGACAATCATTAATTTTACGTAATATTTCTTCATGACACATCAATCCAAATTGTTTGATATACTGCAAGCCGTATTTTAGCATGGAAAATTTCGGGGAACAACAATGTTTCCAGTAAACCAGGTTCCTTGAATGTAATTTCCACTATCATTGTTTTACCTTATATTCATTCATGACACATCATTACGAGTTTGCTTGAAATATGGCTTGCCATATTATAGCATTGAAAGTTCCAATGAACCATAATGGTTCAACTAAACCTGTTTATTAGAATCCAATTTCGACAATCATTAATTTTACATAATATTCTTTCCGTACACATCATTTCAAATTGTTTGATAAACGCCATGCCATATTTTAGCATTGAAAAGTGCAGTTAACCACAATGATTCTACAAAACCAGGTTTCTTGAAGGCAATACCGACTAGCATTAATTGTACATTACATGACATATTTGATTTAAAGTATCAATGAACCACAATCGTTCCAGTAAACCATGTTCCATGAATCCAATTTTGACTATCATTAATTTTAGTTAATACTCATTCATGACACATCATTCCAAGCCGTTTGATTTATTACATGTAATGTAATAGCATTTAAATTTTCTATGAACAATAATAGTTCCACTAAATCAGGTTCCATGAAACCAATTTCGACTGTCATTAATTTTAAGTTATATACTTACATAATACATCATTCCAAATTTTTTGATGTATTACATGCCATATTTTAGATTCAAAAGTCCAATGAACCACAATGATTCTACTAAATCATGTTTTATGAATCCAATTTTGACCCTCATTATTATTACCTAATACTCATTCATTACACAAGATTAAACGTCGTTTGATTTATTTTTTGCAATTATATAGCATTGAACCATAATGGTACCATTAAAAAGGGTTCCTAGAAACCCATTTCAACTACCATAATTTTTTGACGTTATATTCATTTATGACACATTTTTTGAAGCGGTTTGTTATATTACATGCAATATTTTAGAATTTAAAGCTCAAATGAACCAAATTTGTTCTACTAAAACAGGTTCCTTGAATTCAGTTTCGACTATCATTAATTTTTCGTTATATTAATTCAGGACACATCATTCCAAATTGTTTCATATACTGCATGCCACATTTTAGCGTTGAAAGTGCCAAAAGACCAAAATGATTCCATTAAAACAGTTTCCTTTAACGCAATTTCGATTATTATTCAGTTTACTTTATATTCATTCAGGACTCATCGTTCAAAGTCGTTTGATATGTTACATGCCATATTTTAGCATTTAAAATTCCAATGAACCATAATGGTTCCACTAAATCATGTTCCATGAATCCAATTTTGACAGTCATTATTTTAACAAATAATTATTCATGACACATCAGTCCATGTCGTTTGATATATTACATATCATATTTTAGCATTTAAAATACCAATGAACCACAACGCTTCCACTAACCATGTTACATCAATCCAATTTTGACCCTCATTAATTTTACCTTATATTCATTCATGTCACATCATTACGAGTTCGCTAGACATATGGCTTGCCATATTATAGCATTGAAAATTCCAATGAACCATAATGGTTCAACTAAACTTGTTTATTAGAATCCAATTTCGACAATCATTAATTTTACTTTATGTTCTTCATGACACATCAATCCAAATCGTTTGATATATTACATGCCATATTTTTTATTTAAAGCTCCAATGAAGCACAATTATTCCACTAAATCAGATTCCATGAATTCAATTTCGTCTGTAATTAACTTTACATAATATTCTTTCCGTACACATCATTTCAAATTGTTTGATAAACGCCATGCTTATTTTAGCATTGAAAATTGCAGTGAACCACAATGATTCTACTAAACCAGTTTTCTTGAAGTCAATATCATTAATTGTACATTGTATTAATTCATGACACATCATTCCCAGACGTTTGATATATTACATGACATATTTTAGCATATTTTAGCCTAATGCACTTAAAAGGTTATTAATAGGTTCTTTGAAACCAATTTCAACTATCATTAATTTAACGTTATAGTCATTCATGACATGTCATTCAAGTCTTTTTTTTTTATTTATTACACATCTTTTATGCAATTTCGACTATCACTGACTTTATATTCATTCATGACACTTCTATCTAATTCGTTTGCTATATCACACGTCATATTTTAGCATAAAAACTTCTAAGAATCATAATGATTTGACTAAATCAGGTTCCGTGATAACAATTCAACTAGATCACTAAATCAGAATCCATGATCAATAACATGACGTTATAATCATTCATGACACATCATTCCAAATAGGTTAATAAATTACATTCCATATTTTTGCATTTAAAGCTCCCATGAACCACAGTGATTCCCCTAAACCTGGTTCCATGAATCTTAATTCAACTGTCATTAATTTTTCGTAATATTCATTCAAGACACATCAATCCAAATTGTTTGATATATGCCATGCAATATTTTAGCATTTAATGTTCCAATGAACCATAATGATTCCACTAAACCTGGTTACTTAAATCAGATTTCCACTAGCATTAATTTTTCTTCATATTCATTCACGGCACATAATTTCAAGTCGTTTGATATTTTACATGCCATTATTTAGCCATTAAAGTTCCAATGAACCACGATGATTACACTAAACCAGGTTCCGTGAATTCAATTTTGACTATCATCAATTTTACCTTATGTTCGTTCATAACAAATTTTCTCAAGTCGTTTCATATATTATATGCCAAAATTTAGCATTTAAATTTTCAGTGAACCACAGGTTCTTACAACGAAATTTCAACTATCATTTTTTTAACTTTATATTCATTCAGGACACATCATTTCAAATTGTTTGACATTCTGCATGCTATTTTTTCGCGTTGAAAGTTTCAATGAACCACAATGCTATCTTTAAATCAGGTTCCATGAATCCAATTTCGACTGTCATTTATTTTATGCTACGTTCAATCATGACACATTTTTTCAACTCGTATTATATATTACATGCAATATTATAGCATTGAAAGTTCCAATGAACCATACTGGTTCCATTAAACCAGGTTCCTAGAAACCAATTTCAAATATAATTAATTTGACGTTATAGTAATTTATGACACGTTTTTCCAAGTCGTTTGAAATATTACATGCAATATTTTAGTATTTAAAGTGTTCGAAATAACAAACTCCTCCAACAGAGGTCACTGGTTGTCAAGACCGTGACCCTTGCCCCTTGACCTGTGAACCCTGAAGATACTCACTCACTGTAAAAACCTCTCTCCTTTTGTTCAACAAAGAATCAATGTCAAAAGGATCACACGTGTCTGTAATTCTTCCCACTAAGTTCCACTCAAAATAACGGCGATACAGCGGAGCGACGAATAAGCAACGTAACGACGAACACGCGGCCAAAGAAAAAATAACTGTGAGTTGTGATTGAACTATTATTGACCAAAACAACAAATTACTTTTGCGACCACGTGAAAACGGAAATACGGCGTAGCGACGATTACGCAACGTAACAATGAACACGCGGCCAAAAACTGTGAGTTTTGATTGAACTTTTATTGACAAAAAAAAACAAAAAATAGTATATATACTTTAAGCAACAAAATGGCAGAAGCCAACAAAATTGAAAAATTAACTGATGAGAACTATAGTACATGGAAAATGGTGATAGAGGCCGTATGTGTGGCGAATGGCACGTGGCAACAGTTGACCACATTTATCCCGAGGCCGGAGATTAAGGATGGCGACCCCACAACCATGACAGCAGCAAATGCATGGGACTTAGAAAATGCCAAAGCCCGCAGCAATTTACTACTATCACTTTCCACGCCACAAGTCAAACACTTGCGCGGACTCAACACAGCGTACAGCATGTGGAGCAAGCTGAAGGAAGTCCATGAGCAGACTGCTGACACACAAGTGATAACTCTCCTATCAGCTTTAATGACGAAACGGCTGACGTCTGATGATGATCTCGACAGACACCTTGAATTCTACACCGACACTGTCCGCATCTTCGATGAAATGGCGGATCCACCATCAAAGGAGAAGATAGCAATCACTGCACTGCTGTTAAGCCTACCAGAGAGATTCTCAGCCATTCGCAGCGCCATAAGAACCTTGAAGACCCTGCCACCGCTTGACGATGTGAAGAGGCAAATCAAAGAGGACATGCGAGGACGAAAGGCAACTCAAGCAGGTGACGACAGCGCCCTCTACGTTCGACAGAAGGAGCCAAAGGCCAAGAACAACAAGTTCCAGAATCGCCAGAAGTCTACCAATGCGAACGAACACCACAAGGGTGGCAAGTCAGATACTCAGCGCCCAAGGGTTAATAGCGAACATTGCGGAAGAGTCGGTCACGCAATCGCTGATTGTTGGTATCGAAAACGAATAGAGAAGGCAAATCAAAAACCCTCGGACTTCAGCATGATGGCAATCGAGCACACAGCGTTCTTCACCGACCACGAAGGACGCATCACAAACAAGTGGATCTTGGACAGTGGTGCCACCTCCCATATCTGCAACCGCGAAGACCTTTTCACAGAGCTACAGAAAGGCGAAAGCAACCAGCTGAAGATGGCAAATGGAGAGTCATCAGCCATTGAGGGTATTGGGACAGTCAAATACACGAAGACAGACGGAAATGGGATCACCCTCAACCGTACTCTACATGTTCCGGACTTAAGAATGAACTTGATGGCTGTGAGCAAAATCACAGACCATGGCTTTAGTGTTATCTTCAAGAGGCACGGAGCACAAATCATAAATTGCCAGAACGAAATTATAGCGACAGCTACCAGGGAGGCCAACTTGTACTTCATACACATGAAGAATGAAAACGTTAATGCTGCCGAGAGCCCACAACGCCCATCAATCATGACATGGCATGAACGCTTAGGACATGTCAACGAGCATGATCTGAAATGGATGGTAATGAATGGACTTTTAAAGGGCATCGATGTCAACGTGAACCAAACACTGCCTACATGCGAAGTCTGCATACGTGGAAGGCAGACAAGGGCGCCCTTCCCCAAGTCAAGCGATTCTTGTAGTTCCAAACTACTGGAGTTGATTTACACCGACATATGTGGACCTATCCGACACACCTCGAATGGGGGGTCGAGGTACTTCATCACGTTCATCGATGATGCTTCAAGATGGTGCGAAATATATTTCCTACGTCAAAAATCGGACGCGCATGGGGCCTTCAAAGAATTCAAGACAATGGCTGAGAATGCGACAGAACAGAAGATCAAAGTACTATGGAGCGACAACGGTCGAGAGTACATCAATCAAGAGTTCGACCAATTCCTGTCAAGCAATGGAATCAGGCGAAACCTAACGGCACCGCATACCCCTCAGCAAAACGGTATAGCCGAACGCTGGAATCGAACTCTAATCGAAATGGCAAGATGTATGCTGCTACAATCTAGAATGGAACAGTCTTTCTGGGCCGAAGCAGTCAACACAGCCAATTACATAAGTTCCACTAAGAATAACAACATAAAGTTCAAATGAACCAAATTGGTTCCACTAAACTAGGTTCCTTGAATTCAGTTTCGACTATTAATTTTTCGTTATATTCTTTCATAACACGACATTCCAAATTGTTTGAAATAGTGCATGACGTATTTTAGCATTGATAGTTCCAATGATCCACTATGATTGATTTAAAACAGCTTCCTTGAAACCAATTTCAACTATCAATAATTTTACGTTGTGTTCATTCATGACACATTTTATCAAGTCGTTTGATATATCACATGCCAGTTTTTAGCATTGAAGGTTTCAATGAACCACACTGCTTCCATTAAACCAGGTTCTTTGATACCAAATTCAACTTTCATTAATTTTACGTTATGTTCATTCATGACACATTTTTTCAAGTCGTTTGATATATTACATGCCATATTTTAAAGTTCCAATGAAGCACAATAGTTCTACTAAATCATGTTTCATGATTCCAATTTTGAGAGTCAGTAAATTTATCTAATATTCATTCACGACACGTCATTCCATGTCTTTTTATTTACTACACACCTTATTTTAGAAATGAAACTTTCAATCAACCATGAGGGTTTCACTATACCAGGTTCGTTGGAACCAATTTCGAGTAATCATTAATTTTACTTCATATTCATTCATGACACATATATTCCAAATTGTTTGATGTAGTGCATGCCATATTTTGCATTGAAAGTTCCAATGAACCACAATGATTCCACTAAACCAGGTTCCTTCAATGCAATTTCGACTATCATTGTCTTTAATTTATATTCATTCATGACACTTCATTCCAAGACGTTTGATATATCACAAGTGATATATTAGCATTAAAAGTTCCAAGAATCATAATGATTCCGCTAAATCAGGTTCCGTGATACCAATTCAACTAGATCACTAAATCAGATTCAGTGATCATTAATATGACGTTAAATTCATTCATGACACATCATTCCAAATTGTTTAATACATTACATGCCATATTTTTGCATTCAAAGCCCCAATGAACCTCGATGATTACACTAAACCAGGTTCCGTGAATTCAATTTGGACTATCATCAATTTTACCTTATATTCATTTATGACAAATTTTTTCAAGTCGTTTCATATATTACATGCCAAAATTTAGCATTTAAATTTCTAATGAACCACAATGATTCCATTAAAACAGGTTCCTACAACGAAATTTCGACTATCATTGATTTAACTTTATATTAATTTTGTGAAATAATTTATTCAAATTTATGTAAAATTACGTTTTCAACAGGTTTCAAAGAACTTCGTACACAAGGGGTCGCCAGCTTATAGAACTTTCCTGAAGGCTGTAGAAACGCCCCGAATGCTTTGCATCAGGCTTTAAAAGCACCGTCCACGCGACAGAGCACAGTATTCGTGTTGTTTTGAACCATGGGACTTGGTACGCCAGTAGAAACGTGTATACGGCAAAAAATTATACAGCAGTTCCAGAATAACAAATCCCAGCGAGCTTCCCAGCGAGCAGTTCCAGAATAACAAATCCCATGAATTATCAGCTCCACTCTCTACTGTTAATGGGATCATCAAGCGTTTCAGAAAAATCGGCAAAACAGAACCAGGGACTACACCAGGCAAGCAGCGATTTTGAATGTTAAAGACCTACGCGAATTTCGACGTTACATTGTGAAAAACAGGCATGCTCCCATAAGTGAAATACCTGTTTGGGCTCGAGAATATTTTCATATAACCATATCCGAAAGCAGAGTCCGCCGTTACTTCAGAAGATGCAACTATTACTTATACGCTACTAAGAGGAAGCCATTTATGAGCACAAAAGCTAAGCGTCGCCGTGTAGCATGGGCCAGAACCCATCTAGAGTGGACCCTTGCTCAGTGGAATAGTGTTCTGTGGTCCGACGAGTCCACCTTTGCAGTAAAGTTAGGCAACAACGGTCGCAAGGTGCTAAGGACCAAGCACGAAAGTAATCATCCCGACTGTTACGGAAGGAAAGTTCAGAAGCCTGCATCGCTGATGGTGTGGGGCTGCATGAGTGCAGTTGGGACAGGATCGCTTCACTTTTGCGAGAGCACTATTAACTCTGCTGCCTATATAAACATTCTTCAACAGCATCTGCGTCCATCCCGCCAAAAGTTGTTCAATAGAAGACCAAGCATTACATAAGGTTACTTGAATCTAATTTCAACAATCATTAATTTTAATTTATATTCTTCATGACACATCATTCCAAGTCGTTTGATATATTACATGCCATATGTTAGCATTTAAAGTTCCAATAAACCATAATGGTTCCACTAAAATAGGTTATTTGAGTCCAATTTCGCCTATCAATAATTTTACTTTATATTCATTCACGACACATCATTCCAAGTCGTTTATTATATTACACGCCATATTTTAGCATTAAAAGTTCCAATAAACCATAATGGTTCCTATAAACCAGGTTCCTTGAAACCAAATTCAACGATCAATAATTTTACGTTATGTTCATTCATGACACATAAATCCAGGCCATTTAATATATTACATAGCATATTCTCTTTTGCCAATGAACAGATTTCGATAATATTTTCCATTTGTTCGTGCCATGTAACATATACATCCACTGACGAAAATTGTAATAAATAAACCATTAAGGAATGACATAAGTAAGTACTGAAAATAAACTAAACCATACGCTGAACCATATTTAAAACGAACAAAGTTTATATTGTAGGCTTCTAAACCAAAGTTAATATTATACCACGTCCTTTTGAACCAATTTCGACTATCACAAATTTTACGTTATATTCATTTACGTTAATTATGACGCATTATTTCAAGTCTTTTGATTTATTACACACCTTATTTTAGCATTGAAAGTTCCAATTAACCATAAGGGTTCCACTGAACCAGGTTCCTTCAATGCAAATTGGACTTTATATCATTTTTGACTTTACTTTAAGTTCATTCATTACACATTATTCTAAATCGTTTGATATATCACATGCCATATTTTAGTATTAAAAGTGCCAATGTTCCATAATGATTCCACTAAACCAGGTTATGTGAAACCAATTCAACTATCATTAATTTCACGTTTTATTCATTCAGGACACATTTTTTCAAGTGATTTGATATATTATATGCCATATTTTAGTATTTAAAGTTCCACAGAACCACGATGGTTCTAGTAAATCATGTTCCATGAATCCAATTTCGACAATCATTATTTTACTTAATATTCATTCATGACACAACATTCCAAGTCGTTTTATATATTACATGCCATATTTTAGAGCCAATGAAAAGATTTCGATAATATTTTCGATTTATTCGTGCCATTAGCATATACATCCACTAACGAAAATTGTAATAAATAAACCATTAAGGAATGACATAACCAAATACTGAAAGGTTAAACTAAACCATTCGCTATACCATATTTTAAACTGAACTACGTTAATATCGTAGGCTTATAATTGACAATAAAGATAACATTATACCACGTACTATTAAAGCAATTAAGACTATCACCAATTTTACTTTATATTCATTTATGCATATCATTTCAAGTCGTTTATTATTTTACATGCCATATATTGGCATTTAAATTCAAATGAACCATAATGGGTACACTAAACTACGTTCCTTCAAACCAATTTTGAGTATCATTAATATTTCGTTATGCAGTGAAACCTCACCTAATGTACACCATTAAAAAGCAGACACCCCTTAATTACGGACACTTATTAATTCCCTGGTACAGGTGTCCGCTATTGAGTGGTTTCATTGTATCTCCCCCTAAAAAGCAGAGACCTCTTAATAACGGACAGATTATTTTCCACCAGATGTGTCCGCTATTGAGAGGGTTCACTGTTCGTTCATGACACGTCATTCCAAATTGTTTGATAACTGCATGGCATATTTTTCCATTGAAAGTTCTAATGAACCACAATGATTCATTAAAACAGGTTCTTTCAATGCAATTTCGACTATCATTGACTTTACTTTATATTCATTCATGTAACTTCATTCCAAGTCGTTTGATATACTACATGCAATATAATAGCATTGAAACTTCCAATAAACTATAATGATTCCACTAAATCAGGTTCCATGAATCCAAATGCGACTCTCGTTTTTTTACGTAATATTCATTCATGACAAAACCTTCCAAATTGTTTGAGATATGGCATGCCATATTATAGCATTGAATATTCCAATAAACCATTATGGTTCCACTAACATGGTTACTTGAATCCAATTTCGACTAGCATTATTTTACTTTATATTCATTCATGACACATCATTCCAAGTCGTTTGATATACTACATGCAATATAATAGCATTGAAACTTCCAATAAACTATAATAATTCCACTAAATCAGGTTCCATGAATCCAAATGCGACTCTCATTTTTTACGTAATATTCATTCATGACACAACCTTCCAAATTGTTTAACATATGGCATGTCGTATTTTAGCATTCAAAATTCAAGTGAACCACAATGATTCCACTAAACCAGGTTCCGTGAAGGCAATTAAGACTATCATTATCTGTAGTTTGTATTCATTCATGACACAGCATTCCATTGATATACTTCATGGATTATTTTATTATTCAAAGTTCCAATCAACCACAATGGTTCTACTAAACCAGGTTACTTGAATCCTATTTCGCCTATTAATAATTTTACTTTATATTCATTCTAGACACATCGTTCCAAATTTTTTAATACATTACATGCCATATTTTTGCTCCAATGAACCAGAATTTTTCCACTAAACTAAGATTCATGAATTCAATTTCGACTGTCATTAATTTTATGTAATACTTATTCATGACACATCATTCAAAGTAGCTTGATATATTACATGCAATATAATAGCATTGAAATTTTCAATGAACCATAATACGTGTAGTTCCACTAAATCAAGTTCCTTGAAACCAATTTCGACTTTCATTAATTTTACGTTATACTCTTTCATGACAGGACATTCCAAGTCTTTTTATTTATTACACACCTTATTTTATCATTGAAACTTCCAATCAACCATAAGGGTTCCACAAAACCAGCTTCCTTGGAAGGAATTTCGACTATCATTATTTTAATATATATTCCTTCATGACACATCATTCTAAGTCGTTTGATATATTACGTGTAATAATATAGCATTAAAAGTTCCAATGAACCATAATGATTCCACTGAATCCGATTCCATGAATCCAATTTCGAATGTCATTTATTTTAAGTAATATTCATTCATGACACATCATTCCAAATTGTTTGATATGTGGCATGTCGTATTTTAGCATTGAAAATTCCAGTGAACCACAATGATTCCACGAAACCAGGTTTCTTGAAGGCAATGTCGACTATCATTAATTGTACGTTGTATTCATTCATGACACAGCATTCAGAGTCGTTTGATATACTACATGGCTTATTTTATTATTTAAAGTTCCAATCAACCAGAATGGTTCTACTAAACCAGGTTACTTGAATCCAATTTCGCCTATTAATAATTTTATTTTATATTCATTCTAGACACATCATTCCAAATTTTTTACTACATTACATGCCATATTTTTGCCTTTAAAGCTCCAATGAACCAGAATGGTTCCACTATTCTAAGATTCATAAATTCAATTTCGACTGTCATTAATTTTATATAATACTCATTCATGACACATCATTCCAAGTAGCTTGATATTTTACATGCAATATAATAGCATTGAAATTTCCAATGAACCATAGTAGTTCCACTAAATCAGGTTCCCTGAAACCAATTTCGACTATCACTAATTTTACGTTATATTATTACATAATAGATCATTCCAAATCGTTTTATATATTACATACCATATTTTAGCATTGAAATTTCCAATGCATCTAAAAGTTTTTCAATAAAGTAGGTTCCTCGAAACCAATTTCGACTATCATTAATTTAACGTTATACTCTTTCATGACAGGTCATTGCAAGTCTTTTTATTTATTACACACCTTATTTTATCATTGAAACTTCCAATCAACCAAAAGGGTTCCACAAAACCAGGTTCCTTGGAACGAATTTCGACTCTCATTATTTTAATTTATATTCATTCATGACACATCATTCTAAGTCTTTTGATATATTACGTGTAATAATATAGCATTAAAAGTTCCAATGAACCATAATGATTCCACTAAATCCGATTCCATGAATCTAATTTCGAATGTCATTAATTTTGCGTAATATTCATTCATTACACATCATCCCAAATTGTTTGATATACGGCATGCCATATTGTAGGATTGAAAATTTCCAGTGAACCACAATGATTCCACTAAACCAGGTTTCTTGAAGGCAATATCGACTATCATTAATTGTACGGTGTATTCTTTCATGACACAGCATTACAAGTCGTTTGATGTATTCCATGCAATATTATAGCATGGAGTGTTCCAATGAACCACAATGGTTCCACTAAACCATGTTTCATGATACCAATTTTGTCTGCCAATAATATTACTAAAGACTCATTCATGACACAACATTAAAATTCGTTTATTTATTATATGCAAGTTCTAATGAACCATAATGGTTCCACTCAACTTAGTTACTTGAATCCAATTTCGACAGTCATTATTTTTACGTATTATTTCTTCATTACACATCATTCTAAGTCGTTTAATATATTACATGACATATTGTAGCATTTAAAGTTCCAACGAACCACAATGGTTCCACTAAACCAGGTTACTTGAATCCAATTTCGGCCATTTCTTGAATCCATTCTCGAATCATTAATTTTACTTTATATTTA
>JAHWFO010077364.1:215088-278151 GCA_023313115.1 Rhysida immarginata | reverse complement strand
ATATCGTATGATATATTATAAGCAATATTTTTGTATGTAAATTCCAATGAACCACAATAGTTCTACTAAATCATGTTCCATGATTCCAATTTTGGCAGTCATTAAATTTACCTAATGTTCATTCATGACACCATTCCAAGTCCTTTGTTATACAACATGCACTATTATAGCATTGAATATTCCAATGAACCACGATGCTTCCACTAAATCCGGTTACTTGAATCCAATTTCGATAATCATTAATTTTACTTTATATTCATTCATTAGACATCATTCCAAATCGTTTTATATATTACATGCCATATTTTAGTATTTAAAGTTCAAATGAACCATATTTGTTCCACTAATCCAGGTTACTGGAATCCAATTTCGACAATCATTATTTTACTTTTTCATTCATGACACATCATTCCAAGTCGTTTTATATATTACATGCCATATTTTAGCATTAAAGGTTCCAGTAAACCACAATGATTCCACTAAACCAGGTTCCTTGACACCAATTTAACTATAAATAATTTTATAAATCATGAAACTATAAATAATGAAACCAATTTAACTATAAATAATTTTACGTTATGTTCATTCATGATACGTTTATTCAAGTCGTTTAATAAATTACATGGCATATTTTAGCATTTATAGTTCCAATGAACCTTAGTGTTTCCATTAAACCACTTTCAACTATCAATTATTTTTCGTTATATTCATTCATAACAGATCATTCCAAGTACTTTGATATATTACATGCCATATTTAATATTTAAAGTTCCAATGAACGACAATGGTTCTATTAAATCATGTTCCATGAATCCGTTTTTGACAGTAATGAATTTTACATAATATTAATTCATGACACATCATTCCTAGTCGTTTGATATTTTACATGCAATATTATTGCATCGAAAGTTCCAGTGAACCATAATGGTTCCTAGAAACCAATTTCGAGTATCATTAATTTTTCGTCATATTCTTTCATAACACATCATTCCAAATTGTATGATATACGGCATGCTGTATTTTAGCATTGAAAATTCCAATTAACCATAATGGTTCCCCAAAACCAGGTTACTTGAATCCAATTTCGCCTATCAATATTTTACTTTATATTCATTTATGACACGTCATTCCAAGTCATTTTATATATAACATTCCATATTTTAGCATTGAAAATTCCAATGGATCTAAAAGATTTTCAAATAAACCAATTTCAAATGTCATTAATTTTACGTTATACTCAATCATGACACGTCATTCCAAGTCTTTTTATTTATCACTAAACCAGGTTCTTTGGAACCAATTTCGACTAAAATTAATTTTAATTATTTTCATTCAAGACAGATCATTCCAAATTCTTTGGTACATGCCATATTTCAGTATTGAAAGTTCCAATTTACCATTATGATTCCACTACATCAGGTCCCGTGAAACCAATTGAACTATAAATAATTTGACGTTATATTTATTCATAACACATCATTCCAAATTGTTTAATATATTAAATGCCATTTTTATGCATTTAAAGCTCCAATGAAACACAATGCTTCCACTAAACCAGGTTCCATGAATCTTAATTCGACTGTCATTATTTTACGTAATATTCATTCACGACACATCATTCCAAATTGTTTGATATACGCCATGCCATATTTTGCCATATCATGTTCCAATGAACCATAGTGATTCCACCAAACCATGTTCCTTAAATCCAATTTCGACTATCATTAATTTTTCTTTATATTCATTTATGAAACATCATTCCACGTCGTTTTATATATTACATGCCATATTTTAGCATTAAAATTTCCAGTAAACAATAATGGTTCCATTAAACCAGGTTACTTGAAACCAATTTCGAATATCATTAATTTTATCGTTATATTCATTTATGACACATCATGCAAGTCCTTTGATATATTATATGGCATATTTTAGTAATTAAAGTTCCAATGAACTACAATGGCACCACTAAACCAGGTTACTTCAACGCAATTTCGACTATTATTGAGTTTATTTAGGTTCATTTATGACACTTCATTCCAAGTCCTTTGATATATTACATGCAATATTATAGCATTGAAAATTCCAATGAACCACGACGGTTCCACTAAACCTGGTTACTTGAATCCAATTTCGACTATCATTACTTTTACGTTATGTTCATTCATGACACATTTTTTCAAGTTCTTTGATATACTACATGCCATTTTTTTGTATATAGTAAAGTTCAAAAGAACCATATCTGTTCCACTAATCCAGGTTACTAAGAATCCAATTTCAACAATCATTAATTTACCTCATTTTCATTCATGACCATCATTCGAAGTCATTTTATATATTACATGCCATATTTTAGCATATGCACCTAAAAGGTTTTCAATAAACTAGGTTCTTTGAAACCAATTTCAAATATCATTAATTTTACGTTATACTCATTCATGACACGTCATTACAATTTCTTTTTTATTTCACACCTTATTTTAGAATTGAAACCATGTTCAAATTACCAATAAGGGTTCTACCAAACCATGTTCCTTAAATCCAATTTCGACAATCATTAATTTTTCTTCATATTCATTTATGATACATCATTACAGGTCGTTTGATATACCATATGCCATATGTTAGCATTTAAAGTTCCAATATACCAACATGATTCCACTAAAACAGGTTCCATCTCATGCAATTTCGACTATCATTGAGTTTACTTTATATTTCTTCATGACACTTCATTCCAAGTCGTTAGAGATATAACATGCCATATTTTAGCATTAAAACTGCCAATGTACCATAATGGTTCCACTAAACAAGGTTCCGTGAAACCAATTCAACCATAATCAATTTGACGTTATATTCATTTATGACACATCATGCAAATCCTTTGATATATTACATGACATATTTTAGCATTGAAAGTTCCAATGAACTACAATGGTTCTACTAAACGAGGTTCCTTCAATGCAATTACGACTTTCATTGACTTTACTTTATGTTCATTCATGACACATCATTCCACGTCGTTTGATATATTACATGCCATAATTTAGCATTAAAATTTCCAATTAACCATAATGGTTCTATTAAACCAGGTAACTTGAAACCAATTTCGAATATCATTAATTTTTCGTTATATTCATTTATGACACATCATGCAAGTCCTTTGATATATTACATGACATATTTTAGTATTTAAAGTTCCAATGAACTACAATGGCACCACGAAACCAGGTTCCTTCAACGCAATTTCGACTATTATTGACTTTATTTTTGTTCATTTATGACACTTCATTCCAAGTCGTTTGTTATATCACATGCCATATTTTAACATTAAAATTTACTATGAACAATAATGATTTCACTAAACCAGGTTCCGTGAAACCAATTTAAATGTAAATACTTTTACGTTATGTTCATTCATGACACGTTTGTTCATGTCTTTTAATATATTACATGGCATATTTTAGCATTTAAAGTTCCAATGAACCATAGTGGTTCCACTAAACCAGGTTCATTTAAACCAATTTCGACTATGATTAATTTTTCGTTATATTCATTCATGACACTTCATTCCAAGTCCTTTGATATATTACATGCCATATTTTAGTATTTAAATTTCCAATGAACCACAAAGGTTTTTTAAAATCATGTACCATGATTACAATTTTGACACTCATTAATTTTACATATTTTCATTTATGACACATAATTCCAAGTTGTTTGATGAATTACATGCTACATTTTGACATTACATTTCCAAAGAACCTCTATGCTTCCACTAAATCAGGTTACTTGAATCCAATTTCGACTGTCATTATTTTACGGAATATTCATTCATGACACATCATTCCAAGTTGCTTGACTTATGGCATGCCATATTATAGCACTGAAAGTTCCAATGAACCATAATGGTTCCATTAAACCTTTTTATTAGAATCTAATTTCGACAGTCATTAACTTTATTTTATATTCTTCATGACACATCATTCCAAGTAGTTTGATATATTACATGCTATATTTTAGCATTTAAAGATCTAATGGACCACACTGCTTCCACTAAACCAGGTTACTTGAATCCAATTTCGATAATCATTAGTTTTACTTTATATTCCTTCATGACCCATCCTTCCAAGTCGTTTGATATATTAGATGCCATATTTTAGCATTTAAAGTTCCCATGAATCATAATGGTTCCACTAAATCAGTTTCCTTGAAACCAGTTTCGACTATCACTAATTTTACGTTATATACTTACATAATACACCATTCCAAATCGTTTGATATAATACATTTCATATTTTAGCATTGAAATTTCCAAAGGTTTTCAATAAACTAGGTTCCTTGAAACCAATTTCGACTATCATTAATTTTACGTTATACTCATTCATGACAGGTCATTCCAAGTCTTTTTATTTATTACACACCTTATTTTAGAATTGAAACTTCCAATTAACTAAAAGGGTTCCACTAAACCAGGTTCTTTTGAACCAATTTCGATTATCATTAATTTTACTTTATATTCATTCATGACACATCATTCCAAGTTGTTTGATATAGTGCATGCCATATTTCAGTATTGAAAGATCCAATGAACCGCAACGATTCTACTAAACCATGTTCCTTGAATTCAATTTCGACTATCATTAATTTTACTTTATATTCATTCATGATACATTTTTTCAATTTGATTCATATATTACATGCCATAATTTAGCATTTAAATTTCCAATGGACCACAATGTTTCCACTAAACCAGGTTCCTTTGAACTAATTTCGACTATCATTAATTTTACTTTATATTTATTCATGACACGTCATTCCAAATTGTTTGATATAAGGCAAGCCATATTTTAGCATCCAAAGTTCCAATTTACCAAAATGATTCTACTAAACCAGGTTTTTCAATGCAAATTTCGACTATCATTGACTTTACACTTATATTCCTTCATGACACTTCATTCTAAGTCGTTCGATATATCACATGCCATATTTTAGCATTAAAAGTGCCAATGTACCATAATGGTTCCACTAAACCAGATTCCGTGAAACCAATTCAACTATAATTAATTTGACGTTATATTCATTCATGACATATCATTGCAAGTCATTTTATATATTTTATTTTTTTAATTTTTTTTTTATTTTTTATTTATTTATTTATTAATAGAATTACAATTAGAATTGGCATTAGAATTAGAATTACAGCTCAGAAGGGCCCGGTATCGTTAAAGACCGACAAATAGAGCCCCCTGAGCCCCTAAAACAATCAATATTACATGTAAACAATTAAAAAATAAGAAATAAAATTAACAAAGTAAGAGGAATTAAACTGAATACTACATTAACACGGATTAGTGTATGTGGTTATGATTATAATTATTATTATATTCAATCCAATCAGGCACCAGTTCCAAAAAAAAAATAAGATATGAAGCGACGTAAGAAATTCCAAAACTAAGTCCAGATATTTTCAATAGGTTATCCGAGAATATAGTTTTTCAGTTCCCGGCGAAAGTTCTTATAATCAGACAAAGTGCGAATTTCGTTGGGGATCACAGCCCATTCTGTAATCCCTGCGTGAGTAACACCGTTACTTCCATACCTGTTTTTAGCCTTTGGTAGGTAAGTAGGTATCGGGTAAGCTTTTCTAGTAGGGTAATTGTGCTTATCCGTAACAAATATGGGCGATATGGGGGTTGTTGTTAGGAGGATTGAATGCAATACTTTATAAATAAAAATACCCAACTGAAATTTATATATTTGCTGTATAGTAAGTATTTTTAAAGTAGAAAAATGACCGGAAAATGACGTCCCTCTAGGGACTTTCATAAGTGTTTGGAGGAACCATTTTTGTAACTTTAGGATCCTAGACATGTTGTAAAGCGTGGTAGCTCCCCAGAAAATGACACCGTAACATAAGCTAGAGTGGATCAAAGCATAATATATTGAAATTAACACATGAGGTGGTAAATAATTCAGTCTGGAGAGCTTACCCATGTTTCTATTTAATTTTAACAGGAGGGCATTCACATGAAGATCCCAAGATAAGTCGTGGGAGAGTTCAATCCCCAGATATCTGAAAGATTCTGCTAAGTCAAGCAAATGTTTATCATAATAAGTGGTGGATTCGGTTGGAACATTCAGTTTGTTGCGTTTTTAAAAGTACATCACCTGAGTTTCATTTATGTTAACATTCTGCTCACTCCATTGGAACAGCAAGTTAGCAGCATTATTTAAAGAAGACGCGAGGTCACATGGTTCCTTACGGGCAGTTAGCAAAGCCACATCATCAGCGTACATTATAATTGTAATTAGGCGTAACGGGGATATGTGCGTGATTACTGCTCCAAGTCTCCACCACGGCAATTATTGATGGTATAACATCAAGTAAACTGAGGTTACATAAAAATGTTTCATAATTGGCAAAAATACTCCGAATATTACAGTAGAGTACTGATAAATGTCGATTGACATCAGGAATTTTTAATATAGCTTCGTTAGCCATTTCCAGAGAAATTGGCAAGGAACTATTAATATCTGATGACATGTGGGATCGTACCAGAACCAAAAATAGAAAATTATAGTTAGTAATAATTCAATAGACTAAAACTTAATAATTAAAGTTACACCAAATTTAATTAATAAGTAACAAATAAGTAACAAAGCAGTACGGAGCCTAGATAAATATTATGTACATAAAGAACAAATAATATTGTACATGTAAAAACGTGTTACTATCACTCATTTCAAAGACCGTATTAATATAATATTAGGAAGCATTATATAGGTCTATTATAAGGGGAGACATCACTAGCTGTCTATTATAAGGAGAGTTTAATCAGTTATGGGTCGTGGCATCGACGTAGATCATCTTCAGAAGATAATTGTAAAAGCTTACCATTCCTATTCCGAGTAAAAATCCTTCCTCCGGAACACCAAACTTGCTTCGGTCCCAACATAGATTTTGCATCTCTTAACAACTTGTAGCGTGCCGTGGTTAGGTCATCTAATATAACGATAGGTGAATGACGCAGTTTGCGACGATTCTTTACAATACGATCTCTCAGTGCTGTTGAGGACAATTGCACCAAAATTGGTCTAGTATTATTTGCATTTCGAGGGCCGAGACGATGGATAGCCGTAATATCGACGGGCGTGAAGTTAACATCCAGCTTATCGGCACAAATCTCGATGAACGTAGAGACTAAATCTTCCGACGGTGTCTCCGGAACGCCCATTATACGGAGGTTGTTTCTTAATTAACGACTTTTCGTTAACAAATATAGCACTCTCTACTTTTTCCAAACGAGTATTTATCGATGAGACTTGCTTTTCAAGCTCAGCAATACGTGAAACCGAAGTTTCCACAGAAGCTATGACGGGAGTCAGCTTATTTGTAATATCGGTGAGTTAAGATTCCAAACGGTTACCTAATTTGGCCAACAGCACTGTTACTAATTTCTCGAGTGATTTGTCATCATTAAAATAAAAATCCAAAGCTATATCGATGGAAGACATTAAAGTATCGTCAGACAATTTACTCTGAGAGTCCATCACAAACTGACGAAGGATTCCTCCTCTAGTAGGATTTGATTTGTTATCGTTATCTTAGGCATAATGAATTATTAGTTGTAAATGTATTGATACAAAACGTAAAACAAGTACTCACAGGAAATCAGAGTTCAAGCAGTATAGACAGTAATACTCATAATATAATTACATGTTCTGCGATGCAACATTCCAGACGAAAGAAAATATAATAGTCTAATAGAATTCACATTACACACTGTACTATCGGTTGACTACTTATCCAAAAAGTTCGATAGGATAAATAAATAGTTAGAACTTTACATTTGTAACGACTCCTATCTGCTCATTTACGGAGCTCACTCGCGTAACTCTACACTCGGCGCCATTATGAATAAAATGCCATATTTTAAGCATTGAAAGTTCCAATGAATTACAATGGTTATACTAAACCAGGTTCCTTTAATGCAATTTCGACTTTCATTAACTTTACTTTATGTTCATTCATGACAATTCATTCCAAGTCGTTTGATATATCACATACCATATTTCAGCAATTAAAGATCCAATGAACCATAGTGGTTCCACTAAACCAGGTTCTATTAAACTAATTTCGACTATATTTATATTTATTTTTTCACTATATTTATTCATGACACATCATTCCATTCCTTTGATATATCACATGCCGTATTTTAAAGTCCCAATGGACCATAATGGTTCCACTAAACCAGGTTCCGTGAAACCAATTCAACAATAATTAATTTAACTTTATCTTCATTCATGACACATCATTCCAAGTCGTTTTATATATTACATGCCATATTTTAGTGCTAATGAACAGATTTTGATAATTTTATCGATTTGTTCGTGCCATGAACATATACATCCACTAAAGAAAATTGTAATAACTAAACCTTTAAAGAATGACATAACCAAGTACTGAAAATTAAACTAAACCATTAGATGAACCATATCTTAAACCGAACTACGTTAATAATGTAGGCTTGTAATGGACAATAATGGTAACATTATACCACGTACTTTTGAACCATGTTAGACTATCACAAATTTTATCTTATATTTATTTATGACACATTATTTCAAAACTTTTGATTTATTACACACCTTATTTTTGTATTGAAAGTTCCAGTCAACTATAAGGGTTCCACTGAACCAGGTTCCTTGGAACCAATTTCGACTGTCACTAATTTTAATTTATTTTCATCCATGACACGTCATTCCAAATTGTTGGATATTTGCATGCTAAATTTTAGCATCGAAAGTTCCAATATACCAAAATGATTCCACTAAACCAGGTTCCTTCAATGCAATTTCGAATATCATTGACTTTACCTTATATTTCTTCATGACACTTCATTCCAAGTCGTTCGATATATCACATGCCATTGTTTAGCATTAAAAGTGCCAATGTACCATAATGGTTCCACTAAACCAGGCTCCGTGAAACCAATTCAACTATCAGTAATTTGACGTTATATTCATTCATGACATATTTTTTCAAGTGATTTGATATATTACATGCCATATATTAGTATTTAAAGTTCAAATGAACCATATTGGATCCACTAAACCGGGTTCTTTAAATTCAATTGCGACTATGATTAATTTTACTTTATATTTATTCATGACACATAATTCCAAATTTTTGATATATTACATGCCGTATTTTAGCATTGAAGGTTCCAATGAACCACGATGGTTCCACTAATGCAAGTTTCATGAATTCATTTTCGACTCTCATTAATTTTATGTAATACTCATTCATGACACATCATTCCAAGTCGTTTGATATATTACATTCAATATTATAGCATCGAAAACCATCATAGAAGTTTGTCAGTTTGTTTTAATAAGGCATGTCTGGTCGACGGTGTGCTACAAAATGTTGTGCCCAACGTCGTTGTGTTAAGCACCTTTCGTTCTTTATATTTCAAACGGAGCCTGAGAGGTATGTTTATTTACAGTAAATATCTTATTTTTAAATTGTTAACTTCCATAGTGCCTAACAACAATCCAACCTTCATTTTTTCCAACAAACGAAAAAACACTAATTTTTAAAATCCGATATATTGTTTAAAGCCAAAACTATGTTTTCATCATAATTTTTTGCTAGAGTAGCTATATCGATTATTTTAAAAACGCACCAAATATTTTAAAAAATCAAATTAAATCCTAAATAAGAATATTTTCTATTATAATTTATGAAATTCATTACATTATGTGGATGATTCTCATTTTTTTTAATAAAGATAGAAAAAATCAAAATAAAAATCTTTTGAAATTGATTAACAAAATTTTTCAAAAATAAATCAATTCGTGTTTTTTCATTTTATGGCATTTATTACATAGGCGTAATCATTCTTAGTTTACTGCGGTCGTTAACATAAAGTTTTTAGTTTTTGACATTGTTAGGTGCAAAATATGGTTAGCAGCCTATGGAAGAAGCGATCTGCTTACTGAAACTTTTAAAAAATTCAGTAAAAATTACGTACTCTGTGCAGCACATTTCGCAAATGAACAATTTTATGACGCCAGCAAGAGAACCGTCTATTAAATGACCAGTTCCCACCATTTTTACAAGAACATGGAAAACATCCACTCATGGTGCAACATCCACTTCACAATACCAAGAACAGATCATCAATGCCCTATGAATCATCCCATCCGCTCTTTGCACATCAGCAGTGCACTATGAATCATCCCAAGATGATTTCAAAGAGTCACTTCAGGAAGAATAGACTGCAAGTGTCAAAAGAAAATTACCATTTCTCAACATCAACACCAATTAAGCAGAAAAAAAACTAACAGCAAGAGAACTAGCTGCCACCCCACCACTTTTATAAATTTGTACAAGTGAGATTCTTTAGCATTAGTATATTTCATTTTTCGCATAGTTCAATTTTATCATCTTTAGATTCTGATAATGGGAATCATAAAATGCACATTAGAAATTAAGTGGATAATTTTGCATGATAAATGCACATAAAGTAATATTTATAAAATCTGTTCAGCAATTTAGGTTTTATCAAGAAGAAATGAGTTTGTACTTTTGTGAAAATTATTTTCAACACAAAACAAAATTGCTTGAAATTTAAAATGTTTTTAGCCGTTTCTGTTTAAGCATAAGATGTCTAGAAAATAATTTTAAAATCAAAAACAAGTAAAAAAAATGTTAAACTGAAAAAAACTTTGTACAACGAAAGTGTTATTCTTACCTTCTTACATTACCTTCTTTCATGTCACACAATTCCAAGTTGTTTTATGTATTACATGCCATATGTTGGCATTGAAAATTCCAATGAACAATAAGGGTTACACTAAACCAGATACTTTAGAACCAATTTCGACTATCAATAATTTTACATTACCTATATTCATGTCACATATTCCTAAGATTTTTAATGTATTTTACATGCCATATTTTAGCATTTAAAATTCCAATGAACAATAATTGTTCCCTAAACCAGGTTATTTGAATCCAATTTCGACCAAAATTAATTTTACATTATATTCATTCATGATATATTTTTGCAAGCCGTTTTATATATTACACACAATATGTTAGCATTGAATTTCTCAATGAACAATAATAGTTCCACTAAACCTGGTTCCTTCAAACAAATTTCAACTAGCATTATTTGTACGTTATATTCATACGGAATGCATCATTCCAAATCTTTTGATATAATACAAGCTATATATTATCATTGATAGAACCAGTGATCCAGAATGGTTCCTATAAACCAAGTATCATGAACCCATTTCTAATCTAATAATTTTACGTTATATTCATTCTTGTCACATCATTCCAAGTCGTATGATATAATACACGCATTATTATAGCATTGAAAGGTCCAATTAAACATAATGGTTCCATTAAATTATGTTATTTGTAACCAATTTAAATATTATTAATTTTACGTTATATTTTTTCATGACATATTTTTTTAAATCGTTTGATATATTACATGGATATTTTGCATTGAAGGCGTTACTGAACCATCAGGGTTCCACTAAACCAGGAACCGAATTCGACTTTCATTAATTATACAATATATTCACCCATGGAACATAATTCCTTGTCGTTTGATATATTACATGCCATATTTTGGAATTAAACATTTCAATGAACCATAAGGGTTCCACTAAACCAAGTTACTTGAAACCAATTTCAATTATCATTTATTTTACGATATATATATTCATTCATGACACATTATTCCAAGTCGTTTTTTTATATACTACATGCAAAATTATAGCATTTAAAGTTCCAATGAACCATATTGGTTCCACTACATCACGTCCCTTGAAAACAATTTCGTTAATTAATTTTACGTTATATTCATTTATGACAAATCATTCCAATTTATTTGTTATATTACATGCCACATTTTAGCATTGTAAAAACCAATGAACCACAATGGTTCAATAAAAACCAGGTACTTTGGAACCAATTTAGACTATCATAAATTTTGCGTTATATTCATTCATGACAGATCATTCCAAGTCGTTTGGTATATTACATGCAATATTATAGCATTGGAAGTTTCAGTGAACCATAATGGTTCCACTAAATCAAGTGCCTTGAGAACATTTTCGACTATCATTAATTTTACGTTATATTCTTTAAAGACACATCATTCCAATTTATTTGTTAAATTAAATGCCATATTTTGGCATTGAAAATTTCAATGAACTATGACGAATCCACTAAACCAGGTTCCTTAGAACCAATTTCGAATTTCATTAATTTTACATTATATCCTTTCATGACACATCATTCCAAGTCGTTTGATATACTATCCGCCGTATTTTAGCATTGAAAGTTCTAATGAACAATATTGGTTCCCCTAAACCAGGTTACATGAAATCAATTTCAACTATCATTAATTTTACGGTATATTTATTCAAGACACATT
This sequence comes from Rhysida immarginata, assembly GCA_023313115.1. NCBI lineage: Eukaryota > Metazoa > Arthropoda > Chilopoda > Scolopendromorpha > Scolopendridae > Rhysida > Rhysida immarginata. The sequence goes on along the minus strand of JAHWFO010077364.1, from coordinate 265,684 downwards.
ATTCCAAGTCGTTTGATATACTACATGCAATATGATAGCATTGAAAGTTCCAATGAACCGTGTTGGTTCCATTAAATCACGTGCCTCGAGAATAATTTCGTTAATTATTTTACGTTATATTCATTTATGACACATCATTCTAATTTATTTGTTATAATACATGCCTTATTTTAGCATTAAAAAAACCAATGAACAACAATGGTTCCATTAAACCAGGTACCTTGGAACCAATTTCGACTATCGTTAATTTTACATTATATTCATTCATGACAGATCATTCCAAGTCGTTTGGTACATTACATGCAATATTATAGCATTGAAAGATTCAGTGAACCATAATGGTTTAACTAAATCAAGTACCTTGAGAACATTTTCGACTCTCATTAATAATACGTTATATTCATTTATGACACATCTTTCCAATTGATTTGTTATAATAAATGCCATATTTTAGCATTGAAAATTTCAATGAACTATGAGGGATCCACTAAACCTAGTTCCTTAGAACCAATTTCGAATATCATTAATTTTACATTATATTCATTCATGACACATCATTCCAAGTGGTTTGATATAGGGTATGCCATATTTTAGCATTGAAAGTTCTAATGAACAATATTGGTTCCGCTAAAAAAGGTTACATGAAACGAATTTCAACTCTCATTAATTTTACATTATATTCATTTATGACACATCATTCCAATTTATTTGTTATATTACAAGCCATATTTAAGCGTTGAAAAAAACCAATGCCATATTTTCGCATTTAAAGTTCCAAAGCACCATAAGGGTTCCACTAAACTAGGAACCGATTTCGACTTTCATTAATTGAACAATATATTCATTCATATAACATAATTTATTGTCGATTGATATATTGCATTCCATAGTTTAGCATTTAAAGTTCCGATGAAACATATTTGTTCCAGTAAACCAGTTTATTTGAATCCAATTTTGACTTTCATTAATTTTACATTATATTCATTCATGAACCATCATTCCAAGTCGTTTGATATACTCTTCGCCACTTTTTAGCATTGAAAGTTGCAATGAATAACATTGGTTCCACTAAACCAGGTTAAATTGTCTAAAAATCTTATGTGGATAATGCAGATGATTACTTTAAAAATAAAATAAAACTCTTTTTCCACAACGAAACAGGAATTGAACAAACATAAAAAGAAAAAGACCGAAAATAAAATGAAAAAATTCAACATGAGTATGTAAGCGCTTTTCAAAAGCTTTGCTTTCATCATTCAGCAGCCAAGGAGCACCTGGAGAGAACTGGAAAGAACTGAATTAGAACAATCGACAATCGACAATCGAACAGTGAAGTGTACATTTGTTAGGATGGGAGGAAAGCAGCGCTTTCCCAAAGCTCATCCAACCAGAAGAAATTCCAAATGAAATACACTGAGGTAGTCAAGAAGCCTAACCAACCCAAGCGGTCTTCCATAATATGCAAAAAAGAAAATACGATTGACGATTGTCAGAAACAAAAAAAAAACGAAATAAAAAATACAAGGAGAAAGAAGATTATCACATCTTTCAGTAGTCTGGGAAAGAGACGTTGCTAATACCTTCAAAATTGATGTCAAGAACGTGCCTCGGTTTACGATACTTCGTATGCCAGTTCATATTCATTGAGTTCTTCAGTATCCCTTTCACAAGCTTATTCTCGTGAGTCTTCATCTTCTGTATCATAATCAAAAGGAGATCCTGTATAAACTTACTGATATGGGCCATGTTTAAATCCATGTGGATGGATTGGTTTTTTACCGTCCTTTTGTCCAGGTGAGCAGTGGTCCTCAGGGTAACATTCTGGAAGGACTGTAGTTCACTCTATCTGGTTTTACAGATAGTCGCCCACGCAGGCATGCCATAGAGGAGTATGGTCCGGATAATCGATTTTTACAGCAGTAGCTTGTTGTCAATGCTAAGGGCGCTGTTGCGACCCATGAGAGCTATGATACTGTACTTAGCCCTCTTTGCTTTGTTCAGAGCATAGGACATATGCTGGTTCCATGAGAGTCTTGAGTCAATGATAACTCCCAGATACTTGTAGTTGTCCATCCAGTCCAGTTTCTTTTTGAACAGAAAAAGAGAATCTGGGGGATGCTTGAGCTTCCTCTTGAGGTACAAAGCCTTGCACTTTCTGACGTTAAGGTTCAACTTCCAGCAGTTAAACCATTCTTCGAACTGCTTCAAGGCGCACTGCAGCAGTGTGATAACGTGAGCCAGCTTGTGTGCCCATGTCATAATGGCAGTGTCATCCGCATAAAAATACAGATTACAATTATCAGATTTCAGGAAATCATGTACAAAGTAATTAAATAGCATAACCCCGAGGACAGAACTCTAAGGGTCACCGGCCTTTACAACACGGGGGGTGGAAAGATTTTCTCCAACTTTGGATTGATAGGATCTGCCGTCAAGAAAAGATTTCACCATCAAAATCAAATCAGCAGGGAACCCGTCTCTGATCATTTTGTAGACAAAGCCCTCATGCCACACTTGGTCAAAAGCTTTACTGACATCCAGAAATACCACCCCACAGTACCTGGATAGGTTCAGGGGGGTGCTCAGGTCTTCAACGAGCCTCCATATCTGCAACGGACAAGAGTGGGCAGCACGAAAGCCAAACTGCTCTTCCCGAAAATGGTCATTTGCTAGACAGTGATCTTGGAATCTGACGAGGATCGTTTTTTCCAACACCTTGGACATCGACGGTAGGAAGCTATTAGGTCGGTAGCTCGCGGAAATTACAGGATTTTGCACCTGCTTGGGGATACTCAACACAATAGATTTCTTCCAAGCAACAGGGAAGTAAGAAAATTTCCAGCAGTCGTTAATGATGTTGGTGAGAAAGTCAATAAAGTTTTTTGGGAGATTCATAAGGACGTTATTACTCACCTTGTCTTTTCCTGGAGCCTTCTTCTTTTTCAGTTTATTTATGATGTTGGCGATCTCTCCAGCCTCGATGTTGTACTTCGTTAAATGCTGCGGGACTTCATCAAAGTTGATAATACCTTCTTCCACACGCTTAGACATGATTTGGCTCCTGGGCTTATCGTTGGTAGGAGTAACAAACTGTATTTCCCGTGAATCTGCAATGACTTGGGCATTGTCCTGATCAGTTTGCACATAGTCACCTTGTGGAGTACGTAGTGGAGGAAGCATATCTTTCTTCCTCTTCTGTAAAGCTCTGACCATACTCGAAATGGAATTGTCGCGAGCCGACAAGCTTTTGAGTATTTCATTACATCTAGCGTCGCGAAGCTCTTTTATATCCTCTTGCACTCCTCGCACTAGCCTTTTATACTTGGTTTCGAGCCAAGGTTCACGATAGCGTTGCCATAGTCTACGGGTCTTACAGAAATTAGGCGTTGGATTCCAGGAGTGAGTTGGATTTGATGAGGCGGTTTATTCTCTGATGGATACTCACTAGCTTCTATGGCACTGTTAATACATATGGTGATGTCTTCAACACGTTGATTGATGTCCTCTGTACAGCAAGCAACGTCTGGATGGCAGCCATATTCCTTAAGAATATCTTTGCAGAGCTTCCAGTCTTGATGATGTATCAGTTCCTCTCGGAAATTTATGTCGACATTGTCAAAGTTCAACGCCACAGGCTTGTGGTCAGAAGAAAGGTCATCAATCGTGAAGATATTGTACGGTTTGAAGAAACCCTTCAAGAGCGAGATGTACAAAACGTCACTATAAGGGGAGTGGTCGCAGTAGTAGGTGTCCTCCGCAGGTCCAGCAGCGATGAAATCATCTCTACCTTGCATGTACCTATAGAGAATCATGTCGTTGTAATTCTGCGTTCTGGGGTTCCAGCTTGGGTATTTGGCATTTAGGTCACCGGCTAGGACGACTGGAGTGTCACCACTGAAGAGTTCATCAAGCTCACTAATGTCAAGATAATGTTTAGGTGAATTGTAGAGCACCACGAACTTCACTTCACCACAGGAGACGTCACTGATAATGATGGCGGCCGATTCCATACCTGCAGAAGACTTGGAGACTAATTCTTGGTGTTGAACTCACTTCTTAATGATGATCGCAGCGCCCCCCGGTAGCACATCTTGCAGCATTTGAAGCCATTCGATCCTTATGGTACACACAGTAGCCAGGTAGCTTGAAGTCTTGGCTTGGTTTGAGATGAGTTTCACATAGGAGAGCAACGTCGATTTCTTGCTTTATCAGAAAGTTGTGAAACTCGATACGCTTTCGGGGAATGCCCCTAGCGTTCCATATCACGCACCGTAGTTCACCTTTGCTGATTATAGTATAACGTTGTGCAGCCATACTAAAATTAGTTTGTCGTAAGGAGCCCACTCAACTGCGGGTAACTTTTGCCTAGATCAGAAAAAAGATAAAAGATACGTCCTAATTGTTTATACATACCTGGCAGGTTGTTGTTGTTCAGGCCTTTATCTTTCGGCGTAGACATAGCAGCAGCATAGGATTTGCCTGCTGTCACTTTAGAACTAGACATCCTTTGAACTTGGGGGTATTTTGGACATTTAGTGTAGCTTGATGTGTGCTGTCCACCACATCTGATGCACTTTGGAGGTTCTTTTCCTTTGATCCTGAGGCAATCACATGACTGGTGCCCCTCAGCACATTTATTACAACGAGGATCTTCCGTGCAGCCCATGGATACGTGTCCGAAGTGCAGGCAGTTGTAGCACTGTTGTTCCCTCAAAAGGCCTCCACTGTTACTGCAAGCGGCCCAATATGTGTTATGTTTTTCAATGACTGGTTGTGTTCGGAGATCGGGAGCAGAACCAAAACCATCGGCATATCAATGGATCCTTTGGCTTTCCTCAAGCGAATGAATTTTTCCGGTAAGTGGTTGGCTCTTTTTAGGTCTTCTTGGAAGTCATCGAGGTCATACGTAATATCCACATTACGTATCACGTATTTTAAGACTTCTCCAACTTCAGTTGATGATGCTGAATTTTTAGAATATTATCATACTTAATTCCAGAGACTAACCTGTTGTGCATTTCTTCATCTTCACATTTAACTTTGACGGTTTCAGCTCTACCCGTATGAACGGTGATCTTTTCCACTGAAACATGCTTCTCGAGCTCAGCTGAAATCGTCTTAAACGGGACGCCATGAGTCCGCACGATAATCGGCGGTAAATACCTCTTCGTGATTCTATGGTCTTCATTAGCCGAGCGACCTTGTCCATTCTTCAGAATCCTCATTCTAGACGCGCTGACGACTTCTTCGTTTATTCTGGAGACGGTCTTTAGGTTACCGATCCTCATGCCTTTTCTGAATTTTTTATCTGACATGGAGCGAACATGCTGAGTATTTATAATGGACAGAAACCAATCAAAACAAAAAGATCCAACTGAAATTTATTGATTGGGTAAGTGCGTCGCCCATTTGATCAATGGTGATTCGCTGATAGGGCTCCTATCTATGTTGAGTAATAATTTTTTGCCTGTTTTTTGAATGCCTAAGCTTTTGAAGGCATCCAGAAGGTGTTTCTTGTTTATTAACTCAATAAGTTTTACATTGTTTAATAAGAATTCATGCCCGGTATCTAGAGAGTGTTTGGCTATGGATGACTGATTTCCCCTACCTTATCTTGTGTGTCTCATGTGTTCTTCGAATCTTGTTTCAATATTACGGAAAGTTTCGTCCTTTGTACATCGGGGACATTGTGAACATCTGGCTTCGTATATTCCTGAAGAAATGGAATCTGGTCCTTTGGGTTAGGAGCAATAGTTAATGACAATCGAAATTGTATTCTTGGAACCTGGTTTCGTGGAACCATTGTGGTTAATTCAAACTTTCAATACTAAAAAATGGCATGTATTCTATCAAACGACTTGGAATGATGATTCATGAAAGTATATAAAGTAAAATTAATGAAAATCGGGATTGGTTTCAAGGAACCTGGGTTAGTGGAACCTTTATTATTCATTGGAACTTCCAATGCTATAATATTGCATGTACTATATCAATCGATTTGGAAAGATGTGTCCTAAATGAATGTAACGTAAAATTAATGACAATCGAAACTGAATTCTTGGAAACTGGTTTAGTGGAACCATTGTGGTTAGTTGGAAATTTTAATACTAAAATATGGCATGTATTTTATCAAAGGACTTGGAATGATGATTCATGAAAGAATAAAACGTAAAATAATGATAGTCGGAATTGGTTTCAAGGAAGCTGGGTTAGTGGAACCTTCATGGTTCATTGGAACTTCCAAGGCTATAATATTGCATGTAATATATCAAACACCTTGGAATAATGTTTCATGAAAGAATATAACGTAAAATTAATGAGAGTAGATATTGTTTTCAAAGAACCTGGGTTAGTGCAACCATTGTTGTTCACTGAAACTTTAACTGCTATAAAATTGGATGTAATAAATCAAACGATTTACAGTGATGTGTAATGAAAAAATATAACATAAAATTAATGACAGTCGAAATTGGATTCAGATAATCTGGTTTAGTAGATCAGTTTGATTTAATTGGAACTTTCAATGCTAAAGTACTTGGAATGATGTGTCATGAATAAATGAATATAACGTAAAATTAATGATAGTCGAAACTGGTTTCAGTAACCCGGGTTAGTGGAATCAGTGTGGTTCATAGGAACATTCAATGCTTAAATTTGGCATGGAATATATCAAACGACTTGGAGTGTTGTGTCGTGAATGAATAAACGTAAAATCACTGATAGTCGAAATTGTTTTCAAGGAACCAAGATTTTTGGATTCACTGTGGTTCCTAGGAAGGTTCAATACTAAAATATTGCATGCCATATATCAAACAATTTAGAATAATGTGTCATGGATGAATATAACGTAAAGTCAATGATAGTTGAAATTGAATTCATGTAAGCTGGTTTAGTTGAACCAATATTGGTGATTGGAACTTTCATGGAATATAACAAATAAATTAGAATAATGTGTCATAAGAGAATATAAAATTGGAATAGAAGAAAGAAACGTAAAATTAATGATAGTCGAAATTGTTTTCAAGGCATCTGGTTTATTGGACCCGTTATGGTTCATTGTAACTGTCAATGCTATAATATAGCGAATATATCAAAAACCTTGGAATGATGTGTAAGGAATGATTATGACGTAAATTAATGATAGTTGAAATTGGTTTCAAGTAACCCAAAGTAACATTCTTTCACTCAGTCTGTGTTTAAAATCGAATGAAACAGCTTCTCAGACCCTGTTTGTATCAACAAAGAATCTGTCATGCAGTCTGTGTTTTAAATAGCATAAAACAGACCCTCAGATCCTGTGTGGTTCACGTATCTGAGAGTCTGTATGGTACATTAGTTATTTCAATGCTAAAATATTGCATGGAATATATCAAACGACTTGAAATGATGTGTCATTAATAAAAATAATGTAAAATTAATGATAGTCGAAATCAGATCTAAGTAACCTGGTTTAGTGGAACTATTATGGTTCATTGGAACTTTCATTGTTATAATATTGCATGTTATAATCAAACGACTTGGAATGATGTGTCATGAATGAATGTTACGTAAAATTAATGATAGTCGAAACTGGTTTCAGTAACCTGGGTTGGTGGAATAAGTGGTTCATAGGAACTTTCAATGCTTAAATATGGCATGCCGTATTTCAAACAATTTGGAATAATAAGTAATCAATGAATATAACGTAATATTAATGATAGTCGAAATTGATTTCAAGGAACCTGGTTTAGTGGACCTATTATGGTTCATTGGAACTTTCATTGTTATAATATTGCATGTTATAAATCAAACGACTTGGAATGATGTGTTCTGATTGCGTATTACGTAAAATTATGGCACTCGAATTTCAATTCATGGAACCTGGCTTTGTGGAATAATACTGGTTAATTGGAACTTTCAATGCTTAAATCTGGCATGGAATATATAAGAAAAAAATTGGAATGATGTGTCATAAAAGAATATAACGTAAAATTAATGATAGTCGAAATTGTTTTCAAGGAACCTGGTTTTGTGGATCCGTTATGGTTCATTTGAACTTTCAATACTAAATGGCGAATATATGAAACGACTTGGAATTATGTGTAGGGAATGAATATATAGTAAAATTATGATAGTGGAAATTGGATTCAAGTAACCTGGTTCAGTGGAACCATTGTTGTTCATTGGAACTTTAAATGCTAAAATGTGTTATGAAATATATCAAACGACTTGGAAAGCTGTATCATGAATGATAGACGAAATTGTTTTCAAGGAACCTGGTTTAGTGGAATCATTGTGGTTAATAGGAACGTTCAATGCTAAATCATGGCATGCCGTATATGAAACGACTTGGCATGATGTGTCATAAATGAATATAACGTAAAATGAATGATAGTCGAAATCGGTTTAAATGAACCCGGTTTGGTGGAACCATTATTGTTCATTGGAACTTTCCATGCTATAATATGCTTGTAATATATCAAACTACTTGGAATGATATATCATGAATGAATGTAACGTAAAATTAATGATAGTTGAAATTGGTTTAGTGGAACCATTATGGTTCATTAAAACTTTCAATGCTAAAATATGGCGAACAGTATATCAATCGACATGGAAAGATGTGTCATGAATGAATATAACGTACAATTAATGACAATCGAAATTGATTTTTAAACACCTGGTTTCGTGGAACCGTTGTCGTTAATTGGAACTTTCAATGCTCTAATATTGCGAATATATCAAACTGGTGGGCGGTACACCGATGGGCTCTTGCCTTACCCCTATTTTGGCTGAAATATTTCTTATAAGTTTCGAGGATATCCTGAAGAATTCCGGTTTTTACTTTCCCGATTGTTGGTTCAGATACGTGGACGATGTCTTCACAATTTTTGACACCAATGCTTGTGATTTCAACACTTTTGCCAACATATTAATAGTTACTCTCCGGCCATTTAATTTAATTTTGAGTTGGAAAACAATTAAAGGTTGCCTTTTTTGACTTCCTAATCATCAGAAACCATGAATCACTATCATTTGACGTTTACCGAGAGCCTACGAGCGGTTTGAATCACATACCAAGCGATTGCAGCCACCATTGGAATCAAAAATGTCTACTTTCATTTCGATGATTGACAGAGCTATTAATCCCACAGTAGGTCAATCCTCATTCAAAAAAGAAATTTCCTTGCTCCAGAATATTGCAGTTAAAAATGGCTATAGCACACGTACCATCACCGATTTGGTCAGGAACGATTTGCGTTATATTCATTCATGACATTTCTTTTCAAATCGATTGATATATTACATGCATATTTTAGCATTGAAATTCCGAATAAATCATAATGGTTTCACTAAACCAAGTTACTAGAATCCAATTTCGACTATCAATTATTTTACTATATATTCATTCCTAACACATCATTCCAAGTCATTTCATATTCAATTCGTCATATTTTAGTATTGAAATTTTCAATGTAACATAATGGTTCCACTAAACCAGGTTCTTGGAATACAATTTCGACTATCAATCATTTTACATTATATTAATTATGACACATCATGCCAAGTCGTTTCATATATGGCATGCAATATTTTAGCATTGAACGTTTTTATGGACCACATTGATTCTACTTAAAAACAATTTCGACTATCATTAATTTTACGTTACATTCATTCATAACACATCATGCCAAGTCGTTTGATATATTCGCCATATTATAGCTTTGAAAGTTCAAATGAACCATAACGGTTCCAACAAACCAGGTGCCTAGAAAACAATTTCGAATATCATTAATTTTACGTTATCCTCTTTTATGACACATCATTCCAATATATATGTTACATTCGATGCCATATTTGAGCATTGAAAGTTCCAATTAACCAGCATGGTTCCACAAATAAGGTTCCATGAATTAAAATTCGACTGTGTTAAATTTACTTAATACACAATTATTACACATCATTCCAAATCGTTTGATTTATTACATGCAATATTATAACATTGAAAGTTCCAATGAACAATACTGGTTCCACTAGACCAGGTTACTTGAATCCAATATCGAATATCATTATTTTACGACATATTCATTCCTTACACAACATTCCAAGTCGTTTGATATATTCGCCATATTATAGCATTGAAAGTTACAATGAACCATAACGGGTCCACTAAACCAGATGCCTTGAAACAATTTCGACTATCATTATTTTACGTTATATTCTTTTATGACACATCATTACAAATTGTTTGAAATACAGCATGCCATAATTTAGCATTGAACGTTCCTATGAACAACAATGATTCCACTAAACCAGGTTCTTTGAAAACAATTTCGTGTGTCATTGATTTTACGTTGTATTCATTCATGATACAGCTTTCCAACTCGTTTCATGCCACATTTTAGCATTTAAAGTTCCAATGAACCACAATGGTTCCACTGAACCAGGATACTTGAATCCAATTTCGACTATCATTAATTTTATTATATTTTCATTCATGGCACATCATTCCAAGTCGTTTGATATTCTATTTGCCATATTTTAGCATTGAAAGTTCTAATGAACCACACTGGTTCCACTGAACCAGGTTTCAAGAAACCAATTTCAACTATCATTAATTTTACGTCATATTCAATTCTTACTCGTCATTCCAAGCCGTTTGATATATTCGCCATTATATAGCATTCAAAGTTACAGTGAACCATAACGGGTCTAATAAACCAGATGCCTTGAAAAAAATTTCGACTATCATTAATTTTACGTTATATTTTTTATGACACATCATTCCAAATTATTTGTTATATTCCATGAAAGTTCCAATCACCAATATTAGTTCAAATAAACCAGCTTACATGAAACAATTTCAACTATCATTGACTTTACGTTATATTCATTCATGACACATTATTCTAAATTGTTTGATATATAGCATGCAATATTTTAGAATTGAACGTTTTTATGAACCACAGTGAAACCAATAAATCAGGTTCCTTGAAAACAATTTCGACTAACAGTGGTTTTACCTTGTATTCATTCATGACACAACACTCCAAGTCGTTTGATATATTCAATGCCATATTTAAGCATTGAAAGTTCCTATGAACCACACTGATTCCACTAAACCGGGTTACTGAAAACAGTTTCGACTATCATTAATTTTACGTTATATTCGTTCATTAATGACACATCATTCCAAGTAGTTTATCATTGAAAGTTCCAATTAAACCAAATTGATTTACTAAACCAGATTACTTGAATCCAATTTCATGTTGTATTATTTCACTACACATTGAAAGTCCGAAAGAACGAGATTGGTTGGTTTGGTTTGTTTGGTATTAACGTCCTTTTCAACTGCCATGGTCATTTCAGGACGGCGTTATAGGGGCCGCAAATTTTGCCTCGCAAGGGTTCTTTAACGTGCAGCCGGCAAACGACTACACGGGACCAACGGCTTTACTTCCCTTCCGAAGAAAGTGCGTGATCTCAGGATTTCCCCCTGAAAAATCCTCGTCGTCCTCGGCCGGGATCGAACCCGCGTACTCGGGCATCAGAGGCGATCACGCAACCGCTGAGCCACCGAGGCCCATGAAAGAACGAGAAAGGTTCCACTAAACAAGGTTACTTGAATCCAACTTCGACTCACATTTTCTTATGTTATATTATTACATGACACATCATTCTAAATCGTTTGATTTATTACATGTAATATTATAGCATTAAAAGTTCCAATGAACAATAATGGTTCCATTAACCCAGGTTCCTTGAAAACAATCTCTACTCTCATTAATTTCACGTTATATTCTTTCATAACACATTATTCCAAGTCGATGGAAATATTAAATGCATATTTTAGCATTGACAGTCTTTATAAACTATAAGGGTTCCACTAAACCAGGTTCCTCGAAACCAATCCCGACTATCATTATTTTACTTTATATACTTACATGAATCATCATTCCAAGTCGTTTAATAGAATACATGACATATTTTAGTATTGAAGGTTTCAATAAACCAGAATGGTTCCACGAAACCAGGTTCCAAGAATAAAATTTCGGATGTCATTAACTTTACGTTATTTTCATTTATGACATTTCTTTCCAAATCGATTGATATATTGCATGCATATTTTAGCATTGAAAGTCCGAATAAATCATAATGATTTCACTAATTTTCACTAACCACGCTACTAGAATCCAATTTCGACTATCATTAAATTTACTATATATTCATTCATGATACATCATTCCAAGTCATTTCATATTCAATTCGTCATATCTTAGCATAGAAATTTTAATGTACCATAATGGTTCCACTAAACCAGGTTCTTTGAAAACAATTTCGACTATCATTAATTTTAAGTTATATTCTTTTATGACACATCTTTCCAATTTATTTGTTATATTAAATGCTATATTTTAGCATTGAAAATTTCAATGAACTATGAGGGTTCCTCTAAACCAGGTTCCTTAGAACCAATTTCGTGTGTCACTGATTTTACGTTGTATTCATTCATGACTTATCATTCCAAGTCGTTTGATTTATTACATGCAAAAATTTAACAATGAAAGTTCCAATGAACCAAAAGAGTTCCACTAAACCACTTTCCTTGAAACCAATTTCGACTATCATTAATATTACGTTATATTCATTCATTACACATTATTCCAAATTGTTTTAAATACTGGATACTATATTTTAGAATTGAAAGTTCCAATGAACCATATTGGTTCCACTAGACCAGGTTACTTGATGCCAATTTCAAATATACTATCATTGAAATTATTACGTTATTGAAATATACTTGAAACCAATTTCAACTATCATTATTTTACGTTACATTCATTCATGACCTGAAGAATATGTCACTAAATTTATTGTACATAATTTTGAAACACCCTGTATAAACAAACAGTTTAAAGATCTTTGAAAGATTTTTTATCTGTTTGACATAAATCAAAGAACAAATTGAACAGATGAAAAGCACAACACTCTTTAACCACAACTAAAAAAAGGCGTAAAACAAGAAATAAAACAAAAAGAATGATAAAAACAATACAACCTGTAAACGTCTTTCGAAAGCTTTGCTTTCATCTTCAGCAGACAAGGAGAACCTCAAGAGATTCTTGAGAGAACTGACTTGTTTATTGAATTCGCAAGGTATGCATAGTGAACAATAACCAATAGAAACAAAAAAAAAAACCTGAAAACGTGAATCACCGGTTTGGGTGATTTAAGGTGGAAATCATGAAAACTTGCAAAACGTGTGCATGAAACTGTAAATGCACCGGTTTAGGCGATTTTGGTTGAAATCATGAAAATTTAGCCAAAAATGTGCCCAATACCGTAAATCGACCCATTTGGTAACGTGCAGTGGATATGTTAAAAATTTGGCAAAATGTGTTCACGAACCTGTAAATCCATCCATGTTGGTGACTTGCAGTGGAAATCATAAAAATTTGGTAAAATGTGTGCACTAAACTGTAATTCTACCCGTTTGGGTGATTTAAGTTGGAAATCATAAAATCTTGCAAAACGTGTGCATGGTACTATAAATCAACCCGTTTGGGTTATTTTGAGTGGAAATCATGAAAATTTTGCCAAAAATGTGCACGACACAGTAAATCCACACATTTGGGTGTCTTTCAGTGGAAATCATGAAAATTTCGCAAACAGAGTGTCCTAAACTGTAGATCCACCCAGTTTATGGGTTACAGTGGAAATCATAAAAATTTGGCAAAATGTGTGCAGGAAACTGTAAAACCACCCGTTTGGGTGATTTAAAGAGGAAATCATGAAAATTTGCAAAATGTGTGCATGAAACTGTAAATGCACCCGTTTAGGTAATTTTGGGTGAAATCCAAGAAAATTTTATCCAAAAATGTGCACAACACAGAAAACCCACACATTTAGGTGTCTTTCAGTGGAATTCAAGAAAATTTGGCAAACAGCGTGCGCTAAACTGTCAATCCACCAAGTTTGTGAATTTCAGTGGAAATCATGAAAATATGGCAAAACGGGTGCACGAAATATAAATCGACCCATTTGGGTAAATTGTGGTAAAAATCATGAAAACCTGGCAAAACGTCTGCACGAAACTGTAAATCCACCCATGTGGGTGACTTGCAGTGGAAATCATAAAAATTTGGCAAAATGTGTGCACGAAAGTGTAAATGCACCTATTTGGGTGATTTTCGGTGGAAATGATGAAAATTTCGAAAATAGTGTGCAGGAAACTGTATATCCACTAATTTTATTAAAACCTGTGAATTAAACTGTAAATCCACCCATTTGGATGACTTGCAGTGGAAATCAGGCAAAATTTGGTGAATTGTGTGTACGAAACAGTATATCCACCTATTTATGTGATTTGTGGTGGTAATCGTGAAAATTTGGGAAAACATTTGCAGGATACTGTAAATTCACCCACTTGGGTAAATTGCGAAAGAATCCATGAAAATTTGGCAAAACGTGTTCACTGAACTGTAAATCCACCCTTTTAGGTGACTGCAATGGATATCATAAAAATTTGGCAAGGCGTGCGCACGAAACTGGAAAACTGGCCATCAGAGTGATTTATGCTGGAAATCATGAAAATTTGGCAGAACGTGTGAACAAAAGTGTAAATCAAACCATTTGGGTAACTTGCAGTGGAACGCATAAAATATTGGCAAAATATGTGCACGAAAATGGAAATCCATTCGTTTGGGTGTTTAAAGGTGGAAATCATGAAAATTTGCAAAACGTGTGCATGAAACTGTTGAATGCACCCGTTTAGGTAATTTTGGGTAAAATCCATGAAAATTTTAACCAAAAATGTGCACGATACAGTAAATCCACACATTTAAGTGTCTTTCAGTGGAAGTCAAGAAAATTTGGCAAACAGCATACGCTAAACTGTCAATCCACCAAGTTTGTGACTTTCCGTGGAAATCATGAAATTATTGCAAAACGGGTGCACGAAATTTAAAACCACTAATTTTTTTCACTTTCTAGTTGAAATTATGAAAATTTGGCAAAAAGCATGCCCAAAACTGTAAATCCACCCATTTTATGACTTTCGGTGAAAATCGTGAAGATTTAGTGAAACGTTTGCATGAAACTCTAATTCCACCTATTTATGTGACTTGCGGTTGTAATTGTGAAAATTTCGGAAAACGTTTGCTGAAAACTGTAAATCCAGCCATTTGGGGGACTAGCAGTGGAAGTCATAAAAATTTGGCAGAACATGTGCACAAAACTGTATATCCAGATATATGGGGGATTTGCGGTAGAAATCATGAAAATATGGCAAAATGTGTGGATGAAACTGTAAATGCACCTATTTGGGTGACTTTAGGTGGAAATCATGAAAATTTTGAAAATAGTGTGCATGAAACTGTTAATCCACTCATTTTGGTGATTTTCAGCGGACATCATGAAAATTTGGAAATACATGTGCAGGAAACTGTAAATCCACTAATTTTAAAGAGTTTCGGCGAAAATCATGAGAATTTGGCAAACAGCAAGCCCTAAACTGTAAATCTATCCATTTGAGTGATTTTCGATGAATTGCGGTTAAAATTTGGCAAAATATATGCACGAAACTGCAAATCTACCCATTTTGCTTATTTTCAAAACGTTCAATTTACAATACAATTGGTTTTTTATTGTTTAGATATATAATCGATTTTCATCCTTTCGGACATCATCAGTATTTTTCAGTTGAGATGTTTAAATGTCTTACAATGGTATTCTTTTTTAAATTTTGAACAATGTTTCTTCTATTCATTGTTTTTTGGTTATATTGTTGTCATTATTATTAGTATTTATCTTATATATTGTAGTCTTATTAATATAAAATATAGTATTATCTTATTTTATGAATATATGTTTAATTACATAGTTCTTGTATTCTTTTGTTTTTGTTTAATGGTTCTTTTATTTTCTCCTCCTTCAGTATTTGGTTGAATAATAAATTACTATCTAATAATTCGGCATTATTTAAAATTTCTTGTGGATAAAATTTATTTACCATAAAAATAATAAAATTTTCGATGATTATTATTTCTCTCTTATTATTAATTTTGTAGACTAGTTTGCATGTTTCTTCGTAATTCCCGGTTTTATGTTTGCTTAATAAAATGTGTTCTGCATATTTGCAGTTTTTTAGTGCATTTTTTATATAATATATATGTTCTTTGAATCTGGTTTCTAAATTTCGATAAGTTTTTCCAATATAAATTTTGTTACATTCTTTGCATTTAATTTCATATACCCTGCTTTTTTCTTTTTCTATAATTTCTCTTTTGTTTTCTAGTAATGTTATTAATCTATTTTTGGATCTAAAGGCTACCTTTATTTCTTTCTTTTGAAATATTTTTTTAATTTTGTAACTTATATTTCCATGGAATGTTAAA
The DNA here is from genome assembly GCA_023313115.1 of Rhysida immarginata. NCBI lineage: Eukaryota > Metazoa > Arthropoda > Chilopoda > Scolopendromorpha > Scolopendridae > Rhysida > Rhysida immarginata. The sequence continues at coordinate 249,308 of JAHWFO010077364.1, read as the reverse complement.
CATATTCTTTTCTTTTCTTTTTCTTTTGTATTTGTATTATTTTGTTGTTTTTCTCTGATTTCTGTAGCTATATTGATGATTGTTTTATTTATTTGATCTTCCTTGTATCCATTCCCAATCCCAATTTCTTTTATTATTCCTAATTCTTTTTCTCTATATTCTTCTTTTATGGGCTATGTTAAAGCTCTATTAATTAGATTCCTAAATGCTGAGTTTTTGTGGCTCCATGGTTGGTTTGAATTTTTGTGTATACTGTTTATTGTTGTTGTTGGTTTTCTGTAAATGTTATATTCTAAGTTTATTTTATTGTTTTCTTCTTTCTCTATCATTATATCTAAATAATTTAATTTGTTATCTTTTTCTTCTTCATATGTGAATTTGATATTGTCATCTACAGGTATTGGACATTGAAACTGAAACACCTTCGCAAATAGCACTGGATACCCCCAGGGCTAAATAGAACCTTCTGCTAGGTAATTAATCGTATGCATATCAATGAATTACGTGTCAGAGTTCTTGGTAGTCACTCCAGTAGAAAAGTTCGATAGTAAGCTTCAAATTGTCTGTGCAGAACGCTATAATGGGAGACATATCCGACTTCAAAAGAGGGCAGATTGTTGGCGCGTGTCTAGCAGGTGCATCTGTGATCCAAAACTGCCACACTTTGTGATGTCTCACGTACTACAGTATCCAGGGTGATGTGTGCATATGAACAGGAAGGACGAACCACGTCCAGGAGAAGCAACTGCAGGAGAAAACGGAAGTTGTCGGAAAGAGACGTCAGGACATTGACCAGGATTGTTGCACGAAAGCGGAAAACCACCGCAGCAGAAATCACCGCAGAAATGAATACACACCTCCAGGAACCTGTGTGCACGAAGACAATCCGTCGTCACCTGCATAAATCCAACATCCATGGCAGGGTTGCTATACCGAAGCCTTTCATCAGTAGTACAAATGCCTCCAAGCGGGTTCAGTGGTACCGGACGCATAAAACCTGGACGTTGGATGACCTCAAACGCGTCATATTCTCGGATGAGTCCAGCTACACTGTCTTCCATACAACAGGGAGGGTATTTGTCTGGAGGAGCCCCTCTGATGCCTACAACCCAGACTTCTTGGCAGCCACAGTCAAACACGGAGGTGGATCAGTAATGGGTGGATCAGTAATGGTTTGGGGTGCAAACTGTGCAGGACCTCTACCGATCCTTCCCAAGACGTGTTGCTGCTGTGCTGGCTGCCCACGGTGCCCCAACACATTATTAAAAAAAGATCTTGGATTTCTACCAGGTGTTTCAGTATCAATGTCCAATACCTGTACTTCTTGCACCTTTCGAAGCTTGAACGGATGTTGCAGGTTGTCATGTAAAATATTCATATTCATAGGTTGTTACAGATTGTTAGTATTCATAGCATCTTTGACCGCACGAGTACTTGTCGATGGATTTCGGGTAAACCTTTCCAAAACCTCATCCTCTAATTCAGGGGAGCATAACCACCAACGACGTCCACGCTGATGATTATCATGATCGAATGCGCATGTTTCTTTTAGACGACGATCTACTGCACCAAATGTTCGTGAATTGGGAAGAATTCTGTTGGGATTACGTTCAGCATACAAACACCTTGCACCGTCCATGGTACCAGCAGCACCGAGACACAGATGCATGTCTGCATAATCATTCCATGTAAAACGATTCATACTGTTTGTTTAACTTTACACATGTAAAAAGTACATCAAGTGAACTTTTTAAAACAAATCTTTACCTACTGCTTTCCCAGAATGCGATTAGTTCATGTACATATGGACTAATCGTATTTTATAAAGGGGTTGGATACCATGGAATCTCCTTGACGAAGTTTCTCCTAAGTCTTTTCAACAAACAAGCACGTGCACCTTGAAATTTCTTTGCAAACAATTACTTTAAAAGTTATTACAGTAGATTGCTTGTGTTAATTGTTAAAAATAAAATAATCTAGGCCTACCAACGCACACTGCGTCCCAGTGTCATTTGATTGTTCAATGCAGTATTGTAAGTAAACGGAGCTGCGGGGACCCCATATTCATATGACAAAAAATACTTCTAAGGACCTCTTCTATCATCTACCAAAAAATCTGTACTCAATTCAAAAACACCTTGTATATAAAACTACCCTTAATACCCGGCATTGGTTTGTGTTTTAATAAAAAAAAGCTAAAACTAAAAACTAATCAGTGAAAACTAATTAAAAAACGTGTCAAGAACCGTTTTTAATTTAAAATATTTATTCTGCTGAACAAAGCAAAAAACTTAAATTAAACACAAACCCATACAAAACAAGGAATTAGTTAATGCAAAGCTTCCAAATAAATAATGTTCTTAGTGAAGCCGTTTTGGTTAAAGTAGATATAAGGATTATATCGAATGTCAACACGTGAGCAACCAATATATAGCTGGCCATAAGAAAGTCAAGAAGACTTTATATCAAGTCCATTAATCTTAAGAGATTGTCCTGAGACGTGTTGATTGACATAGCGAAACTGAGCTTCAGAGGAAATTGCAGTCTCTTGAACTGAAATGGCAAATCTGTGTTTGATGGGATCAGCGGGATTCTTGAAATGAACACAATTTCAGTTTTGTATTTCCTATGATGACCATAAACATGACCTCGATAACATGAGGCTTCATGCTTTTCATGACTAACCTTGTTTCATTGCACAATCGTGGAAGGTCCAAGTGTCTCAGTAGTATGACTGAGCTCCTACTTGGAAGATTAGGTTGTGCAGTGGCATTCCAGGTGGCTTGACAAAGTTTAGAAGCTCAGATAAAAACTCTACTGCTTCATCCTGATTGACAACAGTATCAATAGATAGAAAAGAACTTGCTGTTTCAGGTAATATTTTTAGCAGATCCTGTTTGATTATTTCAACTTCATCATTTTGTGGAGCCAAAATCGCACGCTCACACAAACAGGTGAAACGAGTAGTTGTTGTTCATGCTAGAAAAGACTTTGGCCTTGAGCTCACCTATTGTGCCAACCATCTCTTCACATGGCAGTTGATATGTTGAGCTGTTGGTAAAAAAAAGGCAATCCTCTGCTGCCAGTGGCAAGTGAAAAGTGTTCAGCTGTTAAATCTCCAAACAGACGGGCTCTCCTGGTGGTCTTCAGTTCCAGTTTCTGAACATGTTGCCAGAGAATGGAGCTCTTCAAAGAAGCATTCAGCTCATCAGCCTTTGTGACTTTCCCGTCTGTTGAAAGTCACCTACAAGTACCACAGTCACTTCTCCCATAAGACTGTCACTGCCTCTGATGTCATTCAAAGTCTTGTCAACAACTTCCAGCGCCTTGCGATATGACATGGTGCACACATCCCAAACAATGTTCCAATGAGCCGTTTTCATTGGAAAACCATGGCCTTGCCTGAATTCTTTGAAATGTTAATTATTGAAGAATCTGTTTTCGCCAAGTTAAAAAAATCTTAAAAGCTGAATCTGCAGTTCTGCCTCAAATATGAAATGCTGCTGCAATGCCAAAAGATGCTACAGCAAGATATGCAGTGCTGCCTGGTCTTTGCGAGAAAAAGTTGACCAGGAAGGTTTTTCCTGTGCCTCCAGGCAAAAAAAAAAAGTTTTCCAGTCCAGTCTGTCTTCTGACAGCATCAATTATCCTGTTGTAAGCAGTTCTTTGGTCATCGAGTAGCTTTCGTTCATTTTCTGTAACAAAGGCCTCCAGTTCATCTATCTTTTTCTAGCTTATTTCTCTTTCTATGTATGTATCTTCAATCTATCTTCTTTTTGTATTCCCCCTTTAAGTGGTCAAAGAAATAAGATTTCCCTTAAAAAAGAGAGACCGAATGTGGGGGGGGGGGGAGTAAAAAGCGTTATAACTCCACCATGATCTTGACCTTGGATCAATTTGGTCTGCCTAAAACCTTCCCGGGGTAAACCTAATTTACCATGCAAAATTTCATCAAGATTAGACCAGCCATTTTGGAATGCATAGCGAACAGACAGACAGCCATACAGAGTAATTTTATATACATAGATTCGCTTCTAGTAACAGTATTGTAGCGTGACTTCGCAAAGGATTATAGGTTAAACCATCATTGATTACAAACAGATTACAAACCAGTCCTGCTAATTTATCATTTTATTTCATGCGCTTGTCCTTTATGGGACATTATTAATAAAAATTACACAATGCACAAAACAATGAAAATGCGTTTTAAACTGGACATATTCCTGCTAAATTCGCAACACTGATGTCAAACTTCATAGCCGAGAGCGTTAGGGCTCAGGTCTCTTGGCTTTCGTGATGATCAGGTTAGGTCTTTTCTGGCGCGGATGTTTTCTCACTCTTTTGATGAGCTTGCAATTTTCATTTGCCAGAGTATAGGGTTATTGGCCAATTCACTTCAAATTAACTATGCTTTTTCAGTGCTTCATAAATTTGGATAAATAATGGTTCAGATCAGATTCAGTGCAGATCTCATCCTGCAGTGGATAAATAATGGTTGTAAATGATGGTGATGATACACTGCCTAGCCAAAATAAAGTCGCCGTAGAATATTCAATATGCAAATACTAAGGAGCCAGTCACAGGCATACTACTGAAGTCTTGTGCGAAATACTTCCTTTATATTGTCCTGCATTAGTTTATTTGTTTTGAAGAAAGATGTATGTGGACGCAGAACATGGCGCGGAAAAGATGTCACCGAGATTCAGAAGGAGCAAATTATCTGCTTATTCCAAGCAGAGAAAACAAGGAAAGAGATTGCGGCAATTACTGGGATTGAGTAAAAAGTGTTCAACAATTGGAAAAGCTTTGGAAGGAAAGATCTGAATCATCAACCCCGAGTAGTAACTGTGATCGGAAAAAAATTCTGATTAATCGTGACTGGAGATCCTTAAGACGCATGATGAAGGAGAAACCGAAGAAATTGTACATTAGACCTGACAAGAAAGTTTAGCAAGGAAATCAAAAGCTTATCCATCCGCACAATGCGACGAAACTTTAAGGAATGTAACTAAGCAACTGCTCTGCCACAAGATATCCGATTTTTTGTAAAAACAGTAAGAAAAGATGATTACTGTTCGCCCGGGAGGACAAAAATTGGAAAATGGAGCAGATGAAAAAAGTCATCAGGTTTGATGAATCCATGTTTACCCTATCCTACATGCAAGGGTTGGTCGAAAAGCTGTAACTTTTTTATTTGGTGACCGATTTTAAAAATTCTTTTTATATCTGATACTTACATTTGTCCTCAAAAAAGCACTATTTTCCATTAGACAGAGCCCTGATCCCTTTCCATGCATTGCGCCAACGCTTGAATAATCGGATGAACCCTTCGGAGAGGAATTCCGGGGTTGTTGTCGACACGAGGATTGAATGGCATCTTTCACCTCATCATGAGAACGCAACTCATGTCTCTTAAGGTGCTCTTTCTTCTTTGGGAAGTGGTGAAAGTCACTAGGTGAAAAGTCTTACATCTTTGATTTGTACACGCTGCAACGCTTCTGGGTGTGGGATCGTATGCGGGCGAGCGTTATCGAGCTATAGAAGAGGGTCCAAAGCTGCCATTCAATCCTGGTGTTGACAAAAACCCCGGAATTTTTCTCCGACGGGTTCATCCGACTAGTTTTGCGTTGGCGCAATGCGTGGAAAGGAATGAGGACTATGTTGAAAAGTGAATAGTGCATTACACAGAGGACAATTATAAGTATCAGATACGAAAAGAATTTTGAAAATCGGTTAAAAAATAAAAAAATTACAACCATGGAGGCATTACTTTTCGACCCACCCTCATAGATGATGAGGGCATCAGGGTAAGAAAAGAACCGCACTATCCAAGCCTGTGGTGACTCTGCGGATGATCTGGGTTTACTTCTGTTGCTCTGGTCTGTATTCTGCAATAGTATGCAGCCGAGTGTCTGAATCTGCTGGATGACCAGGTCATTCCAATCTTGGACGAGTTTCTTTTTTCTGATCGAACTGGAATGTTCTAGGAAGATAATGCCAGGATACACCAAACTTGAATTCCAATTGATGGTGGTTTTTTCCCATGAAATTGACTTAAAAACTCATGATTCGAGAAAATACAGTACATTGAAATTAAAAAAATCCTTCTTTACATGTGTCCCTATGTAAATATATTTGTGCAGCTAACGGCAAAATGTAAAACCGAAGGAAACTAATACGCTGTTAGAGGAACCTTAACTTGTGCCTTGACATGGTTTTTATGAATATGGGTTAAGTTTTTTATGATATAATTTTGTTAAAAAAATAAAGAAATGTTGTAGCATTTATTTCAGCGAATAAAAGTTAATAGAGTCACTATAGGCAGAGACTCCTTTCATTGAGACGAATAATACATTCTTCAATAATTTGTTGGACATTCCCCTCAAAACTATCTTCATCGTCATCAGTTTTTCAACATTTGTAATAGAGATTTACAAGGCAGGGTAATCATTTTTTTTAAATTATGCCAGGTGAGTTAAAAGTCTGTTACCCCCTTCCTATCTTGGATACCAATGTAGTTACGCAAATTCCAATACAAGGAATGATTTGGAACTGAAGGGACTCTAACTGATGGAGCACTTTTCATCATCTCAAATATGCAAATTAAGGCACATCTAAATTCTATCTTGAAAACCGTAAGAGATACACAAAATATTCTAATTGCACATTTGTTCAACAGCAAATTCGAAACAAAACAAAAAAAAAGTTCACCAAAATCCGATGAGTTGATTACTCACAATCCTCTTTGCATGCTCATTGGACGACTTCAATGTGACATACAGAACATGTCGAGTTGACTGCGAGACAAAATGATTCTAGGACAAAGTGAATGATGTGACGGGAAGTGATTCTGGGACAAAGTGATTGATGTGACGAAATGATCTGATAACGTTTTTGTTTCGAATTTGTTTGTTTTATAAAATGCTACAAATTTCCTCCTCAGTTTTCCCATCGAATAGGTTAGACCCAGTGACGTGATGTTATTTTAACTGAAGAAACAAAACAAAACGCGAACTTCAACCAAGGAAATTGCCGAGAAATTTCGACAGTTTTCGGTCGATAAGTCACTCGCCAATAAGGATTTCTCCTTAATGGTTTTAAGGATTTATTCGGTTGAATGCGAGAATAAGGATGGGTAGTCAGTCGCATGCCAGTAAGGAAGCCCCTGGTGTCAGCAACAAATCGGAAAGTTCGCCTGCAGTGGTGTAAAGAACGTTGTGACTGGGCAGTAGACGACTGGAAAAAGGTTATATGGTCGGACGAGTCACGTTACACATTGTTTTGCACCGATGGCCCACAGAGAATTTGTCGGCAGCCCCATGAAGCGATGGACCCCTCATGTGTTGTGAACACAGTTCAAGCGGCAGGAGGAGGCGTCATGATATGGGCCATGTTTTATTGGTATGGCAAGGGTCCCCTCATATTCCTTGACAGTCGGGTGAAAGCCAAAGACTACCTGAACATTGTTGCAGATCAAGTCCAGCCTGCAATGGTGCATTTGTACCCAAATGGTCACGGGTTCTTCATGAACGACAGTGCTACTGTCCATCGAACAAGTATTGTTCAGGAGTAGTTTTCTGAACATGACACCGAGTTGCAACATCTGCCGTGTCCAGCGCAAAGTCCGGATTTGAATCCGATCGAGAATGCTTGGGATATGTTGGAAAGAGACGTTCGTCGAAGGCATCCACTTCCGTCTACTCTGCAGGACCTGAAGGTCTCTCTGACGAATGCATGGTCTGCGATTACCTTACCTGCATTGTAACGCTTTGTAGAGTCCATGCCAAACTGCGTACGTTCTGTAATTACAGCCAAAGGAGGGTCAATACCATATTGAACGAAGGTTTCTAATTTCTGGCCTGAGTGTGTATATCTTCGAAGGGTTACCGACAAAATCACAAGATTGTTAATATCGTTAATAAAATCATAAGAGTAATATTTTATATAACTTACATGGGGGTGATTCTCATAGGTATTGAGGTCGTCTACTCAATTTTTCATTTTGGATGTGGACATATCTTTTATTTTATATAAAGATCAATTGATTTTAAATATAATATAAACGTATTACATTTAGAAAGAAACATTCAAAATAAGATTAACAGTCAAGTAGCACAAAACAGTAAAAATTAAAATGCACTTGTACCTGGTTACAAATTCTTATTCAGATGCATTTTTAATACACAGTCTAGTCAGAATAATGTGACCATCCCGTACGTTCAACTTCGGCGGAAAATGGTTCCGTCCAGAACCTACATAGGGGGGGGGGGGTATAAGAAGGGTGTCAGATGGAAGCAGAAAACATTGCAATTGTTGGAGTCATGGCGAAACTTTTCACCATTTATCTGACCTCCATGATCATTGGCTTCCGAGCCAAAGGCGGCAGTATTTCTGAAACGGCTAGACCATTTTTTGTTGTCTTTGGTCTTCCACTACCTTTTTGCCTCTTAACGGATACTGTGGTCTTGAATTTCTTCTTCCATAAGTTGGAAACTTCACCTTGTGTGCATCCAAAGCACTTGGCTACATCTTGCTTGTCGCCACGTTGCAAGTTTTCAGTTATTCTTGTTTTCATATCATCGGACAGCTGTTTTTTTTGGACCCATTATTAATGCGGGTCGACTTTAAAATGAATAATAAAATGTGTTGATTGCTGTCACGGAATAGCTAATTTTACAGAAAAAGGAGGAGGTGAAGATTCAGGAATATAAAATGCAATTTACAAGTGAAATGGCACATATTAGTTTCTTATTTATCAAGATTATGCGTATTAGTTTTTTTATTTTCCACAGAAGAGTTACTTCTATAATTTTTAATGAAAATCCAACCATTTGGTTATGAAAACCATTTGGTAAATATAGCTCTTTACCAATGAATTATTTTCCAAATGATTTTACGAATACTTCGTTTTTATTAATTTGCTTAGATGCATCGCAATGAGTTGGAATACAAATTAAATTTTTCTTTCCAGGGGTTATATAAAATATTGCACTTGTTATCACCACCGATATATTAGCAAAATTAATGCTTTTATGTAACGAAATCACCCTAAGAGCGGTTCTTTGTAATCTGAGGCATGATATTTTTTCCTACCGGTATTCCTGTTTCAAACAAGTTCACGCAGCGCCCTTGATAAATTGCATGGTAATTTTAGCCAAATAATTAAATCAACAAATTTTGATTAATTGGGTATTTAACTTACCAATATTTTGTCACATTCACAACCAAAATGCCCCCTTTTAGATTTTCCGGCCCGGACAAATTTCCAGGTTGTCCGCCCCTAGAGCGGGCTCTGCCTCCATGCTTTGTCAGGAGCTGAACTGCAACGCCTGGCCCACTTTCTCTTCCTTGCTCCAAAGTCAACCACGGAGAGCCACTGATGGACTGCATCAACACATGACATGAAAAGTGGGTCTTCTACAATAATATTCATCTATTTTACCAATGATTCGTTTCAGAAGAACGTCTTAGATAGGCCAGCCCAGTGGCCAAAAACGCTGGAGCGCACAAAGAATCCGTCAGGTTGAGGGTATGGATGTTTGTATTTGTTCTCGGAATGTAAAAAGATAAGAATCATGTTGAATACTCTGGATTGGGTGAGGAAATATTAGAAATGACCTAGTTATTGGCGCGTCCATAAAATCTATCGAACTAACCAACCTCCAAGAAATATTCCAAACAGGACCTGTACGTGAAGAAAGTGTTGCTGACCGTTTTCTGGATAGCACTTGGAGTAATGCACTTCGAGGTGTTACTGTTAGATCAATGTCATTTTTATGTGTACTGTGATATTCTTCAACGGACTCTTCAGAAACTCTTAAACAACAACCTTCTTTAGTAAATCGCAAAGGCTGTACTATTACAGGTCTATGCAAGATAGTATACAGCCTTTAAGATCTTGCCGTTTGGGTGGGAAACTGTGCTTCATCTCTCCGTACTCATATGACATCTCTCCCACATATTATCATCTGTTAGATCATTGGATAATCATGCGCAAACGACAGTTTAGAGATCGCCATGCCCTCGAAATAGAGTTGGACACTTTTTCACCTCCAAAATCAAAGTTTTTACCAAAGACATGGGATTTACATTTCTCAGTCTTTCTGGATATGTTATTAATTGTAAGGGTGTTTTTTAGGAATAAATTGAAATACTAAGAATAAAAACTGTGAATTTTTAATCTAATAATTATTTGTAATATCTTACAATATAACACAATATTACCAATTTAAAAGATAAATTTTTATATCAATGATGAATGCATGTATAGTAATTATGAGATAAATCGTTTACTTATTCATTATTGATATTAAAAATTCAACGTTTTAATTCTTAATATTTTATTATATTATAGGATATTACAAACGGTTATTGTAATAAATTGAATGTTTTATTAGTATACTGAAAACACGCAAGCACTTTTTAATGATCTGATAAAAATTCCATGATATCATAGTTTCCTGAAATCCTATGTAAATTCGCGATAGATGATATAAGATAGGTATGTGATTATGTTAGATATTTCTAAAACATGGCAGGTGACAAGTACTGAAGTACTGGATTTATTCTGTTAAAAATCTTCTTTGTAGGATTAATTATTTGTTAGTCAAAAGTATTTCCACTTTTACAAAGTGTAGCCTCTATCCGAAACATCATCTTTTGTTCAGGGTCCTACCACCCTGTGTTCAATTTTAGTAAAAAAAAAGGTCAGAAATATAATTAATTTTATTTGTTTGATTGTACGAAATTTACTTGACGGATGGCAAATTTTTCATTTTTTTTTAAATTTTATATTTAAATTCCATTTCATTGCTATTTTCTCGAACTAATTAATGTACAATATCGAAATTCTTAATGCTCTTTTTATTGAATAATTAATTTTTATTAATCACAATGATTATTAATCTGCCTGTAATTATTTAATTATTCAACCTGTATCACAGTTATTTTAATGCTTGTTTAAATTCTTTTTTTTATTTAATGATGAGTTTTCCGAAAATTTTGATGCATAACAGCGATAGCATTATTCTCATAATATTTTTAAAAAAGCCCAATTACTTTTTAAGTAGAGCAGCCCAATGTTCTGTTTTCGACTTTTCCTTTACTGACCAAGGTTTCTGGTTTCACTCTTTACTTTTTTCCCCCCCTCTTCCTTCAAACTACCGATGGCTTCCCTTATGTAGCGTTTCTATGATGGATAACATTTTGCTAAAGCTCTGGATAGGGAGTTTTAAATTCTGCCACTCAAGGACGCTAAAACTAAAAAATATGTGACGATTTTAACGCATTGGGTCGCGACGATCGCGGAGTTTTTTAAGCGCAGTTCAAAATTTCTCTGCTGAAGGTCGCCAATACGTGCTCGATGATGGGACCAGAAATCCTATCTAGTGTCTCACTCTCCCTTATGAGCTCTTGGTAAAGCTCAATCATGACACATCACTCCAAGTCGTTGGATTTACTACATGCAATATTATAGCATTTAAAGTTCCAATGGACCATAATGGTTGCACTAAACCAGGTTCCTTGAAACAAATTTCAACTACTATTAATTTACGTTGTATTCATTCATGACACAACATTCCAATTCGTTTGATATATTACATCCATTATTATATCTTTGAAAGTCCCAATGAACCATAATGGTTCCACTAAACCAGGTTCCATGAATTCAATTTCGACAGTAATTAATTTTATGTAATATTCATTCATAACACATCATTCCAAGTCTTTTGATATCTTACATGCCATATTGTAGCACTAAAAGTTCCAATGAACGATAATAGTTCGACTAAACCAAGTTCGTTGAAACCAATTTCGACTACCATTAATTTTACGTTATATTCATTTATGACACATCATTCCAATTTTTTTGATATATTACATGCCATGTTTTATAATTGAAAGATCAATGAACCGTATTTATTCCACTAAACCAATTGCCTTTGAACTTATTGCTAGGTGAGGTCGTGAAGGCACCGATTTTACACGTGCCAATAAACAGATTTTGATAATATTTCTTATTTGCTCGTGCCATGTACCTATTCATCGACTGACGAAAATTTTTATAAATAAACTGTTAAGGAATGACATAATTAAATGCTGAAAGGTTAAACTAAAGTATTCCAGAACCTGATTTATAACCACCCTATGTTAATATTTTAAGTTTCTAATGAATCATATCAGTTCCACTAAACAAGATAACTTGAAAGTCGTTCTGACTATCATTAAGTTTACATTATATTCATGCATGACACATCATTCCAAATTGTTTGATCAATTACATGCCACATTATAGCATTGAAATTTCCAATTAACCGTAATGGTTCCACTAAACCAGGTTTCTTGAAAGCAAATTCATTTGCCAATAATTTAAATTTGTATTCATTCATGACTCATCATTCTGAGTCGTTTGATATATAACATGCATATATTATAGCTTTGAAAGTTGCAATGAATCATAATGGTTCTACTAAAGCAGATTATTTGAATCAATTTAGACTACTGTTAATTATTAATAATTATTAATTACTTCAGGAAGCATCATTCCAAGTCGTTTGATTTTTTACCTGCAATAGTATAGCATTGAAAGTTCCAATGAACCATAATAGTTCCAAGAATCTAGGTTCCATGAACTCAATTTCGATTGTCATTAATTTTACGTTATATTCATTCATGACACATCATTCAAAGACGTTTCATATATTACTTGCAATGTGTTAGCATTGAAAGTGCCAATGAACCATAATGGATCTATTAAAGAAGATTATTTGAACCCAATTTCGACTATCATTAATTTTATGTTATATTGTTTCATGATACATCATTCCAAGTTGTTTGATATAATATATGCAATATTTTAGCCTTGAAATTTCCAATTAACCATAATGCTTCCACTAAACCAGGTTCCTTGAAAGCAGTGTCAACTTTTAATAATTTTAATATGTATTCATTCATGACACATCATTCCAAGTCAATTGAAATATTACATGCCACGTTTTAGCATTGAACCATAGGAGTTCAACTAATCGAGGTTACTTGAAATTAATTTCGACTATGGCAGATTATTTTACGTTATGTTCCTTAATGACAGATCATTTCAATTCGTTTGATATATAGTACACGCCATATTTTAGCATGAAAAGTTCCAATGAGCGATAATGGTTCCACTAAACCAGGTTCCTTGAAACGCATTTCAACTACTATTAATTTTATGTTATATTCTTTCATTACCGTCATTCCAAGGTGTTTGATATATTACATGTCATATTTTACCATTGAAAGTTCCAATAAAAATAATAGTTCCAATAAACCAGTTTCCTTGAAAGCAATTTCAACTGTCAATAAATTTACTGTATATTCATTCATGACACATCATTATAAAATCGTTGGATAAAATACATGTCATATCTTAATATCCCAAGTTCCAATTAACCACAATGGATCCACGAAACCAGGTTCCATGAATGCAATTTTGATTGTCTTTAATTTTACGTTATATTCATTCATGACACGTCATTCCAAGTCGATTAATATATAACGCGATATTTTAGCATTGAAAGATGCAATGAACAGTATTGGTTCCAATAAACCAGGTTACTTAATGCCAATTTCAACTATCATAAAATTTACGTTATATTCATTCATAACACATCTTTCCATGTTGATTGATATATTACACGCAATATTCTAGCATTGAAAGATCCAATTAAATATAATGGTTCCATTAAAGGAGATTACTTGAGGACAATTTTAACTACCATTATTTTATGTTAAATTTATTCTTGACACCAAAGTCGTTTATTAGACTACGTGCCATGTTTTAGTATTAAAAGTTCCAATTAACTACAATGATTCCTCTTGTCATGGTTCATTGAATGCATTTTCGACTATCCTATGAACCACATTGATTCCACTAAACCAGGTTCTTTGAATGCAATTTTGACTTTCATTAATTTTACGTTATATTCATTCATGACACATCACTCCCAATCTTTTAATATACTACACGCCATATTTTAGCATTGAAAATTCTAATGAACAATATTGGTTCCATTAAAAACCAGGTTACTTGATGCGAGTTTCAAATATCATTAAATTAACGTTATATTCATTCATAACACATCTTTCCAAGTTGATTAATATATATTACATGCATATGTTAGCATTGAATGTCCGAATGAACTATAAGGATTACACTAAATCAGGTTACTTGAATCAAATTTCGACTATCATTAATTTTATGTTATATTATTTCATGACACCTCCTCCCAAGTTGTTTTATATAATACATGCCAAATTAGAGCATTGAAAGTTTCAATGAACTATAAAGGTTCCACTACACTAGGTTCCTTGAAAGTAATTTCAACTACCATTAATTTTAATATGTATTCATTCATGAGACATCATTCCGAGTTTTTTGATATATAGCTTGCAAAATTATAGCATTAAAATATCCAATGAAACTTAATGGTTCCATTTAAGCAGATTATTTGATTCCAATTTAACTATCATTAAATTTATGTTATTATTTCATGGCACCTCATTCCAGGTCATATTATAGAATACATGCCATATTATAGTATTGAAAGTACTAATTAACAACAATGGTTCCACGAAACCAGGTTCCATGAATCCAATTTCGACTATCATTAATTTTATGTTATATTTTTTGATGACACATCATTCCAATCTGTTTGATATAATACATGCCTTTTTTATGTATGGAAATTTCCAATTAACCGCAATGGTTCCAATAAAACAGGTTCATTTACACCAATTTCAGCTGTCATTCTTTTTACGTTATATTCATACACGACACTATTATGTCGTTTGATATACAACATGCAATATTATTGCATTGAAAGTTCCAATGAACCATATTGGTTCCACTAAACCAGGTTCGACTGTAACTTATTTTACGTAATATTCAATCATGACACATCATTCCAAGTTGTTTGATACACTGCATGCCATATCTTAGTACTGAAAGTTCCAAGTTCATGACACATTATTCCAAATTGTTTGATATATTACATGCCATATATTAGCATTGAAAGCTCCAATGAACCACAATGCTTCCACTAAACCATGTTACTTGAATTCAATATCGAATCTTAATAATTTTACGTAATATTCCATCAGGACACATCATTCTGAGTCGTTTGATATATTACAATCAATATTTTACCATTGAAAGATCAATTGAACTAAAAGGGTTACATTCAAATAGATTCCTTGAAACCAAGTACTGAAAGTATAAACCAAAACATTCACGGAACCATATTTTAAACCACCGTATGTTTATTTTGTAAATTTCTAATGGACCATAAAGTTTCCATTAAACCAAGTACTTTTAAACCAATTTCGACTCTCACTAATTTTACGTCATTTTCATTCATGACGCATCATTCGAAATTGTATGATATACTGCATGCCATATTTTAGCATTGAAAAAAATAATGAACCACAATGATTCCACTAAGCCAGGTTACTTGAATCCAATTTCGACTATCATTAATTTTATTTTATATTCATTCATGACACATCATTCTAAGTCGTTTTATATTTAATAAGTCGGAATTAAGTCTGATATTATTTTAAAAATTCAGAATCATCATCTGAAGTCGGAGAAGGTCTTGAAATACGCAATCTGTAAAAGAGCCAAGAAGACCTAAAAAGAGCCAAGAAGACCTAAAAAGAGCCAACTACTTCCAGGAAAAAGTTATTCGATTGAGGAAAGCCAAAGGATCCAATGATATATCGATGGTTTTGGTTCTACTCCCGAACAACGAACACATCCAGTCATTGAAAAACATAACACGTATTGGGCCGCTGGCAGTTTCAGTGGAGGCCTTTTGAGGGAACAAGAAGCCACTACAGTGTTACAACTGCCTGCGCTTCGGACACTTATCCATGGGCTGCACGGAAGATCCTCGTTGTAATAAATGTGCTGAGGGGCACCAGTCAAGAGATTGCCCAAAGATCAAAGGACAAGACTCCCAAAGTGCATCAGATGTGATGGACAGCACACATCAAGCTACACGAAATGTCAAAAATACCCTCAAGTTCAAAGGATGTCTAGTTCTAAAGTGACAGCAGGCAAATCCTATGCTGCCGCTGTGTCTACGGCGGAAGATAAAGGCCTCAACATCAACGACCTGCCAGGTGTGTATAAACAATTAGGACGTATCTTTTATCTTTTTTCTGATCTAGGCAAAAGTTACCCGCAGCGAGTGGGCTCCTTACGACCAACTAATTTTAGTATGGCTGCACAACGTTATACTGTAATCAACAAAGGTTAACTTCGGTGCATGATATGGGACGCTAGGGGCATTCCCCGAAAGCGTATTGACTTTCACAACTTTCTGATAAAGCACGAAATCGACTTTGCTTTCCTCTGTGAAACTCACCTAAAACCAAGCCAAGACTTCAAGCTACCTGGCAATTGTGTGTACCGTAAGGATCGAATGGCTTCAAATGCTGCAAGATGTGCGTCTGGAGGCGCAGCGATAATCATTAAGAAGGGAATACAACACCAAGACTTGGTATCCAAGTCTTATGCAGGTGTAGAATCAGCCTCCATCGTTACCAATGACGTCTCCAGTGGTGGAGTGAAGTTGGTGGTGCTCTACAATTCACCTAAACATTATCTTGATATTTGCGAGCTTGATGAATTCTTCAGTGGTGACACTCCAGTCGTCCTGGCTGGTGACCTAAATGCCAAACACCCAAGCTGGAACTCCAGAACGCAGAATTACAACGGCATGATTCTCTATAGGTACATACAAGGTAGAGATGATATCATCGCTGCGGACCTGTGGAGGACACCTAATATTGCGACCACTCCCCTAGTAGTGACGTTTTGGACATCTCGCTCTTAAAGGGTTTCTTTAAACCGTACAAAATCTTCACGATTGATGACCTTTCTTCCGACCACAAGCCTGTGGCGTTGAACTTTGACAATGTTGACATAAATTTCCGAGAGGAACTCATACATCATCACGATTGGAAGCTCTACAAAGATATTCTTAAGGACTATGGCTACCATCCCGACGTTGACTACTGTACAGAGGACATCGATCAACGTGTTGAAAACATCATCAGATGTATTAACAGTGTCATAAAAGCTAGTAAGTATCTATCAGAGAATAAACCTCCTCATCGAATCCAACTCACTCCTGGAATCCAACGCCTAATTGCTGAAAGAAACAGGACCCGTAGACTATGGCAACGCTATCGTGAACCTTGGCTCAAAACGAAGTACAACAGGCTAGTGAGAAGAGTGCAAGAGGATATACAAGAGCTTCGCGACGCTAGATGGAATGAAAAACTCAAAAGCTTGTCGGCTCGCGACAATTCCATTTTGAGTATGGTCAGAGCTTTACAGAAGAGGAAGAATGATACGCTTCCTCCACTACGTACTCCACAAGGTGACTATGTGCAAACTGATCAGGACAATGCCCAAGTCATTGCAGATTCACGGGAAATGCAGTTTGTTACTCCTACCAACGATAATTTCGAGAGCCAAATCATGTCTCACCGTGTGGAAGAAGGTATTGTCAACTTTGAAGAAGTCCCGCAGCATTTTACGAAGTACAACATCGAAGCTGGAGAGATCACCAACATCATAAGTAAACTGAAAAAGATGAAGGCTCCAGGAAAAGACCAGGTGAGTAATAACGTCCTTATGAATCTCCCAAAGAACTTTATTGACTTTCTCACCAATATCATTAGCGATTGCTGGAAATTTTCTTACTTCCCTGTGGCTTGGAAGAAATCTATTGTGTTGAGTATCCCAAAGCAGGGGCAAAATCCTGCAATTTCCGCGAACTAACGACCTATTAGCTTGCTACCCTCGATGTCCAAGGTTTTGGAAAGAACGGTCCTCGTCAGATTCCAAGATCACTGTCTAGCAAATAACTTTTTTCGGGAAGAGCAATTTGGTTTTCGTGCTGCCTACTCTTGTCCGATGCAGATATGGAGGCTCGTTGAAGACCTAAGCACCCCCCTTATCCTATCCAGGTACTGTGGGGTGGTATTTCTCGATGTCAGTAAAGCTTTTGACCAAGTGTGGCATGAGGGCCTTGTCTGCAAAATGATCAGAGATGGGTTCCCTGCCGATTTGATTTTGATGGTGAAATCCTTTCTTGACGGCAGATCCTATCAAGCCAAAGTTGGAGAAAATCTTTCCACACCTCGTGTTGTAAAGGCCGGTGTCCCTCAGGGTTCTGTCCTCGGGCCTATGCTATTTAATTACTTTGTACATGATTTCCCAAAACCCGATAAAATTACACGTGCATTTAAGACCTTTCATACATAAAAAAGAAAGGAGGAGGAGCTGCACTGTGATTGGCTACAGTGGGATATGATGCATTGGACCGGCAACTGACATGAAATAACGTCATAGCGGCAAATTTGAGTCACTCACATCTGTACATTGCGGCAAGAAAGAAATCAAAGCGTTTAAAAAATTTTGAATATTTAATTATTTTTTAGAATTCGTATAAAACATTGATTTCTTCAGGTTTTCGAGCTAAGATGCTGATTGACAATATTTTTAGATTTTTTTCATTATAAAATCTTGAAAAAAGAACAATGTTATTTTTCGAAACAAATATTAATATTTTAAAAATATTTTGTAAATTTTATATATATATTATGGACTTACAAATGGTTCACGGAAATACCATCAACATTTGTGAATAATATATAAAAAGTTTTGGCTATACATTGGTTTCCTTTTAAGAAATTTTTTTTAAAGTAATCTGTATAATTTTAGTGAGGTGAAGTAAAAATTATATAATAAAAACTTTGCAGGAAGTAAAGGGTTAAAATAATGATTTTAATCTTTTGTTTTACAGGCAAAGACGCCAACTGGTGGACGTCTGGTGCAGATATAACTGACAATAATAAATGGATATGGGTAACTACCAAAGAGATAATAAATGATTATCCATTCTGGTGTCCTGGTTATCCAAGCTTTTACTACCCAAAGAGTTGTGTAAGCTTAAGTACATCTAATAATTCACTGCCCTGTTTAATCAATTCTGATTGCTACAATAAACAATTCTATTTAATATGTGAACCCACAGATTAACTTTCGACATATATTTGTTGTAATTACTTATGCATAAAATAAAGATCGTATTTATGAAATACTCTTTTGACATGATAAATCTATCAAATAGCAATAACTTCAAGGCCTCTATAGCCCTGATCATAATAAGACAATCCTGTACAAACTGTATAATAATGAAGGCGTTGCCTAGAGAAATCTACGCCATAAACGTTATTTTTATAGGTCAGAGCAGTTAGAACAATAAAAATAAACCATTAAGGAATCACATAACCAAAAACCAGAAAACTTCGACGTTTGTATTTATTGTTACACATTCGCTCACGACAGGTCGTTATAAATAGTATGATACCTAACATGGCATACCTTTGCGTTGGAAATTTTCAATGGTACTATAAAAGTATCAAATTAACAGTGAATCAAATTAGACCATCACCAAACATACTCGTATTAGCTACTCGTATATATTCGTTCAGAACATGTAATTTCAAGTTACTTGTTATATAACATACCAAATCTTAGCATAGAAAATTTCTAAAGATATTATATTGGTATCATTAGAACAGGCACCCCTGAATCAAATTCGGCCATCAACGAACTTATCAATTACTGTTACATACTCGTTCATGAAAAGTTGTTTGAAGTTGCGTTATCTTCTATCTATATAAAGAAGAATGTTTGTGGGCCTGTACGTTTTTTATACAAATCTACAGTTTTATTCCGATCTTGATGAAATTTTGCATACTTGACCTTCAAAGCATGAGGAAGGTCACTGTCTACCTCAGATTTCGGAAAAATAATAAATATCGATAAAAAAATCGATATTTACGGTTATGGCAAGGCATATTAATGAGAAATATCTCATGACCAACAATGCAAGGCAAAGTTTGTACAACAATAGGTACCAACAATGGTATCAGCACGCAATTCACAAACACACTGATGAACCAACAATATATATCTCATGACCAACAATGTAAGGCAAAGTTTGTGCAACAATAGGCCCATTGTGTTCGCATCAACAATGGTATCAACGCGCAATTCACCAATAACAATGAGCACAGACTGATGATGTAATGTTAAAGCAATCCTTCCAAGAATTATAACAATGAACATAAAATGATGATGTAATATGGATAAGTTTCAATTTGTAACAATGCATAGAATTCCTGTTATTCAGGCTTTTCTTAGAAAAGAGAGTTTTTAGTACTTAACAATTTCTTGAAAATCTTTAAAAATGATTAGTAACTGGAGATAATGGAGAGTTAGCAGACTATTGAGAAAGAGTGGAAAGACGACAGAGGAAGCACTCCTTTAGCTCCGTGATGTATTGAGCAAATGGGAAGCAAGTAAATAGAAGAATCGGCGACCGCTAGACTGCACAAAGTGATGAATGGCCAAGTTTTGCTTCAACACATCGAGAGAAGAGTGGAAATTGCAACAACACTAAGTATACATCTGAGGTAAGATTACGTGAGTAAGAAATTATTTAGACTAGCAGTGGCATCCTTGGAGAAGTCCAGTTATTGTGAGCCTTTAAAAAGATTTTTTTCGAATTTTCATTAAGAATTTTTACTGTATTAATTCTAAGCATTTTCATGTGTTTATTTTTAAGATATTGCAAAATTTAATTTAATTTTTTGAGATTGTTCTGTTTACATCCAACAGAACAATTATCCCGGCCAACGCCGGGTACCTTTGCTAGTATATTATATAGCATAAAAATAAAAGAAATAAAAAACTCTTTCACCACAACAAAATTAAAAGAAAAATACGACCATAACCTGGAATCGCTTTTCGAGAGCAAGGCTATCATTCAACAGGAACCAAGGATCACAATTGGAGGACCAGAGTGTATTGACTTCAACACGACAATCGAACAGTAAAGTGAAAAGAAAGACGCGATTGGTTCAGGAGCCAAGCTCACTTTGCACGCTCGCCCAAAGAGTAAACCAGAGAAGGTACACTGAACTGGGAGAGAAGCCTGATCAACCTCTTTAGTCCCCTAGAAGGGACGAGAGTCAGATTGTATACTGACGAATAGTCCCCAAAAATCAGCAGGAACTGAAAGATCCAATAGTTGGGGAAGACGGCCTTGTTAACGTCATCAAAGCAGACATCCAAAAAATGGCGTGGTCTTCGAAACCGGAGGGGACCCTTAACAACGAGTAGATGGTCCAGAATACCAGAAACGACAGTATTTTCATGATTCTCCATCTTGGGTAGCATGTTTTTTATAAGTGTCTGGACAAAGTTGCCTATTTAGGTCATCCCCAAATCGTCATAGATAGACTGGTTGTTAGCAAATCTTCTGTCAAGTTGGGCAATGGATCGGAGAGCAACATCTTGGAAGATTTGGAGATCCTTCCACCTATATTTGCAAATAGAAGCCCAAGCAGGCATTCCATGGAGTAAAATACTACGAATCCCAACCTTGTATATCAAGAATTGGTTTTCCACACCAAGAGTGCTATTTCGCCCCAGAAGTGCAATCAAACTGAACTTCACTTTTTTTGCTTTGTTGAGCGCATATTTGACTTGGTCGTTCCAGTTTAGTTTGGAGTCGTTCATGACACCAAGACATTTATATCGTTTAACCCACTCAAGTTCTTTGCCAAATAAGAAGAGGGGCTGTGGTGTGTTTTTGCGTTTGCGAGTGATAAACATGACTTCGCACTTTTTGACATTCAGCTTTAATCACCACTTAGTGAACCAGCTCTCGCACAGATGTAAAGCTTTTTATAGTTGAGTTACGACATGTGTTGGGTTTCGTGCCCAGGTCATGATGGGCCCATCGTCAGCAAACAAGAAAAGATTAAACTTTGCAAACTTAGACAATCGACAATCGAGAAGTGCAGTGGAACGTTATTCGAGTGGCACTTGAAGCTGAGCTTCCGTAATCCCACCCTTCCTAAATAAACGCCAAGGGAATTACACTGAAGTAGTTAAGAAGCATGGATATACCCATATTGGTCATTCATAATATGAAAGGTGAAGATACCCCCTCTTGTTTGGACGTGCTTTTGATTGATGCCTGTCTAGAATAGAAGCAGACAACTAGTAGTAGATAGAATACGACCTATGAAGTCCACTAATCTGGGAATAAGATATTATCAATGTCATCAAAATAACCTTCAAGTACGAGGGGAGATCAAAAAGTAAGTTGCACTTCCTCGGTGAGGCCATTTAATACACCACCTATACAAAAGCAACACGGCTATAGCAGCATACAATGTAGGTTCACTTTTCCACATAGTCCCCAAGAGACCCTAAACATTTATCCGAACGATGAACCAACTTTTCGATTCCGGATGCATAGAAATCTCTTTCAGCGTTTTGTAACCACACGGTGAAAGCCGCTTTCACCTCCTCATCGTTTTGAAATCGTTGTCCACCGAGATAGTGCAACTTACTCTCTAATGATCGCATCCACACGGTCAACATTTGCAATGGTACGGGACGTTGCGGGCCTGCCAACGCGAACTTCATCTGCGATATCCGTGCATCCTGCTTCAAATTGTTGACACCACTTCTAATTGGTGTCTGGCATTAGGGCTGATAACGTGCTAAAGATTCAGCATCATTAACTTAAATCGGAAAAAGTCCTCAAATACGTTATACGAAATGTAGACGTGACCTATGACCTTAACGATTTTAAGGAAGACCTAAAAAAGGTCAATTATTTTCCTTAGAAACTGATCAGACTTAAAAAATCTAAAGGATCCATAGATATGCCCATGATTATGGTTCTGTTAGCGAACACGGAGCACAACAAGACTCTAAGAAATGTTACTCGCATAGGACCCTTAGCAGTATCCATCGAAATGTTCCGTGGAAATAAGAGACCATTACAATGCTTTAAGTGCTTACGATTTGGTCATATATCTCTAGGGTGTACTGAAGCCCCTCGCTGTAACAAATGTGCTAAAGACCACCAGTCACGAGACTGCTCAAATGTTAAAGTACAAGATCCTTCAAAGTGTACAAGATGCGATGGACAGCACACATCCAGTTATAAAAAATGCCCAAAATATCCGCAAGTCAAACAAATCCCAACTAAAGTTACTCCGGAGACATCCTATGCCTCAATAGTCTCGAAAACGGATAAAAGATTTGACATAAATGACATTCAAGATATGTGCAAACAACTAGGCAGTATATGCCATTTGTATAATGAATTTGGCAAAAAATATCCAAAAATGAGTGGAATTTTTACGAGCAAACACTGACATTATGGCTGATCAACGCTATACTGTTATCAACAGAGGAAAGCTTCGTTGCGTCATATGGAACGCCAGGGGAATTTCCCGGAGGCGTATTGAGTTTTATAACTATTTAATTAAATGGGATATAGACGTGGCATTTGTTTGTGAGACACATCTAAAGCCGGGCCAGGACTTCAGAATCCCGGGCTACTCTGTCTATCGCAAAGATAGAATTATTACTCCCAATGTCAAAAGCTTGTCTGGAAGTGCAGCAATTATCAATAAAAAAGGCATTCGGCATCGGGAAGACCTTAAACGATTATATACAGAAATGGAGGTTGCTTCTGTTATTATCACAGACTCTATTGTTGACGATGTTAAATTCCTGGCTCTTTACAACTCTTCCAAGCATAAGATCGATGTTGACGAGCTCGATGAGCTATTCTCTGGGAGTATCCCAGTGGTAATGGCGGGAGACTTGAATGCTAAGCACTCGCAGTGGAACTCCAAACGTCATAATCAGAACGGTGTCATATTATCTAGTAATATACAGAGCAAAATTGATATCATTGCGATAGGTCCTGTTAACGACACATATTACTGTGATCACTCACCTATAAGTGATGTCCTTGATATTGTTTTGCTGAAAGGCTTCTATAAGCCATTCGATATTTTTACTGTTGATGATTTATCTTCAGATCATAAACCGGTCGCACAGAATTTTGAAAATCTCAATATTGACTGCAGAGAACAAATGGGGCTTAAACAAGATTGGAAACTTTTCAGAGATCTTCTCAAAAATGACAGTAATCTACTCAATGACTTGCATAGTACGGAGGAGATACACATAAATGTTTAAAGGGTCACTACACGTATTACTGAAGCCATTAATGCTTGTGCTTCTCCAGTACACGTGAAACGGCCTGACATCTCGATCTTACTCCAGCAATCAAGCATCTAATAGATCAACGAAACAGGGTAAGGAGGCAATGGCACCGAACACGAGAGCCTTGGCTTATAACCAAATATACCCGACTTACGAGAAGAATACAAGAGGAAGTAAATAAACTTCGTAACGATAGACGGAATGAGAAGGTGAACAGTTTGTCAACCCAGGACAATTCTATATGGTGCATGATTCGAGCCTTACAAAACAAAAAGCCATGAATATTCCACCGCTTTTAGACATTGCACAACTAATGACCAAGACAAAGCACAGCTTATTGCTGATTCACTTAAAAAACAATTTGTGACTCCAAAGGATGATCATCCAGAAGGACTAGAAATATCCAAAATGGTAGAAAGCAGCATAACAAAGTATTACAAAAATAGCCATCATGTGGCCAAACATAAAATACAGGTAGCTGAGATTCAAAATTGCTTTAAGAAACCCAAGAAAAAGAAGGCACCAGGTAAAGACACTATTAATAACAATACCTTAAAAAACGTATCGCAAAATGTAATTAATGATATCACTAAAATTATAAACGACTGTTGGGATAACTGTTACTTTCTGGATACATGGAAACAGTCTGTTGTCCTAAGTATTACTAAACCCAGTCAAAATCCTGCAAACCCTGTAAGCTACAGGCCCATCAGTTTGCTGTCTTCTATATCCAAAGTCTTGGAGAGAACAATTCTCACAAGATTCTTAGATTTCTGCACAACCAATAATCTGATCCGTAAAGAACAATTTGGTTTTCGGGCAGAACATTCTTGCCAGGTCTAAGTTTGGAGACTTATAGCGGAGGTTAACACTCCCCTTAATCTTTCGATGTATTGCGGCGTCATCTCCTTAGAGCATTTGATCAAGTCTGGCATGAAGGCCGTATTTATAAAATGATAACTGATGGTCTCCCACATGATTTAATTAGTCTAGTTCACTCGTTTCTGTCCAACAGATCTTTTCAGGCCAGGGTTGGAGAAGAATTGTCTGATACCTGTGAGATAAATGGCGGTGTCCCACAAGGATCAGTGCTGGGGTCAGTTCTGTTCAATTACTATATACGTGACTTCCCTGAAATCTGCTACTGCAAGCTATATTTTGATGCGTATGATGCTGCTATACAGACATGGGCACGCCAGACTAGTTTTGTTGTATCACGTTTGCAGAAAGCCCTTAATGAATGTGAAATCTGGTTTAGCAAGTGGCGATTAAAACTGAATGTAGACAAATGCAAAGCAATGTTTATCACTAAGAAGAAAAAGAGAAATCTTGACTCTTTAAAGTTATATGGCAAATACTTGGAATGGGTTGATAATTATAGATACCTTGGCGTTGTTATTGATTCAAAACTATCATGGAATGTTCACGTGACTTATGCGATGAACAAGGCGAAAAAAGCAAAGTTAAGTTTAATTGCTCTGTTAGGTCGTAACAGTGCCCTCAGTGTTGATAACAAACTACTAATATACAAAATAATTGTTCGGCTCACTTGCTATATCGCATGCCCGTCTGGGCTACGATTTGCAAGACAAGATGGAAGGAATGCCGAACTTTCCAGAACATTACCCTAAGGAATATTGCACAATTAGATAGGAGAATTGCTCGCAATTACTCCATTCATAATGATTTCGATATGACCCATGTCGGGAAATATGTTCAAGAGCTCATGAAAACCGTGCTACCTATTATGGCAAATCATGATAATGGTCTACTCTCTGGCATTCTAAAACATTCTCTACATAGAAAAAGGCATCGTAATCCAAGACATATCCTTGATGTCAATTTTGATGACATTGATAATGTCATCTTCCCAGATTACTGGGTTTCATAAATTCATTCGTTTTTTCTGTGGCTTACTATGTATTATACTCCTACTTCACACAATCGTCAATCAAATTTTTCTCCACCAAGAGGAGGCAATATTCTTTAATACTTTGGAAGACCTTTGTGGGTTCATCAGACTTCTTTTCTAGTTTGGTGTATTTCCCTTGGAATATGATTATGAAGGGTGAGATTATGGAAGCTATGCTTCACGTTCCACACGAATACCGATACACTACACTGTTCGATTGTCGATTGTCGACAAAATGGAATTCGGCTAATAAATGGATATTAGCTTGCTACCCTCGATGTCCAAGGTTGGAGAGAACGATCCTCGTCAGATTCCAAGATCACTGTCTAGCAAATGTCCTTTTTTGGTAAGAGCAGTTTGGCCTTCGTGCTGTCCGCTCTTGTCCGATGCAGATATGGAGGCTCGTTGAAGACCTGAGCACCCCCCTGAACCTATCCAGGTATTGTGGAGTGGTATTTCTCGATATCAGTAAAGCTTTTGACCAAGTGTGGCATGAGGGCCTTGTCTACAAAATGATCAGAGACGGGATCCCTGCCGATTTGATTTTGTTGTAGAAATCCTTTTTTGACGGCAGATCCCATCAAGCCAAAGTTTGAGAAAATCTTTCCACGCCCCGTGTTGTAAAGGCCGGTGTCAGTCAGGGTTCTGTCTTCGGGCCGGTGCTATTTTATTACTTTGTACATGATTTCCCGAAACCCCATAATTGTAATCTGTATTTTTATGCGAATGATACTGCCATTATGACATGGGCACACCAGCGGGCTCACGTTATCACTCGGCTGCAGTGCGCCTTGAAGCAGTTCGAAGACTGGCTTAAGTGCTGGAAGTTGAACCTTATCGTCGGAAAGTGCAAGGCTTTGTACCTCAATAGGAAGCTCAAGCCTCCCCCAGATATTTTTGTTCTGTTCAATAAGAAACTGGACTGGGTGGACAACTACAAGTATCTGGGAGTTATTATTGACTCAAGACTCTCATGGAACCGGCATATGTCCTATGCTCTGAACAAAGCGAAGAGGGCTAAGTACAGTATCATTGCCCAAATGGGTCGCAACAGCGCCCTGAGCATTGACAACAAGCTACTTCTGTACAAGTCGATTATCCAGACCATACTCGTCTATGGCATGCCTGCGTGGGTGACTATCTGTAAAACCAGATAGAATGAACTACAGTCATTCCAGAATGTTACCCTGACGACCAGTGCCCAGCTGGACACAAGGAAGGTGAAAAACCAATCCATCTATGGATATGGATTTAAACATGGCCCATATCGGAAAGTTTATACAGGATCTCCTTTTGATTATGATAAAGAAGATGACGACTCATGACAATAGCCTTATTCAATGTCTTTATCCATGACTTTCCCAAGTTTGCAAAGTGTAATCTTTACTTGTTTGCTGACAATTGGTCCATCATAACCTGGGCACGAAACCCAGCACATGTCATCACTCGACTCCAAAAAGCTTTACATCAGTGCGAGAGCTGGTTCACTAAGTGGCGATTAAAGCTGAATGTCAAAAAGTGCAAGGTCATGTTTATCACTCGCAAATGCAAAAACCCTCCAAAGCCACTCTTCTTATGTGGCAAGAAACTTGAATGGGTAAAAAACTATAAGTATCTTGGTGTCATGATCGACTTCAAACTAAACTGGAACGACCAAGTCAAATACGCGCTCAACAAAGCAATGAAAGCGAGGTTCAGTTTGATTGCACGTCTGGGGCACAAAAGCGCTCTTGGTTGTGATTCGTACTATTTCACTCCATGTAATGCCTGCTTTGGCTTCTATTTGCAAAAACTAGGTGGAAGGATCTCCAGACCTTCCAAAACGTTGCTCTCCGATCCATTACCCAACTTGACAGAAGAGTTGCCAACAACCACTCTATCTATGACGATTTGGGGATGACCCACATAGGCACCTTTGTCCAGACACTTATATAGAACATGCTACCAAAGATGAAGAATCATTTCTGGTATTCTGGACCAGCCACTCATTGTTAAGGGTCCCCTCAGGTTTCGAAGACCCCGCCATATCCTGGATGTCTACTTTGATGATGTTAACAAGGACGTCTTCCCCAACGTTTGAATATTTTAGATCCTGCTGTTTTTGGGGACTCTATTCGTCAATCTACAATCTAACTCTCGTCCCTTCTGGGACTTCTTCTCTGGAGGACTAAAGAGGTTCATCAGTCTTCTCTCCCAATTCAGTGTACCTCCTCTGGTTTACTCTTTGGGCGAGCGTGCAAAGTAAGCATGCAAAGTGATTGTCGACGTAAGATTGATTAGTTACTTCTGTAAAAGTCGATTATTCTGACCATACATCTATGGCATGCCTGCTTGGGTGACTATCTGTAGAAGCAGATGGAGTGAGCTACAGTGTAGGAATGTGCGATATTCTTCGATATCGATAAATATTGCGATATTTTGGTCGTTAGTCGAATAATACAGTCGAATAATGCCGACATCGACAATCGACAATCGAACAGTGTAGTGTATCGGTATTTGTGTGGAACTTGAAGCATAGCTTCTATAATCTCACCCATTATAATCATATTCCAAGGGAAATACACTGAACTGGAAAAGAAGCCTGGTGTACCCACAATGGTCATCCAAATTATGAAAGAAAATTGCCTCCTCTTGGTGGAGGAAATTTTGATTGACGATTGTCTGAACTAGGATAATATTACATAGTAAGCCACAGAAAAAACGACAGAATTTATGAAATCCAGTAGTCTGGGAAGATGACATTATCAATGTCATCAAAATTGACATCAAGGATATGTTTTGGATTACGATGCCTTTTTCTATGTAGACAATGTTTTAGAATGCCAGAGACTAGATCATTATAATGATTTGCCATAATAGGCAGCACGGTTTTCATGAGCTTGTGAACATATTTCCCGACATGGGTCATATCGAAATCAATATGAATGGAGTAATTGCGAGCAATTCTCCTATCTAATTGTGCAATAGTCCTTAGGGTAATGTTCTGGAAAGTTTGGAGTTCCTTCCATCTTGTCTTGCAAATCGTAGCCCAGACGGGCATGCGATATAGCAAGATGACACGAACAATTATTTTGTAACAGTAGTTTATCAACACTGAGAGCACTGTTACGACCCAACAGAGCAATTAAACTAAACTTTGCTTTTTTGGCCTAGTTCATCGCATAAGTCACATGCATATTCCATGATAGTTTTGAATCAATAACAACGCCAAGGTATCTTTAATTATCAACCCATTCCAAGTATTTGCCATATAACTTTAAGGAGTCAAGATTTCTCTTTTCCTTCTTAGGGTTAAACATTGCTTTGCAATTGTCGACACTCAATTTTAATCGCCACTTGCAAAACCAGATTTCACATTCTTTAAAAGCTTTCTGCAAATGTGATACAACAACACTAGGCCTGCGTGCCCATGTCAGTATAGCAGCAGCATCCGCATAAAAATATAGCTTGCAGTAAGAGATTTCAGGGAAGTCACGTATATAGTAATTGAACAGAACTGGCCCCAGCACTGATCTGGCCTTACAGGTTTGCAGAATTTTGACCGGGTTTAGGGATACTTAGGACAACAGACTGTTTCCATGTATCCGGAAAGTAACAGTCATCCCAATAGTCGTTTATAATTTTAGTGATATCACTAGTTAGTGATGCAGTAAGTTTTTTAAAGCATTGTTTTTAATAGTGTCTTTACCTGGTGCCTTCTTTTTCTTGGGTTTCTTAAAGCAATTTTGAATCTCAGCTACCTGTATTTTATGTTTGGCCACATGATTGCTATTGTTGTAACACTTTGTTATGCTGCTTTCTACCATTTTGGATATTTCTAGTCCTTCTGGACGATCATCCTTTGGAGTCACAAATTGATGTTTAAGTGAATCAGCAATAAGCTGTGCTTTGTCTTGGTCATTAGTTATGAAATGTCCATTAGTATCTAAAAATGATGGAATGTTCATGGCCTTTTTGTTTTTTAAGGCTCGAATCATGTACCATATAGAATTGTCCTGGGTTGACAAACTCTTCACCTTCTCATTCCATTTATTGTTACAAAGTTTATTTACTTCCTCATGTACTCTTCTCGTAAGTCGGTTAAATTTGGTTTTAAGCCAAAGCTCTCGTGTTCGATGCCATTGCCTCCTTACCCTGTTACTTTGATCTATTAGATACTTGATTGCTGGAGTAAGATCAAGATGATCAGGCCGTTTCACGTCTACTGGAGATGCACAAGCATTGATGGCTTCAGTAATACGTGTAGTGACCCTTTCAACATTTACGTGTATCTCCTCCGTATCATGCACGTCATTAAGTAGATTACTGTCATTTTTGAGAACATCTCTGAAAAGTTTCCAATCTTGTTTAAGCCCCATTTGTTCTCTGCAGTCAATATTGAGATTTTCACAATTCAGTGCGACCGGTTTATGATCTGAAGATAAATCATTAACAGTAAAAATATCGAATGGCTTATAGAAGCCTTTCAGCAAAACAATATCAAGGACATCACTTCTAGGTGAGTTGTCAATGTAATACGTGTCGTTTACAGGACCTATCGCAATGATATCAATTTTGCTCTGTATATATGTAGATAATATGACACGGTTCTGATTATGACGTTTGGAGTTCCACTGCGAGTGCTTAGCATTCAAGTCTCCGCCATTACCACTGGGATACTCCCAGAGAATAGCTCATCGAGCTCCTCAACATCAATCTTATGCTTGGCAGAGTTGTAAAGTGCCGGGAATTTAACATCGCCAACGATAGTATCCATGATAATAATAGAAGCAACCTCCATTCCTGTATACATTCGTTACAACCAATCCCATGCTGCCTTACTCTTGCCGTTTCTGCATATAAAGAAGTCCTCGATATTCACTGTGGCTGGTTTTTAGGAAATTTGCTACATCACTACAAGGAAAGTGGAAAAACAGTGCTACAGACTGCCTCTCACGAATCTATCAACTGACCATGGACAGACACCCATACAAGATCGTTAATCAAGGGAAACTCCGTTGCAATATTTGGAATGCGAGAGGAATCGCTCGCAAGCGCATCGAGTTTTACAATCTCCTTACAAATTGGAATGTCGATGTCGCCTTCGTGTGCGAGACGCACCTGAAATCTACTCAAGTCTTCACCTTACCTGGATGTAGTGTTTATCCAAGGATCGGCCACTAGGTAATAATTCCAGCCACGCTTTTGGTGGAGCAGCGATAATTGTAAAGGACGGCATTGATCATCGTGAGTCTGTCACTCTAGACTTTGTGGGAATGGAAGCAGTCTCCCTGATTATAAACGATGTGGACGCAGGTGAAATCAAGTTTATCTGTTTATATAACCCACCTAAGCTCACGCTTGATCCGTGCGAACTTGACGAGCTGCTGTCTGGGCCTATTCCGGTTGTTATTGGAGGCGACTTGAATGCCAAGCACCACGCGTGGAACTCCAAATGCCCCAATCAAAATTTATATGCCCAGTTACGGAACAGGAGGCAAAAATTATTGAACAAGCCTCGTAATACTGATACTAATAGTAATTTTATATAATGTGACAACTAATAACAATAATAATAATAATTTGTCTGAAAAGCCGTTGTTGAGACACTTTTTTTAAAAAAAAATTACGATTTGTTCAGGGAAATGAGACCGTCGATGTCAGGGATAGTCAGTGAAATGAGATACAGATTTTCAGTGGAAACCCTGAATATAGTCTATGCATAAGTTTTTTACTCTTCGTTGTAGATCAGCATATTCTTTCTTTACTCTCTTCCTGGGTGGATTTCTAATAGCGTCTCCGGCAATCATTGCACTCACAGCAGCCTCTTCTTTCCGAATAGTTTTAATTAATTTCCAGATCGAGGTATGTTGGTATCCAACCAGGTAGAAAAACCTGGGGAATGGACGACCACTGCAGGACCCGAACCAAAACCATTCCTGTTTATGAACAGTAGCCCAGACACAGAGAGTTGCATCATTGACTTTGGCTCTGATGAGCAATTATGAGCAGTTCTGAATCGCTGCGAACAGATTGAGCTTTACCCAGACCCAATGAAAAAAATTGTACACTTCAAGCAGGCAGTTATCCAAACCATCAATTGTAATTTTGGTTCAGAAACACATACGCCAAGGTCGTTTTTAGTAAAAACTTCTTACCATCTGATGCAGATTACCTGGAGAAAGATGCAAGCATATCCTACTCTTAGATGGTATAAATTGGAGACGGAACGTTAATTAAAGACACATTATCTTAAGGTCAGCGGTTTTTTTATATCCTATTCTTTAAGGCTGTTTTTTCTACAGATCTTATTCTGGAAAAGCCCTTTTCGGGGCTAGCGGTCTGATTATTCTTTACTTCTTATTTTAAATTCTATCAAAATGCCAGACTCAGGCAAAACGTTAAGTGGCATTGCAAGCCAAAAAACAAGTGATGGTAAATATACGTATGGCGAGATATATAAAGATGCCTGTAAAGATTACAGATTCGAAGCTTTTGATGCTATAATTAAGGATAAGCTAGGGGTTATGCGCCAAGAAATATGCACTAAATATGATAATTTACAAGGAAAAGTCGAGTCACTAAAAGGGAACATAACTAAAATCCACGATAAAATTGCTAATATGAATGCTGAAATATCTGCAGCACGTAATGAAGCCAACAAGAACTTTAGTAAGTTGGAGCAGTTCCTCAAAGATCAATTCTCTGCTCTGACAATGAAAGGTATAACTTCTGACTATCTAAGAGACTCTTGTGAAACAGAGAGTGTGAATCCTCAGCCTATGGAAATTATCCCCTCCGGCTTAGGGAGTAAAGATAACGATGGCAAAGACCCGATTAGTACAAATCGCAAACGGCTATACAATGAAACGGATAAATGGATACCTACAAAATCTAAAAAGGCTAAAAAAGGGTTGAAAATTGACAACATTAAGGATGTTGTTGATATAAATGATACAATCGCTGTTGCTTTTCGAGAAAGCAAGTCCGAACAGCGAAAAAATGTTGAAAAGCCAAATACCAAGAGCAGCTCCCATATTCCGCCAATCATAATACGTACTCACGGTCAGCCAATCAAGCAAATCCTGGGCGAGATTCAAAAGCATGTGGCGATTAACCAAATTACTGTACATACAGGCAGAGCAGAGACGATCAAAATAAGGTGTCATGATGAGGAAACGCATAGTAAATTGGTGTCTGGCATTAAGGCTGATAAGGTGCTAAAGATTCAGCATCATCAACTTAAATTGGAAAAAGTCCTCAAATACGTTATACGAAATGTAGACGTGACTTATGACCTTAACAATTTTAAGGAAGACCTGAAAAAGGCTAACTACTTTCCTGAGAAAGTGATCAGACTTAAAAAATCTAAAGGATCCATAGATATGCCCATGATTCTGGTTCTGTTAGCGAACACGGAGCACAACAAGACTTAAGAAATGTTACTCACATAGGACCCTTAGCTGTATCCATCGAAATATTCCGTGGAAATAAGAGACCATTACAATGCTTTAATTGCTTACGATTTGGTCATATGTCTCTAGGGTGTACTGAAGCCCCTTAAAAAAGCCAAAGCATCAATAGATATGCCCATGATCCTAGTTCTGTTATCAAACACTGAACACAATAAGACACTTAAAAGTGTGACCCGCATAGGGCCCTTAGCTGTCAGTGTTGAAATGTTTCGAGGAAATAAGAAACCTTTACAATGTTATAATTGTTTGCGATTTGGCCATGTATCTATGGGTTGTACGGAATCCCCCCGTTGTAACAAATGCGCTAAGATCATCAGTCAAAAGACTGCCCAAATGTAAAAGGACAAGATCCCCCAAAATGTATTCGATGTAATGGACAACACACCTCCAGTTACACAAAATGTCCTAAATATCCGCAAGTCAGGAGAGTGCAAAGTGCTAAAGTGTCCCCGGAGATTTCCTATGCCTCAATGGTCTCCAAACAAGATAAGAGCATTAACGTGAATGATTTTCAAGTAATGTATAAACAAATTGGCAGTGTATGCAATTTGTTAAACGAACTCCAAATGTAAGCTCTTTTTTTACGCAGATGACGCTGCTATACGACCTGTGCTCGTCAACCAGCCGTAGTAGTCTCGCGGCTACAGAAGGCTCTAAAGGAGTGTGAAAGCTGGTTTAGCAAGTGGAG